>JAVRKA010000071.1:1800000-2371768 GCA_034508555.1 Venustoraphidia nigricollis
AAAGCACTCTGTATACGACCGCGACTTGGTTAGGCCAACGAGGTTTAAATATGGAGTACCACTAATGTACTATTGCGCATACACACCGACAGGAAAGAAAAGGCGATAAACACGGTACATGTGTGTCTCTTTCTGATCCGTCTTGTTGGTGAACAAGGACGGAATGGTTCTCGAAATTAGCACTATTTCTTTTTGCTCGCGCAGTTCAGACTAGCACTCCATATGTACACCTGTATGGGCTAGACGACATGATGTCTATATAATATTTTATGTATAAGTATATACAACACGCAATTCTCTATACGTACTACACGTTATATTTACCCTTGTAATTTATAACTTATTGAAACAGCAGAATTAATAACGTAATTAAATTACTGTGTGAATCATACCTTCTAATGGGGTTGATTTATGTCGTCATCAATCATTAATTACCTAACGTCACTGTTGCGTCATCGCCCTTTTTAGAACACGATTCAGTGTCGATATAACTATTTTTGATTACAGTCCGTTCAAAAAGATAGGAGCTCGTAAATACAGAATGGTGTAGGTTGCTTATTAAAAGTCTGAATGCCACTATCAAACGGAACATTTTTTGCAGACTATGTAAAAGTGTAAAAGTAGTCCTCGATCCGATAGCTGCTACCACGGCGAAAGATAGCATTGCATTGCGCTTGACACATGCGCAGATGCCGATGGCTCGCGTGGCAGAGTCACTCATCTCAAATTGATTCAGATTTATAGCATGTATATATCCCGTGTCGTTTACTCTCGTCGCGGTCGCAGATTTCGAAAGCCTGCTGAAATACAGTTGAAATGCGATACGTAACGAAGTTGTTGCCGCAACTAAAGCTGCAAAATTTACCAAGTACCGCAATCCATTGTAACCATGTGCTAACGAGAGATAATAATGAACCGCTCCAGCATGTGGATGATAACAGAAAATAGAGTTATTTTGTCTTACGTGTTCCCAGTAACATTTACTTCAGATTGTAATAAAAAAGTCATAACTTTACATTACAATAACATTTACACAATTTGTAAAGTTTGGATAATTTATATATTTTTGAATATAAAAATGATTTAGTCGTCGATATTTATTGGAAGTTGTTAGTATTTTTTCCTTAGTTACGGAAAACTGCATTAGATAACATTCAGTGCTGTATTACTTTCAAAGAAGTACCAGAAACCAAACAAGACTAATAAAAATACTACCAAGTCTCTAGCTTGTACCGGCGCGGCGAACAGACACCTGAGTGAGACTATAATTGTTCCTTTTTTCTAATTTTGGTACGGAACACTAAAAAATGCGTACTCGAGTCAATATCAGATAAAAGATAACCGTAAGTATAAATAACAAACTTTTCTATAGAAATTGAATTTACGAATAACTATTAGTATAATAAATACGGGGCAAAGAAGAAATAGTGTTGAAAAAAACATTTTTTTTGTTGAATAATGTTAACCATTCTTCGACATGGTATATATGCAATACGTATTTACAGAAGACAATGTGACAAAAGGGCGGTAAGCTTTATTGACCATCGCTGACCGTATTATGTTACCGGGCATTTTATTCGTCGTAGGATAACCTTACTATAATATTGTACTGGCGTATATCCTCTGTAAACGTAATACATTTCTATCGAACCGACAAAAAATATGAACGACGTCATTTCATTGAAAGGCGATAAAACAAAACATTTTGCCAGACCGTTTTTACTTTATTATTTACTGGAAAATGTCAATAGTTTTATTATGTATTTACGACTGTCGTATTTGTTTCTGTTTTATAATGGAACTGCGGCTTTAACAAAAAAACAGAATGTTACGTAATTGAAAGGGCATAATTACCAAGAATTATGCCTAATCGATTAATCTGTGGACTAGAGTTTACCATACGGGAATTCTTTTCCAAATTGCGAGAAAAATGAACCGAAAAATTGGAAAAATGAGAAAATTATTATAATTTAGTAAAGCTTAAGAGAAGTCATTAGGAATGATTCGAAAATTCAAAGCATTGAAAAAGAAATATTTGACTTTGTTTTTTTGAAAATTGTATTGCAACCGTGTCAAAAAATATTTAAAATTAGCACCTATCTTTGCCACATACAATGTAAAATTAGCATTTTTAGGGTACCGTATATCGCATGAAAAAACGGAACTTTTCTTATTGAATAACTCTGGTGCCCGTCTATGACAGCTTTTTTTCTCCGAATCTACTATGGACGAACAAAGGTGTTTGGTTCATCTATAGATTAAATGGTCCAATCACGGACGTATAGCTTAAATAAATAAATAACAGCTATTATATGGGAGCTGCATGCAAAAATCCTATACCGGGTGTTTTTTTCAAAACTTTGAATGGATTTTTTTGTTGATACACCGGTTGAATCAAAAAAAGTTTTAGGCAAAAATTGTTGGGTTTTGAGGGGGAAATAATTTACACGTAATACCAACCCACTCTCCCCACTCTTCGGCAGGGGGAGGAGGTAACTTTTGTTTTTTAAATAGAAACCCCCGATTTTTATGATTAAATTAAATTAAATTAAATTTTAAAGTTGTTCATTTCTACACAAAAAAAAATTAATCATAAAAATCGGGGGTTTTCATTTAAAAAACAAAATATACCCCTTCCCTCTACCGAGGGGGGGAGTGGGTTGGTATTACGTGTAAATTATTTCCCCCTCAAAACCCAACAACTTTTGCCTAAAACTTTTTTTAATTCAACCGGTGTATCAACAAAAAAATCCATTCAAAGTTTTGAAAAAAACACCCGGTATAATATATCTCGTGCGTGATTATTTTATATCGTGAATGCCCGTTAAAACTATCTGACGCTCATTTTACCATAATATGACACTCTGTTATGAAATTGTAATTCACGCACTAGATTCATAACGTACTATTTTCTCTATAAGCATGACAAAGTATTTAAAAACATTGTGATAAAACATCAAAATATAACCTAGTGTACTTTGCGGAAGTAGAACTTGGAGACCTTTCGGCGTTATAAAATGTGGGCCATTAGGTTCATCAATCATCAGTCATCACTTTCTTTATCGAATTCGCAATAAATTTTGTTCAATTTATTGATGCCGTGATTTTGCTTTGTCAGATGTGAAAGTTACAATATGTTTTCAAATTTTGTAGACCACGTAGGTTATTCTATCATTAAATACTTGTTTGTACAGTAACGATAAATTGTTATAAAGAAAACTTTAATCAAGTGTAAATTTCCAAAAGTGCAAGCAGAATAGATGATAATTCTAAATAATAATCACATACAAACACAACCTAACTACAAAGTAGATATAGCGTTGAAAATTGTACCAGAACCGACCATATCACAGAGAAAAAAATAAAATTTTTGTAAACTTGTTATGTACTGATTTGTTTGTGATTATAAACTATCAAAAATTCCCGTTTTTGTACGGGTCTTTTTAAATTTTACTTTACATCCTTTGGGTTAAGAATTTGCAGATTTTGGATCTTCTTTATAGTTTTGGAAAAATGTTTGTAATTATACCAAATTTAGTATTGATGGCAATTTCCTAAAGACCATCGATGCCTATATTTGTTGGACTTACACACCGGCAACTTGTAGCTGATTCGCACCCTATATTATAGCTATATGTATATTACGTATATACTAGCTCCGGGAGTGTATAGTTGCTCCCTGGGGAACTCTGCCGGCCGTAAAATCGATCTGCTATATGACACACTACACAGCAACAACTATTACCCTGTCTTTTCGTGTATAACAGTGCCTTACCTGAAAAAAAATTTTGCGAATTACCCGTATTTCATTGTTAACAAATTATATTATGTTTATGAAAAATTCACATGACAATGAGAGGAAAAACGCTTCACTGTATGAAAAACCAATTTCATTGTAAATAAGAAAAAAACGTAACATTGACTTACAAAGCATAGGCTTATACTAGTACCTACAATATACTTTTTTCAGAAATTGATGACCCGCTACATGTTTGTATTGTCGTCAGTAAAAACATCCTATTTTTTCTAGTCCGTAGGCACTGATCAGTTGTCGACCCCTAGTAAAAATAAATAATATTATATAAGGTATAAAATAAGAACAGTAGCTTATTGCAAGCCCTTGAATGTGGGCTACCATCAAGGTCTTCCTTATAATGTATTGATCTTCAGCACGTTTAAGTAGCTCAATTAAATTAGACTATTTTGTTGTAACCGCGATGACCTAGCGAAGGAATTATTGTTTTCGCTTCTTTCAGTAGGTCATCAATTTACGTTAATTGCTTTAAGTAGTGTGGAAGGATATTAATATAATCGATTTCAATTGCTTTATTTTTTCGTATAAACGAGGGATAATTATAAAATATAATATTTCTGACCACTTTTTATTTAGTACAACAATTCTTTTTCCACCTTGGATTATCCAAGTTATGATAACACATTACTTAAGTTTTCTGTAAAAAAAACTAGGTACACGTGATTTTTTTACGTTAAACGTTTCCGACTTTTTGTGTTAAGTTGACCAAGAAAATTCGTAAAATGTTATTATTTTAAGTATTTAGGTATTTACTGATAACTAGCGGCCCGGTTCAGCTTCGCCTGGATTATCCTTCAAGTTTGGGTGTATATCAGTGCATAGTATATACAATTTTCAATTAAAACCAACACAGCCAGTGTCAGATGATGCTCCTACAAACAGACAGATATTCTGGAAACACATTTAACAATATACAAATAACCCCGAAAAAACCGTACTTCGATAAAACGAAATTACACGCGGATTTCCGTACAATCAATATTGCTAAGAAATAACACTTTTGGAACGGGTGACAGTTTCTGAAAAAACATTTTATTGATTTAGAACGCATGTTAAAACAACCATGAAAATGATTGTTAAAACAGAATTTTACAATCTTATTCTTACGTGAAATTTACAACTCCCCCATCTCTTGTGCTCTGTGTAGGTAATGTTATAAAATGACTCTAGAATGCTGACCGCTAATCTAATCGAGGCACAATAATTAATCAACATACATATATAACATAGCATGACCAGCCATAATAACGGCACGTAAAGTTAATGTAGGGACAACAGGGAAATCGATTCGATAAACCATCGATCTGTTTGGTTTATACTTGACCGGGGGCAAATACTAAGATAGAGGAACCTTTGAGAGATTTGTATTAACATTTAAAAAAATATGTTATATGTTATTCTGCAATAATTGCTTCAAATTGAAAAGTCTAAATCAGGAGATATTCTACACTAAGGTAAAATTCGATTTACTCTATACCGTCTGCATTCCACAATAATTCATAAGCAGAAATGTGTATTTTCTAAAGCAATTTTATAATTTTTTTGCTACCATGACTTTATTATGAATCATTTCGTAACGCTGCCCATAAAACATATGTTTATATTGAAAACTAATAAATTATAGTCCAAGCGGCAGACGTAAAAAATGAATTTTGTAGAAGATGAAACTTTCAGAAAATATAGTACACATATAGTCATTTCAATCTCTTACCTAGGCACCGTACGAGAACCTAATTTAACAGCAGGAAGCACCACTTCCAGTTTTCATTTTGATGTAGTTACTAATCCCATAGAGTTAGTGCTTTTTAGTGTATTTGCCATAAGGCAACATACACTATTGGCGTCGGTCGGATGGCGGGACCTAGGGGTCGGACCAAAATTTCTCGACGTTTCATAACCTCCTAAACACTTTGCCACCATTTTTAAAAATGTTTATATATATATGTATATATATATATATATATATATATATTTATATATATATATATATATATATATATATAGGTATATATGTGTGCAGGCTATAACTTTCGAAGAAGTTAATTTATTTTAACGAAATTTGGTACACATGTTGGAATCCATCACCGCACGAAGCCTATTTAAAATGGGCCCAATCGGGCCATTTTAAGGGTAGTTTTTAGGGGTTGAAAAATGTTTTTGGGGCCCAAAATACCGAAAAAATTCTCCGAAAAGTTTCAAAATTGAAATTTAACCCTCCGGTAGTAATTAAAAAGTGTCCCCGAAATTTTAATAAAATCGGCCCGACAGGACCGGATTTACAAATTTTATGAAAAAACTAGTTTGCAGATTATGAATTCTTTACTGAAAGGTGTATATAATTTAGTATAGAGATTTGATTGATAATAATATTGCAATTAAGAAAAAAAAATGTTATTTTAAGGGGTGTATTAAGGAGTCAAATTTTTTATTTTGCCCAAAAACCAACATAAGTTCGCATTATAGAGTCACACTGCCTGTATTATCAAATACACTATATTGTCGGCAGGGTTTTGGCACTGCGACCCGGGTTTTTATTTTATTTTTATGTTGGTCGGTAACTGAGTTGCCATGATGTTTGATTATTTCATTATTTTAAACGACAATCGCATATATTCCAGAAAACTTCTTACCGACCAACAAATTCATAAAAATTAAAAGCTCTATGCGACTAGTAACTACATCAAAATGAAAACCGAAGTTGATGTTTCCCGCTGTCGTATCAAGTTTTGCAAGAGATTGAAGTCACTATATGTATTATATTATTTTCTGAAAGTTTCATCCTCTATAAAATCGGAACTATTGTTTGCGACTGCCGCTTGGAGTATTATAACATTTTTAGTGTATTTGCCATACGGCAACATACACTATTGGCGTCGGTCGGATGGCGGGACCTAGGTGTCGGACCAAAATTTCTCGA
This sequence comes from Venustoraphidia nigricollis, assembly GCA_034508555.1. Taxonomy (NCBI): domain Eukaryota; kingdom Metazoa; phylum Arthropoda; class Insecta; order Raphidioptera; family Raphidiidae; genus Venustoraphidia; species Venustoraphidia nigricollis. The sequence continues at coordinate 1,806,732 of JAVRKA010000071.1, forward strand.
CGTTTCATAACCTCCTAAACACTTTGGCACCATTTTTAAAAATGTTTATATATATATATATGTATATATATATATATATATGTGCGGGCAATAACTTTCGAAAGAGTTAATTGATTTTAACCAAATTTTGCCCTCATGTTGGAATCCACCACCGCAAGAACCCTATTTAAAATGCGCCCGATCAGGTCATTTTAAGGGTAGTTTTTAGGGGTTGAAAAAAGTTTTTGGGCCTAGAAATACCGAAAAAATTATCAGAATCGTTTCAAAATTGAAATTTAACCCTTTGATAATAATTGAAAAGTGTCCCTAAAATTTTAATAAAATCGGCCCTACAGGACCGGATTAAAAATTTTTAAGAAAGACTAGTTTGCAGATTGTGAATTATTTACTGAAAGGTGTATATAACTTGGTATAGAGGTTCGATTGATAATAATATTGCCATTAAGAAAAAAAATGTTATTTCAAGGGGTGTATTAAGGAGTCGAATTTCTTAGTTTGCCCAAAAACCAAGTTAAATTCGCATAACAAAAGCCACACTGCCTGTATTAGCAAATACACTATATTGTCGGCAGGGTTTTGGCACTGCGACCCGGGTTTTTTGATTTGAGAGTAATATTTTTAGCTAAAACTATTATAAAATAAATGGTATACGGTACCCTGTTACTGTTATAATTGTTTCTCAAATTGGCAAATATTTTTATAATCTAAGTTGTAAAATTTAAATTTTAAAATACGTTATAGTAGATGAATATAATTTTATATATATTTTCATGCCGAGCAAGTTACTTGACTATACTATACCTACATTAATTATTGCTGTGAGTATTGTTTCCACACTTCCTCTACAACGCATTTGTACGGAGCAAAAGTTGATGAGTGCTGACACTGAAACATTATTGCAAACTTACAAACATTATGATTAAAAATCCAAGACGAAGAATGCAAAAACCACTAACTTAGTCCTAGAGCAAGAACTGTGCTTGAATTATCCACGGTTGCGTTGATGACCTCATTGTCGAGCGTCCATAATCTGCAATCTTCAATATCCACAATTGTATGAGCGAGATGAAGTAAGATGACTGTCATTCTCTGTCTCGTTCTAAGAATGCTATCGTATAATTGTTTGTATTGATTTGTTGACAAAAAATCTTATCATTTTTGTTTTTTTTTCAGATATGACGGGAATGGTGATCACAAACTTTATTGATATTAATGTAAGTATACATAGTGATTTTATTACCACATTAGTATGACTTATGAGTTATTGATATAATTTATTACCCAGTGTTCTTTTTGAAACAGCCGAACAACCTCACATTTTGCTTACAAGAAAACTTTACAGTCAATGGGGTTGCTGATATTCTTAAATTAAGGTTTAACCTTTATCTTTAAAAGCAGGATTTAAACATGCTATATAATAATATTCACTTTCAAGAGCGGCGCGTCGCGAATCATGTGACGAACTAAATTCATTCATCATTGTGCATTTAAATAAAATCATAAAAGCGGCGAAGACGGCTTCATTTTGAATGTATTAAATTTAAAATATATGTTGATAAAATGGTTTCATTTGACACCGTTATATTACATTTTCAAAATCCTCTATTTTAAAAGATAATGCCTGTTAAACAGATTAGGGGTGTTGACTATTTTTGGGAAAGTGTTTTAAATCGTGTATAAGTACCTAATATAGTCACAAATATGTATTATTTTTATTTAAATACGACGTAAGCTTTAAAAATCATGTATTTAAAATTCCGTTTCAAATTTCGCTCCAAAACATCAATACATGTCACGTGACTGCCGTGACGTCATACAGTCAAAAACACTCGTAAACTGATGAGGTGAGGAATGGTTTTTTCGTAGTTGCTGCTATAGTTATATGTAATGTGACGTTTCCTATAAATAAATAATGATAAATTACGCACTAAATATTAACCAAACAATGAAGCCTTTTGACAGCGTTTGATAATGTTTATGACTGAGTGACGTCAAGCACTCTTATTGGTGTTCATTGTTACATGACTTGAGAGTGATTTAATTACATTTTATTTATAAATATTAATTAAATTTATTAAAAATAAGAAAAAATATTGTGTTTTTTAGTATTTCTATCATAGAAACTAACACTTAACGTTAAAATTATATTTTTATTTGAATACATTCAACATCCCTATTGTGTACAGTAAAATTTTTATGCTCCATAAGAATCTAGCTTAATCTAAAAAAAATAGTCAAAATAAACGAGCACCTAGAATCTAGATGTAAAATCTTTCTGTCAGTTAAAGTCACATTCAAACGCTTTTTCATTAGTAGATATTATTATTATTAAACATCATTAATCAGTAATCGATTAAAATATCTTTGTGTAAATTAAAATAAATGCCGGCGGGAACTATGATAGTAAAGTAGTCGGTCAGAGCATCGAAACAGTTGTTTCCACGTCAACAGTTATCTGCAACGAATCCGCAATACGACAGAAGCCGTTCCACACACAATGACAGCTAATAAAAACGCTGGTATGTCCGGCGCTATTTGGCTATGGGGATATTTTCATTTTTGGCATGCTCACTACAACATGAGTTACATTGTCACTGCGCTGGCAATCGACCAAAAACAGATCTAAATAAAAACAGTCACACCCCTCTCTCAGCCGATATAACATATTGAACAGACGACGATTCTATTTCCATTTGTCTGGAAATCAGATTAATTTTGCGGGTATTGCAGAAAGTTGGCATCAGTTAAAAAGTTTCGAATATCGGTGCTACTCGTGAAAACAATTTATGCAAAAATTGATTTTAAGTCAGATATTTCGTGTAATTGTAATGTTAGAGTTTTGATAACAAAATAGTTTTTAAGATAAAATCAAAATCAACGTAGATTCAGAGTCATCTTAGGTCAACAATACACAGACAGCTTCAGCTGTCAATCGTTGAACAACATACGCGAACCGCTGAAGCATTAGTCACTGCTCGAGTGGTCAGTGTCAACCGCTCGAGCAGTCGCTGTCAATTGTTTGAGTTGCAATGTGGATTTTGAGAAAAATGCACTGTTGTTGCAAATTTGGTCGGGCGCAGACGACGCAGAAAAAAAATTCTGGGGTCATCCAGTTTTAGAACTAAGAGAAGAACGTAGACAATATGATCACTTTTTCTGTTTCGCGTTGCCTAGATGACCAGGCTCAGGAGCAAATAACAGCTCGAACAGTCAGTATATGTGCTGCAACTGCTTGACTACATTTCGGTGTACCTACTGCTGACTGCTCGGTGCGATCGTGTATATATCAGTGGAATATTTTCATAGTCATAATTAATTTTAAGACCGTATATATCGGGCGAAATTTAACTAATTTTTAATGTAATTTTTATCATTTTTTGTACTGACGTATTTACAGTATACCATATGCTCACAATGGAGATTTTTAGTTCGTCATACAGTCAAGCAGTCAGTTCCGACAACTTGATACTGGCCCTGAATGGTCGGCAGCATCTAATTCCAAATCGAAAATTGTGAAATGAGGCTTAGGGATGCAACTCATGCATTTTAGTCTAATTGTAAACGTGAGTTAACCACAAAAAAATTGAGGAGTATAAGCATCAATCTCAATTGTGAAAACGCATGTAAAACGCGTTTTGACAATTGAGATTGATGCTTATACTTCTCAGTTTTTTTTGGTGGTTAGCTCACGTTCATAACTAGACTAAAATGCATGAGTTGCATCCCTAAGCCTCATTTCACACTTACCCGACTGTAGAAAGAGTGTCGAAAGTGGATCTTTCTCTGACATGCGTCCGAGGGCAGCACGTTAGACCACGTAACTGACGTAATTATTTTAGGATGAGTATGGAATTTTGTGACGATAGACGACACGTGTGAGTCGCATCCGCCACTACCTTGGCCGGTTTGTTTTGCCGACACTGACAGTTGGCCCTCGCAGTGGGAGCTGCCGGCTCCACACAACAATGACACGACCGACAGCTGGATGTCGTTTATCTGACCACAATGTTTGCCGGACAAGTATGAAATCTCTCGTACATTTTTCTTTCCGACAGTCGTGCATACGGCATCGTTTACAAGATACTCGAATAAGTGAGAAACAGACCAAACCAGGAACCGAAAACCGCACCGTATTTATCCATTTTAGCTAGCCAAAAATAAAATCTCAAATAAACCGACAACCGCTAATGTAAATTTAAAAAAATCGAAGTGGAAATAGTGTTACGTTCACAACTGAATAAAATCATCGTACAAAATTTGCAACCGCTAATACAGAAATGAAAACTTGGTGAACTTGGCTGCATTCATGAAACTTACTACTGGGATTACTTTCCCATTAGACTTCAATTCCAATTTTTCCAGCCGAACATCCGCAGTCAACAATTTGACAAACCAAAACCGCAACCGAATGTATGTCCTCTTAAAAATCGGAACCATTAACCGAACCGGAATGATTCCCTAATATTATTGGGACTTCCTGTCGAAATATTGCCGTAGAATTGTTATAATTTATATTTCAGAATATCTGTATCAATTAATGTACGTACACCAAAGAACCAACTCTTTGACCTATAAGAATATCAGTTGTTTTCCTTGGAAAAAGTACGCGTTTCTTAAAATGATAATGCGTGTTTTGGATGGTTATTTTTATTAAAAAGGTGTAAACGCGAATTTACGGTATAATAAATCGCGAGCTTTCTTTAAGTTTCCCTCACAGAAGCTTTTTCGTATGAAGAATCGGGAACCAATATATTTCTTGCGCCGTCTTTCTCTCTCTACTGTGCCTTGTCGCACAAATGTAATTCTCTTTGCTGTATTTTCCAAGACGACAGCACAAACAGTTTTTCAAGCGCATACAAAGTTCAGTAAACTTCGTAAACCCGGCTTATATATAATATCTGAGACTTGCTGCCAGCGTAGCAACGTAAAGCTCTTTTGCCACTTCTGCCGGCTGTGTATAATCCCGTGGGGGTTGTGTCTGTTGTATCATTAATATTCTTTTTCGTTGTCTACGTTGCCGGTTAAAAGTTTATATTATATGTGGCCTCGTAAATTCGCTGTTTTTTATTTTCATTTCTTGTAGAATTTTAAGGTTAATTTTTAAGCAAACATTCCAATTGCTTACTACTGGTTGGAGGTTTTAATCTGGTGATAAAAAGTAACTATTGTTTTTTATGGCATGAGAACACCGTTTTGACTGCGAATATTAAATGTTTTTTAGCGGTGCATACACCCGATGAAAAAATGGAACCCTTATAGGTTCATTCTCATGTCTGCCTATCTGTCCGTCACATATTGTTTTCTCCGAATCTACTGGACGAACAAATTTGAAATTCGGTACATGTACAGAGTTGGGTGACCCAATCACGGACATATAGCGTAAATAAACAAATTCCAATTTTGAGGGACAAATTCGAAAATATTTGTAAAAAAAATATGGAACTACGATAAAAACAGGCGTAAGCGATGTCGGCTAAAACCACCAGATATTACAGTGCCATCTTCTAATCGTTAAAATATGATGACACAAAGAACTGTCTATCAGTTATTTATCATTAGATTATTTATTATGCAGTATAAGTACTTATTTTATTCATTTCTTGGAAAAAAGATATCATTCTTTATCAGCTGATTTAAAAATATAAAAAGTTAAAACGTCGTAATCTTCCAAATTATTTACTGCCCATATAGTATCACTATTTTTAATGTATTTGCCATATACATATTGCACATACACTATTAGCCTCGGTCGGATGGCGAGACCTAAGGATTCGACCAAAATTTCTCCACGTTTCACATCATTCTAAGCAACTTGACACCATTTTTGGAAATGTTTATATATTAATATACACATGCTATATCTCTTAACGCACGAAATCTTTTTATAATGGGCTCAATCGGGCCATTTTAAAGATGGTTTTTATGGATTGAAAACAGCTTTTGGGTCCAAAAATACCGAAAAAATCTCAGAATCGTTTCAGAATTGAAATTTGACCCTTTAGCAGCAATTAAAAAGTGCTCCTAAAATTGTAATAAAATCGGCCCGACAAGACCGGATTTACAAATTTTATGAAAACACGAGTTTTGCAGATGGTGAGTTATTTACTGAAAGGTGTACCTATTTAATTTGGTGCAAATGTTCGATTGATAATAAAGTTGCAATTAAAAAAATATATTTAAAGTGGTATATTAAGGAGTTAAATTTTTCATTTTGCTCAAAAACCAATTTAAGTTCACATAATAAAGACACACTGCCTGGATTAGGAAATACACTGTATATATATTGTCGACAGGATTTTGGCACTGCGACCCGAGTTTTTTTTCCCTTAAAATCATTTAAGGATCACTATTTTGATCGTAGCGTTAAAAGAAAATAATGAAATAATGTATGTATTAAAACAATAGTTTGTGATATTATGTAATTTGTATTATAAATCAACAACAAACAATTGATGCATTCGTTGTGAACACTGAACAATATCAGAATACTTAACCCGTCACTGAGCGCGTGGATTACATTCATGGGTTTTCATTGCAGTGATACCGATACTAGTTATATATATTCTTTGAAGTCTATTTAGAGCAGGAATCACCAACCTTTTTGTACCTAAAAGTACATTCTAGAATACTAGTTGGATGGCGGCTACCATTTATTTTTTTAAGGTTAATTCGTATAGGTGGGCATAGTTAATCATACACATAATAAGTAGTACATATTAGTGATTGCAATGCTGAATCCAGCACATTTTTGGCCTTGCTAAAAAACAAGTAATTAACTGGGTCTGAGAAGGATTATGATAAGATATTATAAAGAAAGAAAAGGCACTTTATGATAGGGTGGGAGTAAGAGGTGAAAATCTAACTTTAATCTATGATTATTTAATAACTCAAACCAACCATCGTAGAGGCAGAGGGAGAGTATTTTCCCGCAGCTGGGTATATTTGCAGTTCTTAAAAAGTAGGATGGGAGATAACACCGTCAATAACAATTCTTTTTTGAGACCTTACTTTCAAAAAAGTAAAAAAAAACAACTGTTACATAATTAATTGGCTTCATTCTTTAATAGACAAGTGAAGTCTTAAATTATATAATATAAGTTATGTTACACTTTTATTTTTAATAAGAGTTAACTAAAGCTCCAAATTTTCTAATAGATTGAAAATACATTTGTTACTTTAACCAGTGTCGTTTTATTATTATGTAAAATAATAAAAAGTAACTATTTGTTTATATTATATTAATTATCAAATCTGGATATCCCGCGCAATTTCTCTAAACTCATTTCTCAATAAAAGCGAGGTATTGACATTTTAATCTCGTCTCGTCTCGGAATTCGAGACGAGAAAACTTGTCAATATCGTCTCGGTATTTTTCATACCGGCGGTGACATTAAATCCACGCATCCGGTGAAGGGTTAAGTTAAGGAAACAATAAGAAAATGCAGTTTTGTACACATATTGTTCTTAAAGTCAACTGTTATAAACAAAGGCGAACTGCAAACATGAGTCGTAACTATACCGATGATTGGGACAATGCAATGGTGTCACTAGCAGTGTTTTCAAAAAAACGTCTAGCCGGTGTCAGGAACATTAATTCCGAAGTTTCATAACTCGCCATTATTATTATTATTTAAAATTTTACTATATCATACAAACAGTTACAAATCTAACTGATGCTACAATCACATCTAATTGTTATATTAGCTCTGTGATTAAAGATATGCTATTGTATTCTACTATAGCTAAATGGAATATAACACCTGCGTCGTACGCTAAAGGTCGCTGGTTCGATTCCGATCAACACCCAGTATTGTTTTTGCTTTTTTTACAACTATTCCATATTCCATTTTATATTTAATTTTTTTTTTTTCAATTTTTGTTAATTGTCTTTGATTATCTTTTTTCTGCAATCAAATTTAGCAAGAGTAGACCCTAGTTAAACAAAATTGCACGCCGATTTTTTCCGGCAACATTCAGAATTTCATTCTGTAGGTCTTTCTAAACTTAAATCATCAATCGGAATGAATCCAACAGATTTTTCATACAGAATGCAGCCCAGCGCCTGCACTGTGATATTATTTAATATTCAATCTGCGTATAGTAAGTGCCATGGATCTGAAGGCTCGGAAGTTAGATGCAAATGGAGGCTTGCGCAGGTATAGTCGGTTGAAAAACTACGTTCTCGCGCTATGTTATTATTTTTAATTTTTCTTTAATCTAAAAGTCTAATTCCTTGCATTAAAGTCACCCATCCTGCTCGTACTTGGTGTGGGACTTTGGAGGTTCTCAGTAGACAAATTATCATCTGAATCACCGTATTAGACATCTTGAACAATCAAAGAAACAATAATGGCGTACTGGACTGTACTTTATAGCGAGAAAGCGACAATTGACAAGACAAGGAACGTTAACCAATCACCGACGAGTGCACGTACTGTGCCGGTAACTGGGAGGTGGTAGGAGTCTTCCTTTCCGACAAAACAACCAAAATATACATTTGCGACGCTGTTTGTGACTAACTTCAGAACCTTTTAGATCCGTGGCGAGTATTATAAACGAATTCTGCTTATATTATTAATTTATATAAATATTTTTTTCAAATCTGCTTTTAAGAAAATTTCCAATTTATCTAGCGGCATATTTTCGTACTTGTGCGTAACTATTTTGACATAAAGCTGTTTTTCCTGCAAATCATTTGCTTCAAATAAGATCTTCTGTATCTTTCCAAGTATGTAGTATATTTTTAGATTTTTGTGTCTCTAATGTCTTTTAGTCATTCCAAAAACTTTTGTCATGGTCTAGCACTATTTTTTCGTTTGCACTAAGTGGAGACAATATGGAACGAAATGGGTTTAGATCAAGAGACACTTAGCGCATTGGCAAATGGTGCTGTATCATACAAAAAGTCTTTGGAATGACATAATGTTAGAAGCAAAATACTCCAAAAATATACAATTGCAAAGTTACTAAAGCCCTTATCTGAAGCACATGAATTGCAAAAACAGCTTTATGTCGCAATTGTTACGGACGTGTACGATAGAGATAAATTGGAAGCAGTTTTAAAGGAAGATATGAAAAAAAATATTTATTCAGATTAATAATGCACAAATCAGTGTCTGTTCACAAAAATGATCTGGCGAACAAAAGTTCGTTTTAACCTCTATAGTTATTTACGCAATAAAAAACTATACAACACAACCATCATTAAAATATTCAGGGCTATATACAACTCAATATATTACAACGTTTCTAATATATGCCACTGAGCTCTTGCGGTTGTTATAAGCTTTACGTCAAGAATGGTGTAACATTTTAATCATCGTCAGTGTGACACAAACTTTTCTATGCTCATTGGATATATTTGATTCAGTAAAATAAAAAAAAATTAAAGTAAAAAGTACGATTTCAAAATTTAAACAAAGCTTTTTGAAATCATGTTATTTTCTAAAAAGCGCAGAAGTTGCAATGATTATTCTGTAGTTAATATGTTCGACTGAATATTCCGTATAAAAAAGCTGATAAAACATTGCCTAATTTTGGTCCATAATATGTTACCCAGAACAAATATGTGTGGGAACTTTTATCCTCGAGGAACATAAAGAACGCATCATTAATTTTGATGGTGATAAGTAAAACTATTTTTTATTACTATTCAAATGTGAAAATAAATCCTCGGGTCGAGTTTTTAAAGTACCACTTTACGTTACCGCTTTAATTCAAAACTCGTTAACAATGCATTGGTTTAATCGTATTTCATATTATGACTAAATATTAAAATATGGTCTGCCTTCATAACAATTTATCGTGTACATAACAAACTTCATATTAACAATTATGATATTATGAATTGTAAACATTGCAATGAGATTATGAGAACACAGAAACAATGCCAAACAAAACCTTTATATTATTTTATAAAGAGTGAAATTCTCTACTGTCACGCAATACAAAAAAAAAACACATTTGCTTTTCTGTGGTTATAGCTGTAATGATAGTAAAATTTACTGTGTAATAATAGTAGGTACCGAAATATTGTCTTAAATTTAACTGAGAAATAAAACTTTTTGATATATTTTTACTATCTACATAAATGTAAATATAAGTACACTATAATTTAATTAATTCTTTCGATTCAACTGTTGAAAACTGCCCTATTGTTTTGTTTTCTGCTGTTCTAAAAAACAGAAACCGGAAACCGCCATGTTAAATCTTTAATTATCTGGATAATTGCCCGGCTTAAATGATTACGATAAAAAATAATTGGTAATTTTACATCACTCTCTTAAAAGTTATCACATAAGACTTGTATTATGAATGTTGCAAATAACTGAAATTTGAAGAACAGTAAATAAACTTCCACATAATAAAAGATGTGCTATGTAACCATCGGAAGACGTCTTATCTAGAAAATGGGAACTGCGTCTGAACGATTGATGTGTAAAGTCACCTTTAACACTGCATCATTGATTTTTTTCCTACAATAAGTCAATAATGCGACTCCAAATTTATCAATACAATAAATAAAATATCATGAATCATAGATACGCTGAATAATAAAATCAAGATTTCACTATCGTTGTAAAATGGGCCACTTATACATAATTCATAGTATAGTGTGCCTATTTTAAAACAAGTTTTTTTGAACATAAATATTTAATTGGTAATCAATTTATTTATATGATTTGTTAATATTAAAATATAACCTGAATTGCCTAACGCTATGTTGATGGTCGTTTTCTCTTTCGGATATCCGTAGACAGAAAGTTGCTTAAGGGGAACCTTGTCGTGTTTTATTTATCATATTAATAATATTAACAATATTATATCTGCGGACATACGACAAAAATGCTTATGTAGAATTGTTGTTTTTTTCATACTATAGGTACTAAGTCCTACAACTGGGTTTTATTAACGGCATTTTCTGAAACACTGTTTAATTTCTATAACCATAAATTGTAATGGCAACCAAACGCGTCGTGTGTTTAAAAAATAGTGCATTAGTTATCGATTTTGCTTTATCTCTATCTTTCTCAATCTCTATGTAGCTTTATTATGTCGCTTTTTGGTTTCATTGCCTCACAAACAATAACTCACTAATAGCAATATAGATGTTTCTCTTCAAGATCTAATAATAATATAATAATTGATTTACAAGTATTTTGAAAAGACTGCAGTCAAAATGTATGTCTGGATCACAATTCATTAATAATATAAAAACAAACAAAAAACTTTTGTAATCAAAAATTGTTTTATAATTTTTTAAAAATTATTATAAAATTGAAAGAAGAAAATGAAAAAAAAATTACCATAAGAGGTTAATAATTAATAAGAATAAGGTATGACATAATTTTTTATAAAAAAAATATTTTTTATAGCTTATATAAAACTGTCATGTCATTGTAATATTTACTATTTTATATTTTGTTGTTTGTTTTTTCAATTGTAGTTGCTGAAGAAGCTGTAATAAACAACGAAACGTTCAACTAATTCAAAAATAATTCTTTTTATTACTGTCCAATTCCCTAAGATTCAAACTTAATTAAATTATGAACACGAATTTACCAATATTATAAAAAGAACTTTCCAGCAAATAACTCGTACGAGTTTTTTTAATGGGCTAACATGAGCAGCCGATTTTATATTTTCAGGCAACTTATTGAAAATGGTAACGATTAAGTATGTAGGGGAATTTTTGCTTACATTTAAGGGACTGTAGGGCACTCGTAAGGTATTTTTTGACGGCTATTTATGTTGATCGTATTTTTACTTATTGGTATAAACATATAAAGACAGTTCATGATTAACACTGACTTTAGGGTTAAAATTTTGTAGACTAGCTGTTAATATCATCATATTGTCTTGGTAGATTTTAATTAAATGATTTTGATAATAAAGTGAAGATCCCTCAAAACATGTGATCAACCATGCGGACTCTTTTCATTGCTGCGATAAATAAATTAAATCGTTCTTATTACTAACCGAAAATTTGACATAAACCATTTTGTTTAATGGCCGTATACATACGTGATGCGTTATAGTAACCTAAATATTAATGTGCAGAAATAGCCACCGCCATTAACAGTTTAACAGTCCCCCGCGTCCAGTTGCCTTCGGTGGCCATGAAATTATAAAAAAATAGAAGAAAACGATGTTGCTGTGTTTCTTCAATTTCCGGTATCGAAATCCATGTTTACTTTTATTATAACGAAATATGTAGAAATTTATTATCAGTAGTGGATAATGTTAATTGTATTTTTTTACAGAACATCCGAAAATGCGAATATTTGTAGATATTTTATAAAGTATAAAAGATATAAAAAATAGCTTTAGAACATCATTTTGAATTCCAAAGGGCTTCCCTAAAATCGGATTAATGTATTTTTCCACCCTTTTTCAAGGGCTCGAAACCCTAAGAACATCATATAAAAATGCAGCATTGAATTCACATTTCAAAACAGTTTATTCTATAAAAAAACGTGTATTAAACGGAAATGCAGAAAAACATATTTTTGACATATTTGAAGTTTTTGTTTCCTTATGTTCGATAACGCGGTCAACCGATTTTTTCTTAATCAGGATTTTTTTTATAAATGGCATGACTACCGCACATTCTGTTTATATTTGCATTATTATCATCAACACTACAAAAATAATAGTGGTCGCGTGTTTTCTGTTTCTTCATATTTTACATTGCATATATCGTGCCGACCTCAGGCGCTTCCATGCCACAATAAGAATTAAACAATGTTTTATTAACACTTCTTTAGCCGGCCGCACGATCATAGCTGACTGTAATTTTAGTCGATGTGTGCCACTTTTAAGATGATAATATAACAGATGGGTTTAAACGAAATAAGGTTGACTGTTCGTCTATGAATTTGATTTGAATATAATTAGCATTTGATGATACAATTTAGAACTCGTATTGTGTAAAAATGAGATCAGTAAGTATTCTGATGACCGTAAATTCAAGTGTGACATGGATAAATATCACAGATCGAGATCCTGCTTTACCACTGAACTAATAAAACGTCTATCTTATAACTTAAGCTAGATCACGTATTATAGTCTTCACATATGTCCGGATTTTTCCAGACATGCCTGAAATTTTAACACTTAATCTGGAATGCAGGCGAAATTCTGATGTGTCCGAAATTTTCGTAAATGTGATAAAAAAGCAAAATATCAATCACTGCAGTCAAAATATTCATTAATAGAAATACAATTAGCACTTACAGTGCTATCCTATACAGTCAAAATAAGAATTCACAGTGCTGTTAATTTTTTGTCAGTTTCTAACAAATTTAATATTACATAAAGGAGTTTCCAAATATTACGTAAGCAGGCTTAGGGGGCGGAAGATATTATGAATCTAATCGTAATATGCATATTTCTTGGGGTGACCTGAACATATCAAGTTGTCTATCCACTAGCTGGTTCAAAAACGGAACGTAGAAAATCCCGACGATACTCTGGTCTAGACACGACACAACGTTGTTTATTATACATCGCGATCAAATGTTATTCGGTTTTTCTTTTCAGCTTTTTGCTAAGCTATCGCTGAACACGCAGAGCCTTCAAATCTTTTTTTCTTTTTGCTAATTTGAAAATAAGTGTGTCATTTCAATAATAATAATAGACGTTTTAAAATGTTTTTCTCAGTTAATTATACAATTTTACAGAAAGTTTATCAGTAACATCTGTTTTTAATTAATTATTACTTGTACAGCGTGTCCCATTTTCACTGTATTTGTACTTATATTAGAATACATAGTGAAAACTAAATTATACACTTTTATATTACGACTACAAGATGTTTTTAGAGACAAATCCGGTATTAAAATCATAATTTTTGAGACATGCGAAAAAACAGGGTTTAATTATTAATCATAAGACATGTACTTATAAGGTGCAGTGGTTTATTTGACGATAAATTTTAAAGATAAAATATGTATAAAGCATGCAATATTTTGGCATACATATTTTGTTTCTTTATCTGATATACTATTGAACTATGAAAAGCTGAAATTATGATATAAAATGATAGTAGGTAGGTACTAGGATTATTGCAGATGCCTGCATTCGCATCATTTCTAACATCCGCATTCGCACTGACGTTGCGGAGCTTCTGCAGATGCGAATATAATGCAAGTCGTGGCAAGATTATCGAGAGCGGGCCCGAAACTTAACACGTGCTCGAGTTCTTTGAAGTTTGACTTGACTATACAATAGATATTAATATATTATCAACCTTTGCGAAATGGCCTTAAACCTAAAAAGATGGCAATGTTATCATTCTTCAAATACCTACACTTTACCAACTCTGAAATTTGATTAAGTAATTGAAATTAATGACTTTCTTAATAAAACTTATAATTAGTTACAATCTCTTTTACCTAGTTTAAGAAAAGTTTAATATTTACCAATCAGAAAGTCCAATTTATTATTAAAAGTATTATTATTCTTATGAACCGCATTTGTAGATGTGGCCGTCAAAAATAAAATCCGCATCCGCATCTGCAGATGTCGGTTAAACTCGCATGTGTAATATCCCTGCTAGGCACATTTTGTAAGGAATTTAAAATTATTATTATATTATTAGTAATCTTTTAGTTTGTATGATAACGTTCAACGATACTGTTTTTTGTGGAATAATATTTTATATATATATATATATATATATATTATATATATATTATATATATATATATATATATATATATATATATAATACTTGGAATTTATTTCTTACTTTCTCTGGTAATCAACAGTAGATCTAACTTATCTATTCGTTAATAGATATTGTAATGAAACCATCTGTAATGTATATATATGCAGTGGAATCCACCATGATATATATCTATAACAAAAATCTGAACGTTTAATTAGACCACTTTCACGAGGAATCACTTTTAAACACGCATCTGATTCTCTTGCTATGCACTTCTTAATTACAGTTTTATATAAAAAAATCTTAAAAAATTAAATGCTTTAAGCTGAGACACGTATTTTATAAATAGAAAGCACCGCACCTAAACAGGACAATAATATTTTTCTTTTTAACAAACTGTCCTGATTTTAAAGAATCTTGTTTGATACATTTTGAATATTTGAAACCACATCCATTATTCAATTTTAATTGTTTATTGAGGTTCCGTATGAAAATGGTAAAAAAATATATATATATATAAACCCTGCTGGTGAGACTTCGATGTCTGTGTTTGTATGTCACAATGCTCTTAGGAACCACATATTGTGTGGTCGAATTGCAATTTCGCATAATTATAAAGCTTTTGTGCTCGCACCTAATCCGAGTCAGAAACTCAGAATAAGAAAAATTATCCATTTTTTTGTGTGTCAAACTGAGATCTGTTTTATTCTAAACTGGCAAATGAGTAAATTAAGTTTTCAGTTAAAATTCCCTCTTATTTTTTGTTATTTTTTTTCACTGAAATTCCCTACCTTACAAAACATACGGACTGTACCAAAAAATATAGGTATTTTGTACATATCAATAAAATAATATTAAATTGATTTCTCTCATCCATAATATACAAAATATAACGTTGTCATTTTTTATCGTGATTTCATTAGCCACAATCAATCTAAAAGTCTTCTCTCAAGTTTGAGAAATAGTCGCTCAGATAAATGGATAATCGTGATAAATCGTTTACACGCAGTATGCATTAAATACGTTCACAGTTTCAATTTATTAAACTATGATATAAATTCGTCGTCATAATGAATAATTGCTTCATCATGTTACCGTTTCATTACCAAGCTATGTGCATAGTTTAGCGCTATATAGTTTATGGTATTATATTACTTAGTTTATAATGTAAAATGACTCGTATATAATGTAATTTAAATTTTATTCTAATTTTATTTAATCGCATGTTTAAAAATAACAAAACATCGAGAGAAATTTAAATACAATGCTTTGTTATTTGGGTTAACAAAGCATTTCAATATGTTGATATTACTCATTATTGTAAACCGTTCATTTTAAAATACGCTAAAAATATTTACTGTTTGACTTTGAATTGCAATGATAAGTAAAACTGCATATTCGTGATAAGTTGAAAGTCAAGATTATTTTAAGCTCAGACTTTCGGAGTAGTGATGGAAGATGGCGGTAAACTATCGACGATATCTCGGTTTTTCTTAAATAGTACCGTAGGTATTTTTTAGCTTTTTTATTCTCGTTTCAACCGTGTAATAAATTACCTGCAGTGTTACATCATAAAATTTTTAAAATAAACACAATTAAACTTTACATACAATCGTACATTTATATACGTACTTGATATTAATATCAGAGTACACCTGGTAACTTGGTAAATACGCAAAGATTGATTGCATTTATCTCGAAAATTTTAAAATGTAACACTGGTAATTAATTCCACGATCAAAAATAGCTAAATATATACCTATGGTACTATTTTAAAAAAATGGACATAATATCTTTGTAGAGAATTTTATCTCATTTACGAATATACAGGTTGGATAATTAGGTATATCTTAAAAAATTAAAAAAACGCTCAGGTGAGAGTTAAACTCGCGAGAAGAGGGTTTCGTACTATTCCGTTTTCCATGAGTACTTTAAGCCTTAAGATTTTCGTTTAGGTTTTCCTGTAAACTATGGGTGAGACCCGACATTTCCTATTTTTTTCAAAATTTTAGGTTTAGTAGTTTCGGAGATACAGGGGGGGGTGAATTGTTCATCTATTTTCTTAAATAACTTTGAAACTATTAATTTTAAAATTATAAAAAAAAATACATTTGAGACCCCTACAAGCCCTTTCATTTGATATGTCACACGGTACAGTTTGCCAAACTTTTTTTTTAATTTTCTAATTTTTTCCCCAAAAATGACCCCCATCTTCAAAATTCATTTATTTACGTTACACGTTCGTCTTTCAGTCACCGACTTACATATCTGTACCAAGTGTCAACTCAATCAATCCAGTAGTTACGAGCAAATTGGCTAAAACAGTAGGACGGACACACGAATGATCCTATAAGGGTTTCGTTTTTTCCTTTTGAGGTACGAAACCCTAAAAATAATCGAGATACCGGTATGAGTAGTCATCTCTGGGACAGCCTATATTATATAATTCACTAACGGCCCGATCCCGCTTCGCCGGGATTTATTGTAGTAATGTTAGATAGAATACGCATACATTCACTTCAAGTGTTTGTTTCTCTATTGCAGCAGGTTATAGTATCGCGCGCGGGCATCTCCAAACTTCCCCATTGCGTCTGCTTAGTCAATCGTCCGCGTGCCGGTCGACTGAATAGTCGCTCATTATACGTAGCTATGAATAACCCGTCACTGCAGTTCGAATCTCTATAACTGTTGGAATTGTTACCATATGTAGAAGGCAGTGTGTAATATATTGTTGTGATGATATAGTTAGCTGATTCAACCCGACTTGCACAAACTATAACCCTAAAGAAAAAAACGTTTGCGTGGAACCTTTATGCGCGATTGAAGTCAAAGTTCTTTGGCGTAGTGGCATATTTTACGATTGAACTAAAATAATTTAGTTATTTGAATTTTATATAACGCTATTTTTATTGTTTTTATAATTTTTTTTATCACTCTCACTTTTTCGGAAATATTCACTTGCAAATAGAAAATTAACCATATTTTTAAGGCAATTGCTGCTTTGTTGAACGGATATTCTTTGATCTATTTATAAATTAATTTACATTCTAATGTAACACCGACAATAGATCATAATTTACTAAATTAAATTTAAGGTTAAATAGTGCACGTGACAAAATGAATAAATGACGTTTGGCATAATTTATATCGGTCAACTAGAAATTTTACAACTATGCAGCCATCTAATGACTAAAAGCTTCAACAATTACTAACTTACCAATGTGTCGATACTCATTTGCATAAACTGAACTTTATTTCCGTGAGAAAAAGTTACTTCCGGTGAAAAAATCTGAGTTACCCCTCATATTGCGCCTAAAGAAGTTTTATGTCAAGCAGCTAACGAATGGTCAAAAGCGCATTCAAATCCGTTCGGTACTTCTCGTGTTTTTAGCGGACACACAGCAGACAGACGCGAACGGGAACTTTGCTTTATTCATACAGGTATGCAGTGATAACACAATAATTAAAAACATACGACTATAATAGTACTTAAAACTACATAATAATTTACTATAATAATATTCTATTATGCAGTGGTACAAGCTTTAAATTAAGTTTTTTTTCTTAACGGCATAATAGTGGTCTTATTTGACTGTACTCTAAATGTTGAGGTTCTACATGCCTCTGCTTGTTTCTGTCGCTTTGCTAACTCAGTTCTTCTAACTTCACTGGATGCTTTGAAGATAATATTTTGGCTGGAACTTAAACTAAAAAAAGCAATTGAATAAAACGTTCACTTAGTCCGGAATGACATTTATCAGCTTGTTCTCATTCATGGGCACTCTGGGAATGCTTTGTCAATTATTATTTATTCTCATTGACTGCTATAATATATTATTATATAGGCCTAAAAGTCAAAACTACTTACGTCGATTTTTTGACGATTTTTCAGTATCTTCAAATAGATTTTTTTAACTCGACAAAAATTCTAAATTTAAATTCTATTTCAAAACAGATCATCCAGAGTTAATTTTTTGACAGAAGTAAAAAGAGAGCACCGTCGTGGTATCTTCCGTTATACGAGCGTCACCATTAAAATTCATTCGTTAATTTACATTTTAAATCTACATAAACTCACCGTTTTGAGTATATTTAAATTTAAAGTGTTATAATATTTTATTTCGACTTGGTGTTCGCGCCGGTCGCGCGATATAGGAAACTACATCAAGACGGTTGACAATGCTATATAAAATGAAAAACTGAAAAAAACCCGGGTCGCAGTGTCAAAACCCTGCCGACAATATAGTGTATTTGCTAATGCAGGCAGTGTGGCTTTATTATGTGAACTTAAGTTGGTTTTTGGACAGAATAAAAAATTTGACTCC
This sequence comes from Venustoraphidia nigricollis, assembly GCA_034508555.1. Lineage (NCBI taxonomy): Eukaryota > Metazoa > Arthropoda > Insecta > Raphidioptera > Raphidiidae > Venustoraphidia > Venustoraphidia nigricollis. Next base: position 1,825,728 of record JAVRKA010000071.1, read on the forward strand.
TTAATACACCCCTTAAAATAACATTTTTTTTTCTTAATTGCAATATTATTATCAATCGAACCTCTATACCAAATTATATACATACTTCAGTAAATAATTCACTATCTGCAAACTAGTGTTTTCATAAAATTTGTAAATCGGGTCCTGTCGGGCCGATTTTATTAAAATTTTTGGGACACTTTTTAATTACTACCAGAGGGTTAAATTTAATTTTTAAAACGATTCGGACAATTTTTTCGGTATTTTGAGGCCCAAAAACATTTTTCAACCCCTTAAAAAGGCCCGTATAGGCCCATTTTAAATAGGCTTCTTGCGGTGACGGATTTCAACACGTGGACCAAATTTAGTTGAAATCAATTAACTCTTTATTTTCAAAAATGGTGCCAAAGTGTTTAAGAGGTTATGAAACGTCAAGAAATTTTGGTTCGACCCCTAGGTCCCGCCATCCGACCGATGCCAATAGTGTATGTTTCCATATGGCAAATACACTAATAACTAATGAGACTCCCAAACTTTTTCGCGTTATACACCTTTCGAATAATATGAAATTTTATTGCGCCAAAAAATTATCCAGTGTGTAAGATGGCATGACGGTTTAAGCAGTTCGAATTTGGGTAGTTTTAAAATGAATAAAAATGGAATATAAATAAATAAAGGTATTTTATTTGTATAAAAATGGCAATTATAGCGAACGTACAGAAAGTTTTTGAATTTTTATTAAAGTATACGTCGTTTCGATGGAGTGAAGTGCGACTACGATTTGTGGGAGAGACCAGTCACCACCGCCAACAAAGGGTGTTATGAACAGGCGAACAATCTGGAAATGACATTTCTGTATAACCTTATTTGTGTTATACATTCAAAATTTAATTATTATTAATATTTAATTATTAATTATTATACACTTATACTTCACAATATAATATAAACGATATAGTTTTATGCATGGGCGGGTATGCTTTATATTGATTTATTGCTTTGCCACTCCATTAAGCGAACCGTACTAGATCGATTTCTAACTACTACGATTTTGCTTCCTTACTATTAATTGCTTAATTTTCACTTAAAAACGGAACCTATCGGATAATAATGTTTTCTATGATATTTGCTTAACATTTTGTATATAGGTCTGTACAAATAAATTATCATTATATTATTTACCATTTTTTTTCAAACCGACAAAACTACTTTATATTCGTCAGTAGTTTTCTTTTTATTTACATTTTTACACTAAACAGTGTTTGCTATCCGTCCTCCAGAGTAAAAAGTGTTGACACTTTTGATACTAATGCTTTTTTTCTACAAAAGTCTATCTTCAGTGGAAACTGAATTATCCACACTACTGTAATATACCAAACAAACCTATTCTATAATACTTAGGTATTTTTGAAGTTCTTCAATTACCTATAGTGTCTTGTCAATATCTACCGAAAAATTAACTATTTAGCGTCTGCTACCCAAACGCTTCACAGTAAGCGCTTTACAAATAAAAATAAAAACCCGGGTCGCAGTGCCAAAACCCTGCCGACAATATAGTGTATTTGCTAATACAGGCAGTGTGGCTTTATTATGCGAACTTAACTTGGTTTTTGGGCAAAATAAAAAATTTGACTCCTTAATACACCCCTTAACATAACATTTTTTTTCTTAATTGCAATATTATTATCAATCGAGCTTCTATACCAAGTTATATACACCTTTCAGTAAATAATTCACTATCTGCAAACTAGTGTTTTCATAAAATTTTTAAATCCGGTCCTGTAAGGTCGATTTTATTAAAACTTTAGGGACACATTTTAATTACTGCCAGAGGGTTAAATTTCAATTTTGAAACGATTCGGAGAATGTTTTCGGTATTTTAGAGCCCAAAAACATTTTTCAACCCCTAAAAACTACCCTTAAAATGGCCCGATTAGGCCCATTTTAAATAAGCTTCTTGCGGCGATGGATTTCAACACGTGGGCCAAATTTAGTTGAAATCAATTAACTCTTTCGAAAGTTATTGCCCGCACACATATATATATACGTATATATATATATATATACACATATATATATAAACATTTTTAAAAATGGTGCCAAAGTGTTTAGGAGGTTATGAAACGTCGAGAAATTTTGGTCCGACCCCTAGGTCCCGCCATCCGACCGACGCCAATAGTGTATGTTGCCATATGGCAAATACACTAATAAAATCAAGTTTATTTCATCCATTCGCTCGTTATATCAAAATTTAATTTACCTTCGTTTCGCTCGTTTAAAACGTGAGATTCTAGGCATAAGTATGCGACTTTCCGAAACGTCGCGACGCAGCGTAGTTTGGAAATAACTGCGCTGAATGATTCAGTCGCCATTAGTCTTATTTTGCCATAAATTCGACATAAACACTTTTACTTTTTGGCCACGAATATATATGTTACAGCTAGAGTAATTAATCTAGCTATTATGTATAATATCCAGCCATTAAACATAATATCTACAAAACTTAGTGATTATTGAGTTGAAATTTATAATCTAACCATTATAAGCATTATTTAGTAGAGCTTGGGTAAAGTAATAAAATTTGCTTTATTTTATTTTACGAAGGTACATAAGTATATATATGAAGTTTATCGTAAGCTATATTTGCAAATAGACGTTTTTAATCTATAGGTGTAAAAATGAAAAAATAAATATATTGTTAATTTTATTCTTGTAAGTGAGGTGCTTGTGACATTTTGAGTTCACGGGAGATTTAACTTTTTACATTTGCATCTATTAAAAGCACAGTCGTCAGTTGCAGTCCTGCAGTCTTTGACCAATAAGGGAATATCACACGATTCACTCAGATGAATGTTCACTTGAGTTAATGTTAATTTTTTTTTCATTCCGCGTTCACACGGCACAGACAGAATGACATAGAAATGAACATTCATCCAGTCTTTTCCTCGAATGAAGTTGTGCGCCTTGGAATTCGTTTGATTTGTGATCATTTGATCAAAGAATTGACAAAAAAGAAGCAAAGTCTAAGTTTAAATCATTAATTGAAGATTTTATAGAATATGTCCGTATTGTTCTGTTTTTGTATTCGTCGAGTTTGTGGTTCCAAAGACATTGATAATTTTTGAAATTCTCCAAAAACAGCAGCATGTTTTGGTCGTTCCACTTGAATGCCATTTTGTCTCATACACAGACAGAATATATTCACTATATGTGGTGTCGTGGTCCCAAATCTGTCCGCTACAAGACTGGAGACAAAATGTCCAAACCCGAGTGAATGTTCTCTTTAAGTTCAAATGTTTCATCATGTTTCGTTCATTCGAAGCGCGAGTGAATGATGCCGAATGCCATTATTTAACATTGGTGGAATGGTTCACTAATGAATTCATTCATCACTATTGTCAGTGGCGGATTTACCAGTAAGCTGAGTAGGCTGAAGCCTAGGGCGGCAGATTTTAGGGGGCGGCAAGTGTCACCCAAAAATTTTCGTCTTTTTTTATTAATTATTCATTACTATAATTTTTTTCTCCATGTAGGGTAAACAACTAGTCATTGGACATTACTAGTCATTGGACAGAACACATTTTCATTAGCTATAATAAGAATAAGAACGATACTAAAGCACATTTGATTGACTTATAAAATGAGTCATTCAAATCTGCTTTAGTATCGTTCTTATTCTTATTATAGCTAATGAAAATGTGCTCTGTCCAATGACTAGTAATGTCTAATGACTAGTCATTTACCCTACCTAAATGTTACTAGGTCCACTCATACAATTGAATCAACGTGTAATATTTTTCAACATTTAAATTTTTTTTTTGTACACCGTCGTTTTTGTAATTAATATGACTGCAAACTAGGGTATCGAATTTCAGAGGTCAGTAGGAGCGGCAAAAATTTAATAGCCTACTGGCGGAAAATTTGTAAATCCGCTACTGATTATTGTTTCACTTTGTGTTCAGACGTTACACTTCGAGTGAAAGATGCTGAATGAGAGACAGAAATGAACAAAAAGTGAAGCGTCCGATATCAGCCTTAGATGGGATTATTTTTTTGCACATTCTCAAATGGTTGTTTCGCGTTCAGGGACAACATCTTATGCGTATATCTATTTTGAATAATATATGGACACAGTATGTAATTTATTACATTAACTAGACAATCTAGTCATTATACATAATGTCTAGTGATTATGGAAATGCCTTTAGCTCTAACATATATACATAACACGCTGGGTCTCTGGGACATGACATGACAGCCAGTGGTCGATTGTCAGTACGTCTTATATTATTGACCACGCACCTAATAATATCCGCTGTTTCTTTATATAGACCGTGTTGCACGTGACCAATAAAGATTACATTAATTATTGACCACGAAATGTCGCGACTACTGTTGCTGTCGTAGTGGCCAGTGGCCACTCGGTTATTATTATAGTGCATCCGCGACAACAAGATAAAATCATCTACCTATACATATGTCAAATTCATATTCAGATTGATTTGTTAAAATTTTATTTTGTTTAATTGTTGCAGCAAAGAAAAGAGAGTATATACTGACGACCATTTATGCTTCGAAAGGTTATTTTTCCTTTGGTATCGCGATTTTAAATTTAAATGAACGCACAAAAACGATGAGACCTCCTCAGGAGACGGGCAACACCGCGACGACGCCTTGTGGAGGAAAGATATCTCAAAACATGACATGATCAGTAGTATAAAATTGAACATAAACGTTTTTTTCTCTACATCAAAAACATTATATGTGGGGTTCGTTTCCGTTTGATATCATCCGTGAGTGATTTTAGAATATCGAAAAGTGCAAAAATTTAAAATCAACTGATCTCTTTATAATCGACGTTGGGAAAAAATATAAAATTGGTACAGTAGTCCCTCAAACTACGGTGGATCTAACAAACAAACATATACAGACTTTTTTTTTATAAATAGATCGCTAATTGCTCAGATTGGCAACAGTTATCATAAGGAAAGGAAAATACGCGATGCGATTGAATTTTAGTTAGAGAATCTCGTCAGGTCATAGAACGCGCTACAACGAGTCTGCTGTTTGCCATAAGCAAAATGTTTACTTGGGTTGACACATGTAGCCGGATGTTTTTAAATACCTTTCCATGATTAGCACATGGTGGTGTTTATTGCCATTTGATCGGGAGACACAACAAATCACATTTGTACGACCTATTAAAAAAAACAAAGCCGTAAGGTGGGTCGTGTATTAGGACTCCACAAGAGCGTCCCTGAGGGTCACAGTCAACTTCTCAGTATGTTCAAAATTGAATATTAAAATCCATGAATGCAGTTTTTTTTATTTAAACAAAAAAAATAGCCAGACTGATTTTGATAAAATTTCGTTCGGATAATACTGACGTTAATACGGTTCGATTGGCATCCTAACAAAGTTAATATAATTTTTTCTTCGGAAGATTTCGTGTAAAATACATATTTTTGCAGTATTTTTGTTTAAACAAAAATACTGCAAAAAAGATGGATTTTACACGAAATCCTCCGAATAAAAAATTATATCAACTTTGACGAAATGACTTCGTTAAGGCAACAGACTTTATTGCAGTCGCCAACTTTCCGCCCGTGCCTCAAAAAGGGCCACGCAATGACGATGAATGTGTACTTCTCTCTGAATTGACTGCACGGTGTTTCGTTTGCATGCTCCCGTTATTTATATGGAAATCTACAGCTTTTATAGATTACATTGCATTAAAATTTTAACCACAATTTTTAAAAAGTACTATTTTTTTGTAGGCCGACTTCTTATTTACGGAAATATTACAGCTAATTAATTTTTCTTTTTTATATTGTAGATAAGTATATAATTTTATTTCTGTATTTCTGTATTCTGACTTGTCAAATGGATGTATGTCTCGATTGACTTAATAAATATCATATCATCATATTAATTTTCTTATTTGAGTTCTCCAGTCTGAAATTGTCCGTAAAATTAGAAATTATAAAACCCTTTTATACATAGGAATATCTAGACTGTATAGTAATGGGTACGGAACATATGACTAAATATTATGTCATTATACTTATATGGTTCGGAGTTAAAAATGCTACGGCTGTTTCTAGAGAACCAGATGTTTTCATCATCAAATTCTATATGTATGAAGGAAAATTAAAAGTTTTTGTCCAGTCAGATATTAATGTTTCTTGGCCGGATGTGACCGCCAGTCATTATGTTTATTGCCCTTGGTCTAGACATTGAGTTTTTGTGTTACGTAAATGAGTTTCTTCTCGGTATACAATATTATTTTTGAACTGTAGATTTTCATTAAGATTTTAAAAGTCATTTAGAAAAAAATAAATTAAACTTTGATTTAAACAGAGATACGGCAAATTGCTTCTAACAGTAACGCTTTTAAAATCTACTTGGATGTGATTTTACCATTAACGTTTAAAAATTTTGGGATACCATTTCATTGACTATTAAAATTTCCATCACATTTTTTTATAATATCACTCTTAAGTATTTGAAACACGAAAAATTATTAGTAATTTGTATTATTGCTATCTAAAATATTCGTTTCTCGCCTCAACAAACGCACATATTAACAGATTTGCAAGAAGATGTATTTTGCACTCGGAGATGAAAACATAAAACTGCAAAAAATGGATTGTGATTTAAATTAGTACAATTCCCCCATTTGTGGAGTTATAAAGAAAAATGAAATTGGAATTATAGATTAACATCAGATAATCCTAGCAATTGGTGGCTTTAAAAAAGATAATAGCATAATATTAATACCATAATAATATTCAGCAATTTCACGTGGCCTACTTGATGATCAACGGTAGCATGGGCTATCATCACAATTAGCCATCTTGATTTTTTATGATCATCCAACGCGCGACACAATAATGATTGATTCCCCAGTCTAATTATAATTTAACGATCTTTATTTAAAACATCGTGTTCAAGTGTTTTTAAACAACTTAAAAAAATTTCAAAATGTGTAAACATCCTGCACGTTTTATAAGTAAATCAACGCTTTTATTACGAGATTAAAATTCCTGATTTTATAATGAAGTGCCCGGCGTTTATTTAAAGTGTATTAAATGTGTCACCCACTTGAAACGGTACTTGAATTTTGAGTGGACTGTTAAATCGGTGCATCATAAATCATATTGATAACAATTTGCTTATCATTAAATTAGATATTGTAGCGTTGACTGCCAGTGCTGTATAAAAATTAAAGCACTAATTATTTTACTTTGTTTTTAATTAATATTTTTCAACTGAAAGTAGTACGATAAAAAAGTAAATTTTGATCTCAATTCCGAACAACATTCACTCGAAGAGGTAAAGTAATATTAATCTTTGAAAAAGTATAAAATGCGTTCTTTATTCTGTGACCACGGTAAAAATTAAACTTTTTTTATAATTTTTTTGACAACTTTAAAGGCTGATTACTCCTAAAAACGACTGGAATCGGTAGATTGATTTTACTACATAATAAAGTATGTAATTTCTATGCCAAAATCAATTTCCAGACAGTTGATTAAACTAGTAACTCAACCAACACGATACTGGGAATAAAATTTCTTTCAGGGTTCCGTAATGTAGGATTTAACGGAATCCTATTATGGTAACGTTTTCTCCGTCCATCCATCTGTCAGAAGCTTCTAACTTTTAAACGAAATGAAATATCGACTTGAAAGTCATACATAATATGTAAATCCTTGGCCCAAAGACAAAGTTACAAAAAAAAATTGAAGAGAGCCGCATACATGTAAGCAGGGGGTACTACAACCTCATGATAAAGATTCATGATCCCAGCTTTAATCATTAAATATTTGTCAACTTCTACAAATTATCAGCAACACCCGCAGGAAAATTATGGAAAAATAGGCAGTATCATACCTCGTATTATACGTTGTTCATACCCCATGGTCTCATATGTGGATTGTGAAGTGCCGCAAAATAGGCCCATTATATGAAAAGTAAACCAACTTATCCAGCTCCATAGCTGTTGGGATATTGAGGTTGTCTAAAATTGTTGAATAATGAATATCTACAGATAAACACATTGTCCATAACTTACCAGCTATCGAGCGTCTATAACCTGCAATCTATCTAAAAAAGTTCATAAACATTTGAATGTTATCACCTCCTACTACTGTTTATTATGTGTGCACGATTGAGCGTTAAAATGTTATTGTTTTGTTGAGCTGTGAGCGCTACTGTCCATTATTTTAATGGTTTTCCGATATTTAACACGCATTATATAAACACATTGATAGGGAAACTCAGCAATAATCAGGTTTTGTTTATCGTAATTTCATTTGTTACATATTGTTGCAGACCGGATGTGAATGATCGGTAGTGAAGTGGCAACGCATGTATTTCCGACCGCTTGACAATACTATCACATTCACGCCAGTCGTCAATGCGCGTTAGACATCGCTCACTCACTAGTAGGTCTGTCCACACCGTCAGTCAGTACAGACCGGCGAATCATCGCATTCAACCGGCATGATGCGATACTCTGAAATACCTCGCGATATATCGTGCGACAGCATCGCAACTCTACGCATTCCAGAGGTATGTATATAATGTAGTACATACTCACATAATATATTAATTGCATCTTCTCTCCGGGGGCGGATCTAGGTTTTTTGGAGCCTAGAGCCAATTGAAGTTCAGTGGGTTTAAAGTGCAAACTTGGTGACCTGACCAAACAAATAATGCTTTGTACGTATTCACCCAAAAATTTGTTAAAATTCATCCATAATAATGATAATCACCAATTTTAACACTGTTTTATTATACGATAAGTGCTCATTGTTAATGAAACATTAAAAATTTGTGATAATAATTCAATTTTTGTGGGTCCTCAACACTTGGAGATTCAGGGCTTATGCCCTATTAGTCCCTGTGTAGATCCGCCCCTGCTGCTCTCTAATTAATAGTCTGTGGGGATTTGGATTTTGGACGTACTAAAAGATAACGTTGGTGCCCCAGTTTGTATTATGATGAGTTTCTGGAGAAGTGGTTGTATATTAAATTAAACAGAGTTAAATGTGAGGGATAATCATATTTTGCCAGTTCTACATGCAATGCTACATAAATTCATCATTAGAATAGAAAAAACTGGTTTGCTATTTCAGTCCAAAAACTAATCAGATAAGTAATAATATTTTTTGCTACCATATTTTCTGTAAAATAAATTGACAAAAAATAGCGAAGCGAAACCCAAAGTAACATCTCAAAATGTACATTTTCGAGTAGAAGTATCAATTTTAATTTATAAACAGGCTCCAGAAGAACTCTGCTTCCAAGCAAAATCTCTGGACGACGACGATGGCAGCATTGAAGAATGCAGTACAACTTCAAGCAAACGCGAAAACAGCATATTTAGCAGAAAACGCGACTCAAAGAGTGAGAAGTCAAAATCTAAACATTCTTCAAGCAAAGGACACAAGAAGGAAAAGTCTTCGTCTATTTCCTCTGCTTCGGGCAGTCCTGGCCCACCGTGTTATTATAATTATGGGTAAGCAATTATATCCGCTCGTAAACTTAAAATATTTTCTTTTGTTGTTTGTGGTCTATTTTTATAGCCAATTATCTAATACCCATATACAAAATAGGACTCAAAGTCTTCCAAGCAATACTTCTTTAAAAGACTACGATGCGGTGGTACTAAATGCACTTCGAGTACCGGCGGAAGATTTCGCTAGCCAGTTGACTCTCTTGGATCTGACACCTTTTCTTGCCATTGCTCCAGACGAACTCACTAGCTGTGGATGGAATAAGAAAAACAAACTAGTCATTGCACCGAATGTGGTAGCGTTCACAAGGAGATTTAATCATGTAATTATTGTGTTTTATTTTATTATTACTTTAACTCAAGATCCTGCGAAAATACAACAATCAATGAAGCTAGATTTTCCTATTTGCAGTCTTAGTTTAGTTTTATGCGTTTCTCAAAAGTATTGAATTATATTTAAAATGCATGAAAGGTAAGAAGTCCCAGAGCCAACTATACTTCTCTTACTTATACAGTGCAAATGAACTACTGAATGTCTCATGCTATTAACCTTTTTGCAGAGTTCTCCTTCATCAAGTGGTTACTATTTACTTCATAATGTAATTTTATTTTTAGGTAAGTTTCTGGACCGTTCAAGAAGTACTCACAGGTTCAACGCCAAAACAACGATCTGAAATACTCGCTCATTTTATAAGAATCGCTAAGAAACTCTATGATCTAAATAACCTTCACTCATTATTTGCAATAATATCGGCCTTGCAAAGCGCTTCTGTTTATAGGTGAGACAATGATATGTCATGTTATTAGTGTATTTGCCATATGGCAACATACACTATTGGCGTTGGTCGGATGGCGGGACCTAGGGGTCGGACCAAAATTTCTCGACGTTTCATAACCTTCTAAACACTTTGGCATCATTTTTAAAAATGTTTATATATATATGTATATATATATATATATATTTATATATATATATATATATATATATATATATATATATATATATATATATATATATGTGTGCGCGCTATAACTTTCGAAAGAGTTAATTGATTTTAACGAAATTTTGCCCACATGTTGGAATCCACCACCGCAAGAACCCTATTTAAAATGGGCCCAATCGGACCATTTTAAGGGTAGTTTTTAGGGGTTGAAAAAAGTTTTTGGGCCCAAAAATACCTAAAAAATTCTCAGAATCGTTTCAAAATTGAAATTTAACTCTTTAATAGCAATTAAAAAGTGCTCCTAAAATTTTAATAAAATCGGCCCGACAGGACCGGATTTACAAATTTTATGAAAACACTAGTTTGCAGATCGTGAATTATTTGCTGAAAGATGTATATAATTTAGTATAGAGGTTCGATTGATAATAATATTGCAACTGAGAAAAAAGTGTTCTTTTAAGGGGTGTATTAAGGAGTCAAATTTTTAATTTTGCCCAAAAAAACAACTTAAGTTCGCATAATAAAGCCACACTGCCTATATTAGCAAATACACTATATTGTCGGCAGGGTTTTGGCACTGCGACCCGGGTTTTTGATGAGTTTAATACCGCTAATTGACTACAATAATATTTGTTTATTTATTTCTGTATAACTAGACTGAACAAAACGTGGAGTTGTCTTTCGAAAAAGGATAAACAGTCATTTGAGAAACTAGCCGAAGTTTTCACAGATACCAATAATTGGGCCAATCTCAGGGAACACATGGAAAGCTTGAAGTTACCGTGCATACCATATCTAGGTAGGTTGTATTTTCAGAAAATAAATCATATTGTAAAACAATTCATCCAAAAAAAATCGTTTGTTTTCCTGATTAATTCAGCGAAAATTAACATATTTTCTTTTACTTACATGTAGGTATCACGTAACAATAATTATTTAAAAGAAAGTATATTAAACCACATATCTTTCGAGCACGTTTTTTCAATAATCAGTAATTATTCTATTTAAAAATTAGATGATGATTTACATATTTATCACAAAAAATTAACAATTTTTAAATTCCGTATAGGATTTATTATTTGCTCATCGAGTAATTTACCCAGAATAAAAAATAAAGCTATGAAGACATTTTTTCAATTTACTAGTACAATTTTGAGGCAAAAATTTTACAAATTTTCAAAGCTGTTTTTGATATGAATTTAAACCAACAAGGAAAAGAATTTAACTTCACATTCCTTGCTTATCTTCATGTAAACAAACTTAAGTGATAAGAAAGAAATATGAAATGCGGTGCTTATTTTTAACTAAGTTTTCATATTTATTGTTTCAAAACGGAAAAATCATCGCAATGCATGATAATTCAATGATTCTAAAAAAAAATTAAATCATCGTCAAATGTTATCGTTGAAAATATTGTCTGGAATTTTGAATCCATTTTTGTTGAGAATTATTATTATTGACAATTATTTAGTCGTTTTTGCTAAACATGTACCGTTTTTTTCCAGAAAATTGGAATTCTTGTTTACATTTTTATCTGGGAAAATTGCCCCCTTTATAATTGAAAAACAGTTCTGGAAACGTATATGAAAGTTAAACAATAGGCTTACATAATATTATATGAAGGGTGTTCTAATGCCAGTACTAAAGAGGTGGACAAGACTATAACAAAGACCTTTTTAAAGGGCACTCGCGCAACGCTCACAGCGCCCGATATATTATTCCACATAACCACCGTGGTCGTTTTGGTAGCGACAAAAACTCCATACAGACGTCATGGATGACGTGCGCATCAAACTAACGAAACCTATGTTTGTGTGTGGGTCGGTTTGGTGATAAACTATTTTCTCGCACATTTTAATGTCACAAAAACGACATCAGAATATGTAACATTTTACAATATTGAAATGAATGAATGTATTGGACTCATTTCATCTGTGAAGGATGCGAAACATATTATGCGTAGCATGATATATTATTTTGGACTTTTCAAAATTCAGTGACCGCTCGTACAATAGACATACATAGAAATATAATTATTAGAGCTACACAATGAATAGATTAAATGGAAATATAATTATTGTAGTTACACAATGAATAAATTACAGTCAACTCTCTCTAAGAACGTGGGCCATGTATAGCCTAAGCCGTTTGAACATGCCTTCTCTGAATTAAAATTTAACATTTAAAGTGTGATACACATATACAATAATTCATATTAACATGACACTAAAAAGTAATATGAATAATATAGCGAAATATTTATACCTAAAACATAAAATTATGCACATTTATAGGAAAGTAAACATAACATAAAACATTATATAAAACATAACATGTCGATTTAATTGTATTTATAATTCTGTAGCAGTGCCTCTTTACATTTGTGGGTAAAGTCTCTTGTTTTATAGAGACTATATTATAAAGAAGCACGAGCTCATATGGAAGAAATTGACAAAATCTGTCCACTAAATCGTACATATAACGTTTTTTTTTTTTATCACTAGCTGATTTCCATTTTGTACCTATTTTGTAATGACGTGAATTTAATTTATAACTAATTTTTTATGTCAAATCCCAATCCCGCTTAAAAAAGTGTCAACTTATTTAATATTATTTAAAAATTTCCGTCTTTTGTGTTGACATTTTACTATTGATGCTTGCAGGTCTATTTCTTACTGATCTGGTGTATATTGACATGGCGCATCCACATTCGGGAGGCTTGGAATCTCAACAGCGTTTGTTGAAAATGAACAACATTCTGCGCGTTATATCAAACTATCAGTTGTCCGATTACAGTCATTTGCCTACCTTGCCGCATATACAGGATTATTTGAAATCAATACGCTACATAGAAGAATTGCAGAAGTTCGTGGAGGATGACCAGTATAAGTAAGTAATCGCAATTTTGCATAATACTTGACAATAAATATGAAAAATCACCATGCCGCAATCTTGTGGGACAACTAGAGCATGTAGGTTACGCGTCTAATTGCAAATCATGAAAGTATTTGAAGGACACTTAAAATTAATTAGAATTCTTAGACCAGACGTACTTTTGTCTCGGCGCTTAGAAAAGTGAACTTACACTACTATTCATCTTACAATCCTAAGACCCTTACATACTTACCAAATAAAAAATTAAAAGTGCATAAACTGCTATAGACACTCAGGGCCGATCTTCGAAGATTGCGAGCCTTAGTGATGCACTTTTACAGACCTCCCAGAGCTGTGGTGTTGTATTTAGTGATTTCAAATTTTACGTATTTTTGCTAATCATTATTTTCAAAAATAGCGTTTTTCGAATCACCAGGTGCTACTTGCTAGCACCATATACTCTATGCTTTGATAGCACCAAGCATAATATTATAGTCCCCATCATTGAAAATCGTATACTTTGGTGTATGTTGCGTTTAGGTGATTTTGTTTTTATCAGTTGCGCAATAACAAATTCGCACATAGTAAACACGCGTTGTAAGGAAAATTGTGTCACCTTTAGGTTCAGAGTGACATATTTATTAAAAAAACATAATGTAAGAGGCTAAGGAGTTCTGCCGACTTAGTAAATAAATATCTAATTTATTGAAATATTACTCACTAAGTAATAATTTTTATAAAGGTTATCACTTCAATTGGAACCACCATCACCAGCGGTGAGCTCATCCAGTTGCAGCTCTAGAGAATCGATCGCTCCGAAATCGAATCCAGTAGATGCTGCGGCTCTTGCCTCATTAAACTTGTCGCCAGCTAAAGCATCGTGCGGCTCGTTAAGGTTGCATAACGCGGTTTCGCAAGGTGCCAAATTCATACCGGGACACAGAAAGTGTCGCAGTCTCGGAACAAAGTAAGTTTTGCTTTTGTTTGCGTTGTTAATTTTTGTTATATTTATTAGATTTTGTTATTTATTCGTGTTATTTTTGTGACTAACATTTATTTACTGTGAAATTGTTGTTATTCCTCCATCAATCGAAAATTAATGAATGTTTGATACACAAACTTTATGTTACCATTTTTTGGAGAAGTTTTTGTTTTTTGATAACCCTATGCTACACATTTTACAAAATGCCCTAATATTATCTGATCAAAAAACAAAATCACTTATGTCGAAGTTTTGTCTTTTTTGTACCTGTAATAAATTTCTTTACCGTTATTTTGATTAACATTATGTAAAAACATTTCATCTCTTCATGAATTGTAACTTTAAACAGCATTTCAAACAGGTTTATTAAATTCTCATTTCGAGATTATAGATTTACTGATTGTCTATCTAACTACATCAAACAATGATAGGAATTATTCGATTCAAGGGTAGTTTCTTTATTTAAGATTCTACAAAGAAATAAATGCAGCCAATTTCGTCGGAAATGCTCTCTGGTTCTCAAAATTTTAATTAAAATGTTTCTATAACAAGCCAAAAAAAAAATAAACTGAAAAAATGTACATACAGAATATCAAAACTCCATTAAAAATTTCCAGGTAAAAAACCCCAATGCCTGAACTATTAAACAAGATAATCAAATCAACATTGATAACATATTCGATATAAGTGCGTTTGCTTTTTGAGCAAAGATAAATAAAAATTTTAAGAGTTTGTTTTATTAATTTATTTTTTGATTTTTGAGAACTTCATCATTTTTGAAAATATCCGCTCTCGAAAATGAATTAAATAACAACATTTTCATTTAATTTTCTATACGGAACAGGGGCTGACTAATTACATGTTAAATTGGTATCAGTTAGAAAAAAAGGACTAACGGGTATTTGGAATGCAATTTTCATGAGTCTTATCTTACAGTGTTGTAGTCAGTGCTCAGAACTCGTTTAACTCAATTTTATTATTACAGAGTCGGCTTTAGATATTATACAATTCATTTAAATGATTTTTATGTCATTTCACATTTCCCTTATGTATAACGAAGTGTATCTAGAATAAACAATCATCGTCTAGAAAAATCGGAAAGATTTAATAGAATAATAATTGGAGAGGATACCGAAATAATTTCGTCCTCTACTAGAGCCGGCGCTGTATAGTCGTTATCTGTGTGACCCCACCCCTGTCATAGCCACGTCCAGTCAATAATTGGTGATCAATTTTACTGTAATAACTGTGTTTGGTACATGGACAGATTCATTGTTTGGTATCAACCCTCTAGTGCCTTGCCTTATGAACTACAGCATTCTGCGCTATTGTTACATTTGATATAATAGTTCCAACTACAGTAGACTTCCCTAAATCAGTGCCTATGGAGTTATTGGAGGGAAAAACGTCAGCCTAGCAAGGATTCTCTTTATTTCTTCTTAGTTAGTCATGACTAAGTTACTGTATTTATCAAGTACTGCAATCCATTGTACCCATGTACTAGAGAAAGATAACAATGAAATCGACCCAAAATAGCTGACTGACAGAACATGAACTTAAGTCTCACATGTTCCCAGGAACATTTACTTTAAGTTGCAATTCAAAAAATCACAACTTGACGTTACGTGTACTATAACATTTACACAATTTTAAATTTTTATAATTTGGGTAATTTATCTATGTTCGATTATGAAAAGGATATTTTTTCTTGTCATTGTTTTTTCCTTAGTTATGCCCCAAAATGATGAACCATTGCGGTACTTTGTCATCTAGAGACTATATTCATGACCTATTTTCAACTATTTACTCACAAATTTTCAATTAACAAGTTTTTAGTCCCTACTTTTACGCGAAGTGTTGTCTCCTCCTACGCTGCTCAGCGAATGAAAAAAATACATTTGACAACGTTTGATTTATATTTAATAAGTTTTTTTTCTGTTTGATGTATGACTAGTATATGAAGTGAGAATGAAGGAGTTAGGGTACAGGAGTCCAGTGAACTGTCAGACTATTTCTTCATAAATAATATATTATATAAAAAGGATTCGGTGAAAAGACCAATTTTTAGGTACGTTTTTATTCGATATACGACGTTTCGTCGGTATTATTCCGACTTCTTCAGGTATCTAGTTTTAACAGACATAAATAGATATGGGTAATAAATTTCAAGTTATAAAATAAATACAAAATTATAAAAATTTAAAATACAATGGAAATTACCTCGAAAATTCTGTTAAAACATAAGTCATACCAATATTTTTTTACAATAAAATAATGAAAATTATTAGCGTCAACTGATTAACTAATATGAAATTTATAATATTTTCAATAATTTAAAATTTATTGATAATACTGTGGAATTTAGTTTATTTACATTTATAATCAATAAACTTTAAATTATTGAAAATATTATAAATTTCATATTAGTTAATCAGTTGACGCTAATAATTTTTGGACTATTATTACCTACTTCATTATTTTATTGTAAAAAAATATTGGTATGACATGTTTTAACAGAATTTTCGAGGTAATTTCCATTGTATTTTAAATTTTTATAATTTTGTATTTATTTTATAACTTGAAATTTATTACCTATGTCTATTTATGTCTGTTAAAACTAGATACCTGAAGAAGTCGGAATAATACCGACGAAACGTCGTATATCGAATAAAAACGTACCTAAAAATTGGTCTTTTCACCTGATCCTTTTTATTTAATTTATTTCAAGACCTGATTTTTCCTAATATAATATATTATGTTGCGCCATCTAGTTCACAAAGAAAAAAACGCCCTGAAAAGAATATCTACATGTATAGTCTTAGGTCACAAAATTATGTTAGCAAGAAAAAATTACCACGTACAGGAATGGGATCCGAAATGGTTGAAAACAGTAAAGCAAGAAGGGGAAGAGCTGGACGTGTTGAAATTCGATTGTTGCCAAGTATCAACAGCAGCTTATCAAATTGTAATTTAAGCATTATGTATGCTTGACTGTAATTTTTTACAGACACGGTTGAAATTTGCTATTTAATATTTAAAGACGTTAGAAATTTGCTATTTTAAAAAAACTTAATTATGAACTTATTTGGGTGATCTATTGTTTACCAAACATAGCTAATATTAGAGCTGTTTGTTATATTGTTGCAGTGTAGTTTAGAATAAATATGAACAAACAGTATTAAAATACAAAGTTTGTGGTCTATACTAAACCAGATTGCAGCACCATAATAAATCGAACTATTGTTTATAGTAAAACTATTTGTGATGATGAAAAGCACAGAAATAAAAATTCCTTGAAACCATTGGATACGATTAAAATTTCTCTGTGTCTTTATACTCATCCTAAATTAAAATTTTGTCTCAGATTCCGTAGCACAAGCCTACCACGAAACTTCCCCAAACAGGTGGGGTCATGCGGTGGTCATCACCACAGTGCATACCCATGTGGGTGAGTGTGATAGAAGAACCTCCGTGTCCGTAACTGTATGGTATTTGTATGCTTGTACACAAACGACAAATAACTCCGATGGCGCACTGCATGCTACAACAAAATATCGAGCCAGATGATTGTCTCGATGTCACTAACACTCCATTGTCACAGATTCTTGAAATTGATGTTAACCCCTAATTTATGCATGCCAACCAATCGACACAATTACAAAATATAATGTTCTATTGTGTATTGGAAAGTAAGCAAATTATATTCTTTGAGCCCAGAAGAATAACCTTAATATGCTTCTGACACTGTTGCATTCAAAAGTTACCTCCATTTAAGTAAAAATAATACCCTTCTTTATATTTACACCAAAGATGCTTCGATTTATAACAAGTAAATAAATTCGCATAAAATACTATGCGGTTCTTAAATTACTATATCGTTTTAAATTTCTCTTAAAACTCTAAATTATAGTATGTTAGCGTACAGTCAGTCAAATCCTGCTGTATTTTTATTATTTATGTAATCATAGTCAGTAATTGTTTTCTACATGGTAAGAATTATTAAAAATAGCAAAATGGGGCCATTTTTTTCTTTATTGATTATGGCTTGCCTTATTGTGTTTTTCTGGGTAATAACATAATTTTCTTATTGTTCAAATTTTGATACAATAGAGAATTAACTACTATATTTTTGTGCACTTAACACAAGGTAGCATGTTTTCGTGCAAAATTATATGTATATTTCATTCTAAAAAATTCACCTGCATGAAATTGATTAATCAAAATGTAGAAATTTGCTAAAAAAAACTCAGTTTTGTAAAAACTCCCTTCATTTTATGTGGAACAGATATTTAATTTAAAGTTAAAATATAATTTAAATGGACAAATAAAATCTTAATCGTTGAATTTCCTATTTAGAAAAATAATTTTCTTTAGTTTAAATTTTAGAAAATATGTATTTATTTAAAAACGAATAACAAATAGGTCTAGAAATTATGTTTAATATTCTTTTAAAAATGTGTAGATTAGATTTTGTAAATATAGTAAAATCGATGTTTTACTTCAAAATAACAATAGTGATAGATTTTGTACCAAACTTTCTGAATATTAAATAAATAATAGATGTATATAATTTGTTTATTGATGTATTTGAACAATAATGAAACTATTTCTTTGTAGCATATTCAGTAAAACACACCATGGTCAGCAGTCAAACGATTCTATTGAAATATCATCCAAAGCTGTTCATCTTTTGGACGATTCGGTTATGGAAGAGACTCTCCAAATACACCAATCACTTCCACCAACTAACACACTCACTCCAAGCGTTGCAGAACTGTCGCTTCAAAATTCTAAACACAATACTGAAGAACATTGCAACCTTCTAACAAGACTGTCAGATGATGATTGTTTAGATGAAACCGAATCGGTCGACTGCCCTCTGCAAGGATGTATCCGTAGAAAGACTATACTGAAAGATGGCAAAAAGCCGGCAGTTTCCTCTTGGCAACGTTACTGGCTGCAAATATGGGCGTCATCCCTTGTCTATTTTTCACCAAAATCTTTCAAAGGGTTAGTTTAATTTGTATTGAACAAACGATTTTGAGTTTGTTATTCTTTTTTTCAGAATTTTAATGTTCTTTATTTGCAGAAATGATAGATCGGACTTTAAGAGAGAACCTTGTAAGATGGTTTCAATTCTAGGATGGTCTGTTATTATGGGCGATAATCCTTTGCAAACTGACGTTTTTCAGCTAATTGATCATTCTAAAGGTATGTATTTACATGCAGTTAATTAAAACTAGCGTGCCTTTAAATTTTAATATTATTTATTAATAAAAAAAAAAAAGAAAAACCGGCTCCGTTTGTACACAGAGTTTCTTACTTGCCACTCTAATGCAATGAATTATCTATGTAACAATATCAGATAGAACTTTCCACAAAATTTATAGTTAAAAGTTTATACTGCCTTGATAAGGAAGAAGATCCAATTTGCAAAAAAAAGCCGGCTTTGTCTTATTTCAATTTTTATAAATTTGTCAAATCTGTCGACAAAATTTAAACAGAATGAAATATTACCCTTTATCATTGAGCATATACAGTAAGTGACATTTTTATCATACTATAATTTTATGATAGATTAAATGGTAGATAGAACCATTTTTCTTTGTGAAGTAAGTTAACACATTCACTAATTATATTTTTCTAAAGGTGATATTAACAGCGGAAATCAGCAATCTGATTAACGTATTTCATCCTATATTCAACAAACGTACAGAACTTTAAAGTTACATAATATAATATAACCTCTGCAGAAATGCTATCTGCACGAATATGACTATAATACTTAGCAAGAAAATCTGAAGTACAATTATTAATAATCAGGCAGATAGGACACGCTTGTATATTAAATATGGAATATTTTTATCTAGTAACACATAGCGTTACGAACCGGACAAACTATTTAATGAAATATCATTTATATTCAAGGGCAGATCTACATAAGGACTAATAGGGCTTAAGACTTGGGTCTCAAGGGCCTACAAAAATTGATTACTTATCATAAATATTTAATACTTTTTCATTAACAATGAGCACTTATCATATAGTACAAAATAGTTAATAATAATGATTATCATTATCATGGGTAGGTGTTGACAATTTTTGGGTCGATTCTAACAATTTTTTTGGTTAATTTTGACAATTTTTTTAGTTATTTTATAGTATTCCAGTCACCAAGTTTCAACTCTGATTTTAATGTTATTAAAAACGAATTGTAAACTCCAATTTAAAAATTCTTAATCTAACAAAGAACGAGGGCCCAGTGAACCTAATAAATCCCACACTCCAATATTCGCAGCTCCGCTCCCGTTCAGATTGGTTGCAGCTAGAGCGTTCTTCCTTGGTAGGTAGACGTAACACATTGCATATAACAATAAGAATTGTAAATATTGCAGATCAGGCCTTTTTCCTTAGCACGGCAATATAGCTCTGACCACTTATTGATAGAGTTTTTTTAGGCGCGTATCTCAGAAACCAATGAACCGGTTTTGGCGAAATTTGTTTGTCCTTGGTTGTATTCATGAAAATCGCGTATCTACCTTTCATGTTTCTAGATCAAATAGTTTCCGAAAGCGATCATGGGACACAATATTGTACCACTTTACGGGATCCTCACTACGCAGTTTTGAACTAAAAAAAACGTAGCTAGCGTATTGAGAAAGCTAAAATTGGGTACTACGCTGTCAGCTTTACTGATTCATATTATAAACAACAGTTTTCTGATGAGTAACACTCATTCTTCTTTTTAATTTTTTATGCTACTTTCATTTTAAAAATTAATTTTGAATCAAAGTAGCATAATTATTATTTATGTGAATAAAGAGCCATGATTGCTGGGAATGACGTCCCCCGCAAAATTCTCTCTAAATGCTACTCCTGAAGTAACTCCAGTTGCAATTTTCAGTTCATTCTTCCCCCTGTTTTTTCTGACTTTTAGATATAAGTAGAGGCCTCTATAAGAAGGTAGTTTTGTTCCCAGTTTTAAGGAACGTTGACTATATTTTGTTTTAAAAAAATCTGAACTGAAAACGGTAAAGAAGGTAATATAAAAAATAAATAGCTACTACATAATTTGCTGTTTTGTATAACAATTGAAATAATGTCAAAACTATTTATTTATGTTTTGTTGAATACAATAATACACTAATCAATGAGGGCTACCATTTTTTTATTCATCAGATGGCGCTAGTGGCAAGTAAGATACGTAATCATTTAGAGATTAACGGTTTGTGGTCAGTCATTCTTCATTTATTTAGATATTAATTATACAATTACAAAACTTCAATTTTGCCTTTAATGATTTATATAAACAGTACTGACATTCAGTGGCGGCTCAAGTCCAGCATTGGCCTCAAGCGGTAAAAACTTAACTCAAGTTAGAAATAGAAGTTGCAGAAAAACTCATTTTGTTAACAAAAAAGAAAACTAATGAATAATTTCATGCCGTTACACATACATTTTTTAAAAAAATACTTTTGCATGAAATTCCGTCTTGCTTTATTTCTTACAAAATCAATTATTTTGTCAATATGCAGTTTAAAATTTCCTGTTCTATATGCAAAATTGTCAAGTTATTAATCTTTCTTCTCCCATTGTATTCCTTGAATAATTTTTACTCTCTTTAAAATGCAAAATGATATTCGTAAATAAGCAATTTTTTGTGAATAAAATTAAATTCTGATAAATTCAGGGCCTTCTGATATCCTGGGGCCTAACGCGATCGCCTATCGCACTGCTGACATTTGAATGGCAGATACCTCACTTGCTAGGGACGTCACCAGGTGGTAAAAAAAGTCTGGTACCTAGTCCTTATTCTGCAACCAATAAAATCATTTATTTCGTTGCAATTTTTCCAGCGCCATAAAACGAAGTCTGTTCAAAGACAAAATTAAAGAACTATCGCATTCAGCTTGTCTTTCTGCCCATGTTAACGCTGTTTCGAGTGCAGATATAGCTTCTAAATGTGTTGGCTCATTGTCATCCATATTTTCTATTATGTCATCGTTCAATAAATTTTGACTATTATTATCCAGTTCATCACTGTCAAGCCATTCAAGAACGTCTGCTTCAGTGCATTTATTGCAACCGGGAAGTTTTTTTATCATTGTAAATATTTCCGTTGAATCGGTCTCGATATCTGTGAGTTCTTCTTTAATTGATAATTCTGGCCACAATTTTAACCAACTGTTCATTAAATTCTCCTTTGCTATCATATTCCATGAGTTTGCCAGCGTACAGCACCCATAATTCAAATCAATCTTTTTTAAAAGTTGATTAATATTTTTTTCATTTTTCATCGACGCAGTCAATGTACTAATGAGTTGCGTTCTGTAAAGATTTTTTAATTTCTGTATTATTCCTTGTTTCATCGGCTGAATCAATGATGTAACATTAATGCTTCGAGGATAGCACAAAATATGAAAATTGTCATCGATTGAATTTAAATCTTGAATATACGTATGAATTGGTTCATAATCAATTAAAAGTAAAACTTTACTATAATTTCCCATATGTTCTTTGTGGTTTTTAATGTTAGATATGAAATGTGATTTGTACCAATCGATAAACAAATCATATGTCAGTATTGCATCACTTTGAGTTCTGTATATAAAGTTAAGATTTTTATCACTTACAGATTGAGACATTTTAGAACTACCAATCAAAAACAAGGGTAGTTTATGCGTTCCAGTAACATTAGTTGCTACTAAAATTGTTATACGGTTTTCGTTTAACTTTGTTTTTAATGTGTTTTTTTGAGGTAAAGATTTCCATTTAATCCAAGTTTCTCCGGCGGTGTATACATTTTCAGCTTCGTATCCGTGCTCTGTAATATAATTTTGAAACTTAGTTTTAAATGTATCGGCAGCTGTTTTAGGCCATAGAAACTCTTCTGCAATTTCCAACTGGTTAATACTGTGTCTCTGTTTGAATTTATGCAACCAACCATTACTGGCTTTAAATTTGGGGGAGCCTCCAATCTGTTTGTTTACTTCTAAAGCTTTTGCCTGTAACATCGGACCTGTAATAACTTCACCAAATCTCCTTTGTTGCGAGTACCATGCATAAATAGTTTTTTCTAATTTATGATTATTCGGTGGCCTCATAGATTTTCTAGTATTTTTGACACCTTCGCTTTCATTTTTTGAAATAAATGATAAAATATTGGACTCGTTCTTTTTCATGTTCCATATTGCAGTTTTTGATACGCTATATTCTTTTGAAAGAGATCTCATTCGTTCTCCTCGTTTCAGTCTCTTGATAATTTCAGCTTTCATTTCAATCGTTAAATTATTTCGGTTTTTTTTTTTATTAGATGGCCTGCTTTTTGGTTCAGTGAGATCTGGATCATCTGAATCATAATATAATTGATCTTGCTCCATTTTTTCAGTTCTTGGTCTTCAATGAGAATGTAAATAAAATATATCCTTAAAGAGTACGAGTTTTAATTTAATCATCATACTAAATTGTTATAGTATCGATATTTAGATGTTTTTCTTAAAGATTTAATCCTCACATTTTTGTTTTAGGAAATGTGTATAAATTTCGCGCTGGGAGCCGATCTAAAGCTGAAAAATGGTATCGCTGTCTTCAACAAATATCTCAACAAACTGAACAAAAGCCACTGCCTGTGAATCTCATGTTATTTGATTAATTAAATTATTATGTATACTTCGAATTGATAGATATTATATTGTTATAGCCTATTTTTATCTTGATTATTCATTTTTGTCAGTCTTAAAATATGTATTTATATCGTCTCAATTCATATCAATAAAATAATTTTAGTGTCTTTGTAAACTAATGTTATTGTTCTTTGAGAAATATACGATTTTAACATAACATCGGCAATCACAGAACACATTAACAAATCAAAAAGGGACAAAATGAAAAACGCGTTTCATTTGTTCGTCACCGCAATACACCAACTCTGTGTTTGTCACTTCAGGATACCTAACCACAAAACTGTTTTCTGCACCTAACCTATAAAACTGGTAAGCGGACTATAGACATCTACGTTGTTCACGAATTTAATGCACACCAGATTGGTGACATGTTGGCAGCACTAAACCAATTTTTAAGCTTTTTTCAGTTCGTATGGGTGGTAAAAATACATACGATTTAAATTCAAAATTGCTATGGAAACACTAAACAGAATTTTATATCATGTAGGTACTAAAGTAATATACATATTAAAATATTTTCTTTAACAAAATGTCTGGAAAAGGACATAATTTAACGCGGAAAGAAAAATGCAGTGGTCAATTGTTGCGACGAATTAAGAACAAAAATAAATACACTGAATGAAACAAGTCATCACAAAAGTCACTAAAATATTCTCTGTATGGATACATTCTATTACAAAAACAGTAATTAAATGTGCATTTTGCTAATAAAACTATGTTAATTATTAGTTCTGTGATGTGAGGAAATTAATGTATCAAACAATTTCACTTCTCCCGAATTTCATCTAAATTGTAAAGAAAACCAATACACAGTTACAATAAAGTGAATAAATATTATTTTATTAGTGTATTTGCCATATGGCAACATACACTATTGGCGTCGGTCGGATGGCGGGACCTAGGTGTCGGACCAAAATTTCTCGACGTTTCATAACCTCCTAAACACTTTGGCACCATTTTTGAAAATGTTTATATATATATATATATATATATATATATATATATATATATACGTATATATATATACGTATATATATATATTGAAAAATGTATAATCAGATCCTTTTGATGTTAATAAATTATAAATATTTTAGAGGAATTAGGATCAAAGAAATAAAAGACAAATTATTATTTCACAACGTTTCGTATTAAATTAATACTTCATCAGGTGATCTAAAATAAAATAACAAGACAATTTAACAATCAATAATAAAACAAATAAATAAATATTAAACATACCTTAATTAATTGTCTCAATAACTAAATTTAATTCAATTATCTTGTTATATTATTTTAAATTATCATAACAAATCAAAATTTAAGATATTACAATTCATACAGAGTGACAATTTGTTTTATAATAAATAAACAAATAAACAGTTTATATTAATCACAATAGTTACGTAGTAACTAATTTGTATCTATACAAAATTTCATTACTATAATTTTATATATGCGTCAATCTCAATCATTATATTAAACTTTATATTTTCAAATATCAATTTAATTTCATTATTAATAACATAAATAATAACTTAAGTTGTCTTTATCAACTTTTTATATTTATCCAAAATACCATTATATAAACAACTTAAGTTATTAGTGTCAGTTTTTAAATTTATTGAATCGTTCAGATAAATCCAGATCATTTCACTTATGTTCCTTTTGAATTGATTAGACTCTATATCTAATATTTTAACTTTGATAAAGTTAAAATATTAGATATTATAAAGTTTAATATAATGATTGAGATTGACGCATATATAAAATTATAGTAATGAAATTTTGTATAGATACAAATTAGTTACTACGTAACTATTGTGATTAATATAAACTGTTTATTTGTTTATTTATTATAAAACAAATTGTCACTCTGTATGAATTGTAATATCTTAAATTTTGATTTGTTATGATAATTTAAAATAATATAACAAGATAATTGAATTAAATTTAGTTATTGAGACAATTAATTAAGGTATGTTTAATATTTATTTATTTGTTTTATTATTGATTGTTAAATTGTCTTGTTATTTTATTTTAGATCACCTGATGAAGTATTAATTTAATACGAAACGTTGTGAAATAATAATTTGTCTTTTATTTCTTTGATCCTAATTCCTCTAAAATATTTATAATTTATATATATATATATATATATATATACATATATATATATATATATATATATATATATATATATATATATATATATATATATATATGTGTACGGGCAATAACTTTCGAAAGAGTTAATTGATTTTAGCGAAATTTGACCCACGCGTTAAAATCCATCACCGCAAGAAGCCTATTTAAAATGGGCGTAATCGGGGCATTTTAAGGGTAGTTTTTAGGGGTTGAAAAATGTTTTTGGGCCCCAAAATACCGAAAAAATTCTCAGAATCGCTTCAAAATTGACATTTAACCCGTTAGTAACAATTAAAAAGTGCCCCTAAAATTTTGATAAAATCGGCTCAACAGGACCGGACTTACAATTTTTTTGAAAACACTAATTTGCAGATAGTGACTTATTTATTGAAGGGTGTATTTAATTCGGAGTAGACGTTAGATTGATAATAATATTACAATTAAGAAAAAAAATGTTATCTTAATGGGTGTATTAAGGGGTTAAATTTTTTATTTTGCCCAAAAACAAGCTTAATTTCACATAATAAAAGTAGAAAACCACACGGCCCTATACAAGCAAATACACTATATTGTCGGCAGGGTTTTGGCACTGCGACCCGGGTTTTTTATAATTATGTTCCAAGTGTAAATCTCCTTGTATTTATGTTTGTAGATATTGGATAATTGGACTATAAATAAAAGAAAATTCTAATTTTTTTTAAATTTGCGACGTTTCGTAGATTATTTTTCTACTTCATCAGGCAATCTTTAATGAAAATAAGATACAAATTTAAATATTTACAATACAATTAATGTCAATTTCTGAAAGTGCATTTAAATTTTTGTTCTAAGTCGTTTTTACATTAGCACACAATATAAATCAAAAGGTCTCAATTACAGCGTGTTATTTTTCGTTAGTCACCAGTTTTGGTGTGCGGACAGACTATATTGTATAATTATGGTAAGTTTAGCACCCGCGGATGTTTTATAAAGCCAATCAACAGAGATGGAAATTATTTAGTTAATCATTGTTTTATTGTGAATTCTGTTCTTTTTTATTTTTCATACCGTGATAATTAAAGAATAACAAAATAGAGAATTTTTATGATTGTATTTAAACATACAAAATATAATTTGAATAATATACAACAATAAAATTTATCTCAATAACAATTAATTGATTATAACAAGTTGTATATTTTGAATCAAATCTGCTGTTTATTTATTTATTTTAAAATTTAAATGTTACGCAGTTTTATGTAATTCGCTGTAATTTTATTTCTGCTATTTTTCGTATTTCATTTAATGTTTGTATTTGAATATCGTTGCATTCTTTTTGTCCTGCTGTCCAATTTAAAACAGTCTCTATTGCAGCTATTACTTCTTTACATGTCGGTTTCATTTTAGGTTTTTCAATATCTTCTAAAGCAATTTCTTGATCGTTCAATGTGTAATCGTCATCTTTTTTATCATTCAATTCATCTATATTTTCCAAAATTATTTCTCTCTCATTTAACAAGTGATATCCAACATCATTTTTGTCACTGTCTAACCAGCTCAATACATCATCTTTATCACATTCTTTACAACCGGGAATTCTTTTAAGTAGTACAAATATTTCTGATGAATTTATCCCAAAATCGGTTGTATGTTCATTATCTTGTTTTGCAATTTCTGGCCATAATTTCTGCCATGCGAAGATTAAGTCTTCTTTTGTTAATGATTCCCAAACAAGTGCGGCCATCTGACAACAATCTCTCAAACGTATATTTTTTAAAAACTGTAAAATGTTTGCTTCATTTCCTTCCATGCGAAACAGTGTTCGAAGGAATTGTGTCCTATAAAAATTTTTGAATTTTTTTATAATTCCTTGTTCCATTGGTTGAATAAGACTTGTAACATTTACGTTCGAAGGAAAATAAAATATTTTGAAATTGTTATCGATTAAGTTTAAGTCATGAATATGACTGTGAGATGGTGCACGATCGATCAGAAGTAGAATTTTACCCTTTTTCTTAGTAGCTTCTTGGTGATTTTTAACATTAGGTATGAAAAGATTTTTATACCAATCGGCAAATAAATCAAAATCTATTGAAGCATCACTTTGGGCTTTGTAAATTGGAGAATGAGGAATGTTTTTTAAAGATTCAGTTTTTTTTAACTTCCCTATAATAAATAAAGGAAGTTTATGCGTTCCCGTGGCATTACTCGACATTAAAATTGTTAAACGATTATTATTGGTTTCAACAGTTTTTTGTTGTGAAATTAATGACTTCTGAGGCAAAGATTTATAAAATAGTCCTGTTTCATCGGCATTATATATATTTTCAGATATATATCCCTTTTCGTGTATATATTTTTGAATTTTTATTTTAAAATTCTCCGCTGCTGCTTCAGGTCTTAGTTTTTCTTCATACATTTCTAATTGATTAATACCATGCCGTCTCTTAAATTTATACAACCACCCATTACTGGCTTTAAATTCAGTACAACCACCTAATTTTTCATTAAAATCTAATGCTTTTGCCTGTAACATTGGTCCAGATATTGATTCACCTAAACTCCTTCTCTGCACAAACCACGTATACACAGCTTTTTCCAATTTACTATTGCTTGCAGATTTTGTAGTTTTTCTTTCTTTTTCACATCCCTCTTCGTTTTTAATTTTTGATATGAACGATAAAATATTTCCTTCGTTTTTTTTTATTTTAGAAATAGTCGATAGTGATAAGTTATATTCTTTTGATAACGCAGTCATTCTTTCTCCACGCAGAAGTCTTTTGATGATTTCTGCTTTCGTATGAATCGTTAAGACCTTCTTTCGTTTATTTGAACTGGATTCTCGTTTCTCAAAAGAATTGCGGGTGTTTTTGTGTGTGGAATTTGAGGCTTGTGATTCAACATCAATTTTCTCATTCACTTCAGTTCCTGAACTTGATACCTTCGTCAGTTTTGAAGAATTAATATGTTCACATTCAGTGCTAGTGAGCTGAGAGTTTAGGGGGCGAAATTTCGATTCTAATCGCCATTTTTCATTGGACAGGTGCTTATCAGATTGCAAAATCTGATTATTTAGATAGGGATGCGGTGGTACACAAGTAGTACTCGACGGAAATACAGTTTGATTAGTAAATTTTGTTTCAAAAATTAATCCTTTATCCATAACGCAGTTGAAAGTAGTTGAAATCAATGTTCAAAATGAAATCTTTATTTATTTTGTTAATTGAAAGGAAAAAAGCAAGTTCTAATAAATAATTAAAACGTCACCTCTCTAAAATGCCACCTGTCAAAAACGTCATTTAGGTTAATTGTAACAGACATTGTCAACATTTTCCTGTGTCCGTAAATGAACTTTAAATCAAAATCTCAGAAAAGCAGTTAATATATCAATTGAAAAATAATTCTAGAATACATGTAAACATTAAAAATACATACTAGATTTCAAAACTATTTTATTTATATATGATCAATTCAAATGTCAAAAAGAAATATTAAAAGTGTCCACTTTGTGTTATTTAAATATTTATCTGCCAGCAGAGATCTAATAACACATCTGTCACCTCATCTAAGAAAGTGTCTAAGAAAGTTAAATGTTCTTTGTATTATTATGAAAACACTCGGGGATCTATATTAAGTACATTACGATCGACAGCAGGATATTGACATTTGACATATCTGTAGAACGCTTGGACTTTAATAATTTCAACGAATTCAAAAATTGGAAATATGAAACTGAAAAGAATATGGTTTCTAAATATAGTGAATTTGATTGTAACAAATCAAAAACTACAATCGACTATTATTTTAATATTTTGGGAAAAAATAGATAACGGCTCTGGCTAAAAATATGGCATGATGCGCATTTAAAGAAATGGGTTTAAAAGATGTTAATGATCATTTGGAGAAAGAAATATCAGCTTCACTTGTGTATTGTGTTATACAAATTACACAGCCTCTTTTTTTGTGACAAGTTCGTTGCACCATTAAAAAAACATTTGGCGTGGAAAAGAAATACATTCATACCTCGCTATACGGCCGCTCTTTATACAGCATTTCGCTATAACTGCCCTATTCAATTAAGGCACGTTTTCGATTTACGACTTAAAATGTTTCGCTATAACGGCAAAAAAAACTTTTTTTCAATGTCGATATATCTACATGTTGCCAATCTTGCAATTTAGAATAATTGATTCCTTATACGGCTTTTCGCTTTGCGGCCAAGTTTCGTGGAACGTATCTAGGCCGTAAAGCGAGGTATGGGTGTATAGTACTTCCCAAAAAGAATCTGATTTTCTGAAAAAGAAATTAAGTACTACTAACTTAATTTATGAGTTTAGAAAATCTTTATTGTTATATTAAATTTATGTTACTCATTTTATTTTTTATTTTATACTAACAGTCAGTGAAGTAATCTTGAAAGAAATTTAATAAAAACTGAAACTTTGTAGATTGGTATTGCTACCATTCTATGAAGTTTTAGCTTGGACTTGTGTCTTTAAAAAATTCGTTTATTGTATCTATCTATTAACGTACATAGTACAGCTTCGATAATCTGGACACATATCGTTTCCAGAACTGCCGGATTAGCGAAGCATCTGAACTAGTGGATTATTTTTTGTCTTCTTTTGGTTTGTTTTGTCAAATTACTGAATGTAAGGATAAATGAAACAACTAAAAAATAAAGATGCTTTAGAATGAACGTTAACAAAGTACAGACTGAATAAAAAACAGCGTATCATTTAGCATATTTACCACGACCCATGGATCATCCAATGTTTATCCTAAAAGTTTAAGTTCGTTTGGGCTGCCAAAGATAAAATATGATGTCAGTGGAATTTTGCAGTTTCTAGTTAATACTAAAGGCAACCTTTCCACATATAGGCGTAATAAGATTAAAAAAATATATATTTCACTCCGCCTCAATTGCTTGAGGTCGTAACAATAGCTGCCGCCCTTTATTATGTTCTCATTTTAACTTGTTTTATGAAATATGTACACATGCATTTTTTATGTCCGAACTACAGAGGTAAAGTTTTTTAAATGTCCGGTCAACAGAAGGATCCAGATTAGTGGAGAGTCCAAACTATAGAAATCGTACTGCACGTATTTTTCAAATATAAATTAATATATTTTGTAACTGACTATTTGACTCTATTCAAGATAACAATCCATAGCTCAAATGTTTGAGGTAAGAGGGACGCCCACGTCTTATTATGTGTTATCTCTTGTAAAATAATTGTTTATACTTATTTAGATTCTATATAAGCTAAAATAATAATTTGATAACCATTTAAAAATATTCCGAGTCATAATTATCTTCGCTTTTTAAATTCTTAAGTGCTTTGTCACGTATTTTATTTAACGCCAATAATATGCTTTTATCGCTATCCATATTCTTTGCAGTCCAATTAATGATAACTTGTAATGCAGGTAACACTTCCGATAACGTCGGTTCACTATCTTGAGGTTCTGTACTTTCCAACAATTTTAAATCGCTCTCCGACGCATACCCCAAATTGTTTTTATCTACATCTAGCCACTCTAGTGTGTTTATTTCATCTGATTCATTACAACCAGGAATGTTCTTCAGTAAAGTATAGATTTCCACTGATTCTTTGATGAAATCAGTATCTTTCACATTAGGCTGAATTAATTCAGGCCATAATTTTTGCCATCCATTTATTAAGTCTTGTTCTGTTAACATATCCCAAGCAAATGCTGCCATGAAACAGAAATCTTTCAAATCAACTTTTTTTAAAAATTGTATAACACCTTCTGTATTCTCAGCTGTTCGAAACAAAGTTCGCAAGAGTTGTTTCCTATAAAGCCTTTTGAATTTTTTTATGATCCCTTGCTCCATAGGCTGAAAAAGTGTTACGATATCATCATTCGGAGGGAAACACAGTACTCTAAAATTATTGTCAATACTATTCAGATCGTTGATTTGACTGTGAGGTGGTGAATAATCGACTAGAAGCAATACTTTCTCTACATTTCCTGTTTCGTTTTGATGTTTTTTAACCTCCGGAATGAAATGAGTTGTATACCACTTTGCAAATAAATTTGGATGCATCCAAGCTTCACGATGCTGCTGATAAACAATCGGTGGCCGACTTGCTTTATCATTAAAACATTTATGTGGTTCCAACTTACCTACTATGAACAATGGTAACCGATGTGTTCCAGCAGCATTGCTAGCAACTAATATTGTAAATCTATCATTATTTGAAAAACACTTTTGTTGAGCAGCCAAAGTTTTAGTTGGCAAAGATTTCCATAAAATACCAGTCTCATCAGCATTATATATACACTCTGCTTGATAATTATACTGTGTCAAAAGACTCTGAAATTTTAATTTTATAGTCGTTCCATCAGGCCATGACTGTTCTTCAGTAGTTTCTTCTTGATTTCCAGATTTAATTTCTCCAAGATTCCCATGCCTCTGTCTAAACTTATATAGCCATCCATTACTTGCTTTGAAGTCGGGTGAACCACCGAGCTGTTCGTTAATTTCAAGAGCTTTATTTTGTAACATCGGACCCGTTATAGTTTCACCTTCATTTTTTCTTTGCATGAACCAAGTGTGTAGCGCTTTTTCCAATTTTGTATTATACGGAGACTTTAAAGTTTTTCTATTTTTTCCACTTTCGTTTTTTGCGTAAGACATTATATCTTTTTCACTTTTTTTAATCTGCCAAACTGTTGACACTCCCGTATTGTATTCTTTCGCAACATCCTTAATACTTTCTCCTGTTTGCAGTCTTTCGATGATTTTAACTTTTGTGCTCACAGTTAAATTTCGCCTTCTTTTGGATGTTGTCGGCGAAATTTGCTCCGATGATTCGCCAATATCAAGAGGATCTGAATTAGATTCTTCATCCATTCTTATTTGTGCAATTTCTGTAATAATATAAAAAATCTATTTATTTTTAACGTTCGACTACACTTGGCTGGATTTTAAAAAGCTTTTAACAAACATTAAAAAATGAGATAACGCAACCCATTTTAAATAAAAATGAAACGTCGAGAGATTTTGGTCCGACCCCTAGGTCCCGCCATCCGACCGATGCCAATGTGGGCAATAGTGTATGTGCCATATATGTCAAATACACTAATAACTGTCAACCGGCTAAAATATTTTGAACTATTTTTTATTTTGACATTTTACAATTAGCTGTCACTTTTAAAATAAAAAAATGTACTCACTATAAAAATATGAAAGTAAGGTCAGTTTGATTTTACCATTGTTCAAACCATTGTCACGTTTAATGGTATTTTATGTAAAATTTTACTTTCTTCTATTAATTATTATAAGATTTGTATGTCGTCAATCAAAATAATATTTGTGTGAATGTTTGTCAGCACTGGAACATCAGGCAGTCTAAAAACTAAGGTTTAAGATACAGAGGTGACCTTGTTTCGTAGAATAGCAGTTTTTGCATAATACCTCTAAAGTATAAACAGTCTTTCAACTCATGACAAGGTTACCTGTGTTTTTCTAAAAGCCTTGTCTAAAAACTCTTAGATAATAGTTTACAAAACATCAGATAGATGGCCACGATCAATATTTGACATTGCATTCAAACTTGCAAGTTGCAGAAGCAGAATTCAGAAAGAAACGTCAAAGTGCAATATTATGCAGAAGTTATGAGATGTGAAAATAAATCGATACATAAAAATGAAAAAAAATATGGTGAAAACTATATTGTGAATTTGATCTAACAGAAGTTCCATGAACGTTATCAAATAGATTATAAATATAAAGCATTAATTGGCTTTGTAAATAATTTAGTAATTAATTAGAGAATACAATGGCGGACTTATCAGACCCAGTGCCTCTGCCACCGGGTTGGGATTGTAAATACGACCCTCGATCTGCAAGATAGTATGTATTTTCGCATATATATTTATATAGTAAACATTAATTTGAATTCATAAAAGAATATTTGTAATTTGTCGAACTTGTGTTAAGAGAACTTTATTCTAAGCATCAATTTTTTTATTCAAGTTTAAAACTTATTTTGCAGTTATTTTGTAAACCATTATACAAAGATAACTACATGGGAAGATCCAAGATATCGTCACAGACAATTACCTGGACAGTCAACTCCGCATCATGGACAGTCTACAACAGAATGCATTCCATTACAGGTACTTTAAGATCATTAATTTAATTTAACTCTTAATTAAGTAATTACGTGGGTGCTTATAATACATTTTATATATGACAATTTCTTTTGTGCAGCAATAACAACTGCAATAATCACAGTATATCCAGTGTGGCAGTAAAACTAACGATAATACCTTTTTAGTTATGAATAATATGACGTTTGACGACTGCAAACGCTAACTATATATATTAACCATAGAATTCGTTGTAAAATCAGACGAGGAACTGTCCTTGTACAGTAACCAAACAAACTTTTTAAATCTGAGTGTATTCAACTTATCATATACTACATGTCCGGCCTGGCTTCATCCAGGTATAAGTTTAATATATAGATATATAGCATTTAACTTCATTCCAATACAACTTGGAACCAATGCGATATGCACGCGAGCGAACCCGGACCGAGCAGTTTATATAGATTCTAAATCTTCCTCAGCAAATAAATCACAGTACACGATCGATAATCCGCTGTTCGTTAATCTGACACGCCCAGTAATTCGCTGTTTTTAAAGTATGTAGAGATCTAGAAAAATCGCTCTATAATCCGACATTTTTACGATATTGCGCTCTGTCATCCGACACACGTGTTTACTTGACAAATATTTCTTTTTACTCCGACGTTTCTTGGAGTCGTTCCCTCTGCAGTCTGACAATAGACATTGGAAGGAGAAGACGTCACGTTGTTTGTGTTATAAAAGTTTGAACAAGTTTTTGTAGTAAAAATTGTCTTATTGTTAAAACCTTCAATAATTCATTATGTATTACAAATATGTATTATATAACATCGTTATTGACTTTAGGAACAAAAAAAAAGATAAAAACACTTTTTTAATAGTTAAAGTTTTAGTCTGTGCTTACAACCGGTAATCCGATATTTCCACTAATCTGACATACATGAAAAATTCTGTTGTCGGATTAGTGAACGTGTACTGTATTGCTTGGTAAAAACCACATTCACGTCTGTTCAGTAGCTCTCGATATGAGAGAATTCAATCTGATTTGAATCCGGGCGAAGCCAGGCGGTTAGTATAGATTTAAATTTTCCTCAGGAAATAAGCTGTCAAATGGTAAAAACACTATTAAAATCCCTTCAATAGTTCTCGAGATTAACCGGTATAAACAAACACACACTTCCTTTTGTACTATGTATATACGTAATCGTTTTTTTATCAATTTTCGATAGATTTTAAGAGTACCATGCATATACAATTATATTTATGATATATCAGTACGCAATTTCTAATACTGTTTTCTTATTTCAATTTGGGAATAATTATTCTTATTCTTTAATCATATTATACTTATATGTTAATCAAGACCACAACATATTAGATTTTTATTGAGTAACTGTTTGTAAATTAAATCCTTGTAAATGTTAGATGAACACTGTTTTCATCCAAAATTTTAAATGTATTATTTTCATTTTGTTTTATTATTAAAAAAGAAGAGCAAAATAAATTTTTAATTGTATCATAGTATTAAGCGATTGTTATATTACTGTTAACAAATTGTTTAGTCCCGACTCCCGAGAGTTGATCCTCAAGGTTTGTCAAGGCGATGATACTAAATTTTCGTTGAGTTGGCTTAATGTAATTAAACTGGTTGTCTGTTTTTGAAATAATTTATTTTGTGTCATTAACTCAAATCTAATTTGATACAATAGTGGTCCTATTCTATACGAATTCATTTTTAATGTTTTATAGCCTGCTGTACTCAGTGTTAAGTTATCTTTGAAATTTTCTAATTTTATATTGACTGCAGTAGGTACTTAGTTATTTTTCTTGTATCGATTCATAGAACATGTTTTGCTTTAAGACACAAGTATTGTAGTCGGAGTGGTTTAAACAATTATTGGGTGTTTCACAGTGAAAACATTTCTTATTTTTAAACAGGATATTTCACGTAAGCTGCATTCAAAATCTAATTTTATCTTTAAAAAAAATTAAAACTACCGTGTATAAAAAACCGGTCAAGTGCGAGTCGAACTCGCAAGGAGAAGGTTCTGTACCATTTCGTTTTCCATGAGAACTTTAAGACTTAGGATTATCGTTTGGGTATTCCTGTTAACTTTGGTTGAGGCCCTATACCTATTCCCTATTTTTTCAAAATTTTAGACTCAGTAATTTCGTTGATAAGGATGATGCGGGAATGGTCGATTTTTACATATTTTCTTTAATATTTTTTTAGCTATGCATTTGAAAATTATAAAAAAACATATTTGTGTTTCTCATAACGATTTCATACGTCACATGCACTTGAAAGCATTTTTTTTTAATTTTCTTTTTTGGGCCTCCAAAATTATCTTCCAAAATCGAAATTCGTTTATTCCCGCTAGACGTTCGTGATTGCGTCATCTAAATCTATATATGTACCAAATTTCAAAATTTTTCGTCCAGTAGATTCGGAGAAATTAAGCTGTGACAGACAGACACGATAGTGATCCTATTAGGATTTCGTTTCATCAGATGTATGGAACTCTGAAAAGATACCAGTCCTAACATAATTGTTAAATGGTTATTGTAAATTATAGGCGCTGGATAACTTAGGTCATGAGCGTCTTAAACTTTACTGTTCTGCACATTTAGCTGGCTGTGTCCATTTGTATATTCCTAATTACAAAAGTAAACACAGTTAAAAAAAGAACATGTAACTGTCACTGTATTTTCATGTGCGCATTGATACGCGAATAGAGGCAAAGTAAATCCAAGCTGCTAAAGGTCAAGTAACCTGCTTGAAACATCCTGTTTACATGTGAATAAATCTTTACGTAGGCATTTTTAAAATATTTGAACTAATTCTCCTTTAAAAAAAACTAATAATTCTTACACGTAAGCATTGACTGTTATACGTCCATTGTATTATGTTATTTGTTTCATTGTACTAACCTTAAAATACTAACAGTTAAACTTATCAAGCTAATTAATTCGCACGCTGCTCCATCTGTGGATACCTCAGCATGGATCACCCGACTTAAGACGCAACTATGTGTACCCCAGTAATTCCTCTCCATTACGGGCATTTCAGATGCCTGATACGTATAGTCCTAAGGCCATCCTCAGACAGGTACATGTTATTTATGCATGCTAATTATTTGTAATGTACATAATCCGAAGAATAAACCAAGGTAGAAATTTTGTTTCTACTCCCAAAAATATTTATAGAAGTCAATCCAGTGTTTAGACTTCTGCATGTGCATCAAGACATCATTTGTTGTTAATATATTATTTTGTTGACAACAATAAGTAGAAAATAATAAGAGTAATTTTGAAGTGAAACTTCTTTAGTCGCGATGGGAATAATTTCATTCAACAGTGGGAAAAATGAGTTGCTAGTGGGGAACCGATTGGATAGTAGGTAGTTTAGGACCCAGCGTATGAATACGTTGAAGGGGAAACCTGTTCGACACCCCTCTTCCTGTTCGCAAAGCAGAAATAACACCCACCACTGAAAAACAAAAGATCGTCATCCATCATACTTGGAATTTTTTTCAAATTACTAATTGATAGCTTACAAAAATTAAATATTTCAAACAGTTAATTTATACTCTTGATATGTATAGAGTACAGTAGTCATCTGTGATAATATTAGTATAAAGTTAACTAACATATAGACGAACTTGATTAGAACGAACACTCTGCTATAACGAACAGATTACAAGTTCTATCCAAAGTCTCCATTAAACGCATGGAGTTTTTTTTTTTTTTGGTTAAACGAACACTCGGTTATAACATACAGCATTTCTGCTTTCGGGATATCTGAACTCGACTTTAACGAACTACGCAGAGATGGTTGGTCAAACAAACACATACAAGCGTACATAACAAGTCACCTGCAAGTCACTTCTCGGAAGATCTGATGTGTGCATTGTTTTGACACCAATCATGGCTGCATGACATGTTTATAAATCTGTATGAAAAGCAACTTATCTTTCGGATAAACTGAATCTAGTTCACAAGCTGCAAAGTGGTTGTACAAATTCTAATTCTGCAGTGTCGATAATTTGGACAAAAAGGAAAAACGTTGGAAGAATCTAAATTATTCAATTAGTAATTTGTAATGAAATAAATGAGGAAATGGGAATTGAAAATGATGAGGAAGAAATTAAAAGCACAGAAGTTTTAATTCCAACAGCAGAAGAAACCCGTAAACGAGCATTTTTTGAACGCAGCAGTTCGTTTACAAAACAACAATAATGAGATATTAAAAAACCGAAAAGTGCAGATAAAATCACCGATTTCGCTTAATAGATTAAATTAATTTAATATGAAGATAATTTTGTATTTTCCGGTATTCGCAAAATAACTCAAAATGTTTTTTATGGCTGTTCTTTTATAACGAACACTCGCATAATACGAATCAATTACACCGTCTCTTGGAGTTCATTATGGCCAAGTTCGACTGATAAATTACCTAAGATCAGAACACCTAGAGTATAGCGATCTGTGAGAATTAGTATGAAATTAACTAAATAAATTAAATTAAAATTACATACTCGTATAAGGTTATTTAACCATAAAAAATTCGCACTCATCATTTTTTCTTTTATAATTATTGTTTTAAATTCATTATTAAAATCTATTTACTGAGCTTGAAAATTACTCACATCGCGCATGCTCAGTTGGAAGTTTCACTTCAGACGCGTGAAATTTACACGCACGCCTTTTGTTTTAAATAGAAATGTTTATAAATTTGTGTGGCGGCTAATCCCTCAATATTATCTTACAAATGATGTTTTGCTAGATTGGATTTTTTTCCTTCTTTGTGCAAATAATTGGTCATCGAAAAAAAGTTGCAAGATGCTTAATCAGAGATAAAATAGTTCTGTTTCAGCCTACATTTCTGTGAAAAATTTGAGTACAGAGATTTTTTATGAATTGTTTAGTACTATAGTAGCTGTATTAGCAAACATTTCTGACTTGGATGAGCATCCGTCTTGTCGACACTATTACATTATAACAATTAAATAACATTGGTTTTTTATTACTTTGAAATATTTATTTCGCAATCTTACAACAAATAATGTTTAAAAAAAATGTTTTTTTGAAAAGTAAATGTTTTCGAGTTTTAATTTTTTTTTTAAATGCAACAATTTGACCAAAAGTACGTTTAAAAATTAGTTTTTTAATCGGCTAGTATTTTTACACCGACTTTTAATTATGCTGAATAATTTCTGCAAGAGCAATAAATTTCATATTTTTTTATTATAATCCTTGTTTTTTTAATTTGTCGAGATTCTATACTGCGTGTTGTGTGCGTCTCTCTTGCACTCACGTGCAGCATATAATCTCTGAGAATTAAAAAGCAAGGGTTAAAAATGAAAAGTTATAATATTGCTTTTCCTGAAATTGTTCAGCATACGTATAAGAAGATGTAAAAAATAGCCTATCAAAAATATAATTTTTAGACGTATTTTCAAGAGGTTGAAGATTAGCAATTTCTTGTATTTTCAGATTAAAAAAATGTATTATTCGAAAACTGCTGACTTTACAATAAAAAGTGATAGAATTTTTTTTGTTATAATTAGACTGAACGTTATAAAAATATATTTTCGAATTTAAAGAAAAAAATCAATGCTGTTAATATTTTTCAAACAATTTCGACAGTGGAAAAACGTATAAGGTGGCATTCAAGTCAAAATTGGTGACTAAGACACCTGCTAAGCATTCCTGAAAAAATTTCTGTAGTCAAATTTTCCTACGGAAGTGTAGCCAGCGCTAAATAATTGGTTTATTAAGTAGAATTTCAAAAATTAACTAGGATCTGAATACGGGATGGAAATCGAGTCCACTCGTAACACGAGCTGTGCAACAGTTTCAAACGAAACAGCAAGAGACCGCTCTAATGACCAGCGCTGCCGACACCGAACAATTGGTGGCAAAAATCGGAGCCATGTTCCCAACTGTAACAGATACACATATACGGCTACTTCTTAAGAAGTTAGTAGAAAACAGAAAATCTTTTTTTAATTTTATGCATTGGGAAAAATCTTCAGAATTTTTTTTTGCATGAAACGCAATCATTTCAAGAAATCCAAATCACTGTTATTCATATTCTGAAGATTTTCTAAATTAATCTCACACAATACTAATTTTCATTCATTTTTCACATACTAAAATCATTTTTTTCATACTAAATTTCATAATCATTTTTAAGACAAACATTTACAACCTAAATAAGATACCTGGATAAATTTTATTGAAAAAAAAGACTAAAATTAATGCCATCTTGCCAGTTTATAATACTATTAGTATGAGTTCCCATCGTACAAAAATTTGCTGATTACTGGGCAGCGCTACTAAAATTTTATACGTGAATTTTACAGATAATAGGCTCAAAAACATCAAATCAGTGGCAGATTAATTGATTTTTTTTGTATCATTTCTTGTTGTCAGTATCTCGAATACTTCTTGATGATACAGATTATAGAGAAGCATCAATAATTTAGTCATCATCGTCTGCCTTGAATTTTTTTTTGCATACCTGCAGACCTCATATTAAACATTTGCAAGGCAAACAATGATGATTGAAAGTAATTGATACTTCTCTATAAGCTGTATCTCTCAAGTAGTGTTGAGCTGTTTTCGCAATATTGACAACAAAAAGTAATTTAAAAAGAAATGAACTAGTCTGCCACCGATTAAATGTTTTTCACCAGATTATCTGTTAATTTCAAAAATAAAATTTTAGTATAGTTGCCCATAGATAGACTTTAGTCCATTGGGAACTTGAACTATATCATGTATTTTTGCAAGATTGAGTGCAAAGTGATCATTTGATTAAAAATATTAAGTTTTGTTGATTTTTGAAAAAGATTCGGGGTTGTAAGTGTCGATTGCATGATGTGGTCATGAATAATAATTTCATCGATAACGCTTCCATTTGCTTAGAATTACTAACCAATGGTTACAGATACTACAACCGTGAAGCGGTGGTAATGAGCGCTTTACAGGTGGAGAAGCATCCGATAACAACACCGGGTCCGTACACAACACCTCCGCCCCCAATCAAGCATTTTTCACCTCAAATAGGCCGCGGCGGTAGTCCTATTCCCCGTCCCGGTTCTGCCGGCAGCGCGGCCAGTTTTGTTGGCTCGCCGCGGTTCGGCGAGATATTCCGCAGCTCTCCGAGACCACATTCTTCGCCCAAAATGAAGCTGAGGTGGTTTATCAGTTAATTAATCAATTGGCTCTGTTTTTTTTACAGCAGAGCGGCTACCAGTAGATAGCATGCTGCACATACATCGTTGTTATTAGAACATCATCCCGCTGTTGTTATTTTCATATAGCGAGGACCTAATTTATTGCTTGTCAAACCATGATATTCGAACATTTAAACTAGTACATTATTCATAAACAAAAAATAGCGCTAAAACACACGATTTCGGTTTTAAATATGGCTACCAGTGATATAAAGAAATAAAATGTTACTTTTGAAGATAAGCTATTCTAATTAACATTTAACCTTCAAGCGGCCGCGTGGCCATATGTAACGGTAGCGGTCGCGCGTAACCTAAAAGACCTGTGGAATATTTCAGGGATTTGAAACACTAATTAATAAATAACCATTTATTTTTTTTGTGTACAGATACGTTATCATTCTGTTAGGACACAATTTTTGGAAAAAAGAGAAACTTAAACTCAGAAAAAACTGGAAAACTGGAACTCGGTTCATTGCCGGCGACCAGTTAGCTATCGACGAATCATTTTAATACAAAAAAAATAATATTGCAAGCCTGATTCGATAGTATTTGTTGATATTTCAAAAAATGATATCTTGCGTCAAGCGTCGCGCGTAACCTTTTCAACGACAGGGGCGTGGCTTGCTTTTGACGTCTGTGCCGCGACTTAAACAAATGCGATCTATGGGCGCGGAAAGTGGAGATAATATTTGTATTTCATGAACGGTGAAACAATGATAGGCTACTAGGAATGGGAAATGCATACAACAAGAAATAGCAATACCGAGTGCGGTTGATTTGACGCCGCGCGACCGCTTGAAGGTTAAAAGAATAGCAATAACATGATTAATCCTGGTGTCACAGTTTCAAGTATCAAACGCGTACCGGATTAATTAACAGTGTTTTTAAAAATTCTTTACTCTCAGATGTTTATTGAGGTCAAGCAATACATATTAGACTTTCGTGAATTTCATTAAAATTATTTTATTCTTCTGTAAATGTTGGTCTTGTTTATATTTTTTGTTACAGTTGTTATTGTCCAAGGAAAACTTTAGTTCAGTATCAATTATTTATGGCTGACTGCATGTCTTCCTTACTTGTAAATTTCAAGTTTTCTAAGACGCTAGGGGAAATACTTCATTGTTTGCTCTGGTTTTTTGTGACTCAAATCGTAGCATACTATTTTTAACCGCGGTCTCACTCGCGTTGATGCCAATTTTGATAAAAACCTATTACATAATCTTTATAATAGCATT
The DNA here is from genome assembly GCA_034508555.1 of Venustoraphidia nigricollis. Classification (NCBI taxonomy): domain Eukaryota; kingdom Metazoa; phylum Arthropoda; class Insecta; order Raphidioptera; family Raphidiidae; genus Venustoraphidia; species Venustoraphidia nigricollis. The sequence goes on from JAVRKA010000071.1 coordinate 1,868,440, forward strand.
TAACAAACAGACTGTAAAGCAGGGATTGTAATTATAAGAATATGTTAATAAAATTACGAAAAGCTCAAATAACTATTATTTATTGAATAATTAGACAATTTAGTAACATACTTGTTAGGTGTGTATGATCCATATTTTTATTATTTTCAATCAGAACGCCACGCGATGCAGGCATGTAACCTAACACGAAAACATCTAAAATCATTCGCAATAAAAGGTGCGAAACCAGATGCGAACGCTGAAAAATTGCGAATCTTTCGTATAATGAGAATGCAAATATTCATTATAATCCTACTTTAAAGTTGTATCAATCTAAGCGATTATTTATCCCTGACATCTAACAGCTATTAACTTCAGTCATTGACTGCTAAATGGCAAAGATAATTTTTTCACGGCTTCGATCGCGTTTGTGTCGGTTGTGGCAATAAATTTATCTCAGTTCTATCAGTGCCTATACTTTAAGTTTGGAGTAGATACCAGGAGATAGTATACCAAGTTTTATCAAAATCGGTTCAGCTGTTCTCGAGCGATGCTGATACAAACAGGTAGACGGGTATACAATAATAGAAACACGTTTTCTCATCTAGGTGTCACACAAAATTACTAGAAAACGAAATTATAAACAGGTTTTCCGTTGCAATTTTGTATTGAGTTCTTTCTTTTTTGCCAGAAAATTCTTTTACGAAAGCACTATTACCCCGAGCAAAACTATTCTGTAACATTTAGTTGTTTGTATATTATTTTTTTAAAACTGACAAATTGAATGTCCCCTGATATGTTGTTTTTTCCATTATTTTTCAAGTAATCGTAATGTTCTTGATGTTGGTACTTTTCTTATTTTGTTGAGTTGGTAGCAGTTAAGAAATTCTTTTATGCAAGGTATGCTTATCATAATTTGAAATTTTGGTTTCTAGGAATTTTATTATTTTCCATTTATTTATAGCATGGTTTCCAACTGTAATGAATATTGTGTTATTAATTAATTGAAATAGTTCTTTTTATATACAGGCTAATTTACACCTAAAGACGGAAAATGAAAATTTTGCTAGGGGTTGGATTGTAAGCATAAAATACAAAATTACTTGTGTCTGATCGGTTTTTGTTTTGAAGATATTGAGATTTGAACTGTTGAAGTTCAATTTTCATTTAAAACGAATCATAGTATGCCGAATGAAAGCCTTAACGGCTGCACTGAAAGAAAAAACCTTACTTTATCTCACAATATGCTATGTTCAAGAAATCCATCGTCAGCCGTGAGGCAAGTCTAGCAACGTGAAACCACTGAATTATAAAACTGCATTATTATTTATTACTTGCCTAACTGCATTCTTTACAAAAATTGTATCTTTTTTTGCACTAAGAATTTAGAGTAAAACCCGCCATACACGGACTGCTTCAAACAGTTACTGGAATATTTTCTATTGAGATGCTACAAATCTCCAAAGAAATATTCCACTAACTGCTTGAAGCAGTCCATATACGTCAGGCCTTACACGCAAAGTATGTGACAATAGTCAACAATTAGTAAAAAATATTTTGTTTCCAAGCGATTTTCACGACCTACTATTACTTTAAATAAGCTTACAAAAACTCCATGCATTGATATCTCCAAATACAATCGAAAAAAAAAGTTATTTCACATTTTACAATCCAATCCTGAACACAAATTTTCATTTTTCGCCTCCCGGTGTAAGTATTTTAATTGCAGTGTCACTAAACTAGACTATAAAGAAATGACATTTAGTTTTTATAAAAGAGTCGAATTTTGTGCAATAGCGTTTAAAGTTACCCACTAATGAAATATCAAAGTGATGTTTAAATTTTAAATACTATAATTATAAGATTGATACTAAACCACGGAATGAAATAGAAAAAAAAATCGGGTTCTAACAGTGGTAGATAAGACACCTAGATTACTGTTTTTCTCTCTCATAATTGGGTTTTTGAATGATTTTTTTTTACATAAATGGAGAGATCACACATAGACCGGGAGATGGTGACACATTTTGGTAAGTCATTTCTTACAGTATGGCGCTTTTAGGGGGGTTCATATACGTAATAAGTGAGAGGAAAATGATGTTCTTACCGGTGGTGCGCGGGACGCAATGGCAGAATAATTAATTGAAATTGCTCGAAAATCCGGAGGTGTCAAACAATTTCTTTCACAAAATTTCTTCAATTTATCGTTATTTAAACAAAAAAAACCCGGCGATCGCTATATGCCATACTTCTCCGGTGGGTGTTTAGGCCCGCCATACTTTTTAAAAAAATTTTTTTTTTTCTAAATTCATTTCTTACAGGCTGATTTTTTTTTTAAATAATTGTTTTTATTAGTCTTGTATGGAAATCACCTTGCCATACCATTCCGACGGTCCAAAATACCCGCCATACCCCCTCAAACATGTCACTTTTACATAATAATCATCATAGTTACACTGTACCATAAACTGACCACGATTTAACTGCCATACTGATTTTCGAATTTTGAAAACTGACATGTTTGAGGGGGTATGGCGGGTATTTTGGACCGTCGGAATGGTATGGCAAGGTGATTTCGGTACAAGACTAATAAAAAACAATTGTTTAAAAAAAAATCAGCCTGTAAGAAATGAATTTAAAAAAAAAAAAAAATATTTTCAAAAAAGTATGGCGGGCCTAAACACCCACCGGAGAAGTATGACATATAGCGATCGCCGTGTTTTTTTTTTGTTTAAATAACGATAAATTGAAGAAATTTTGGGAAAGAAATTGTTTGACACCTCCGGATTTTCGAGCAATTTCAATTAATTATTCTGCCATTGCGTCCCGCGCACCACCGGTAAGAACATCATTTTCCTCTCACTTATTACGTATATGAACCCCTCTAAACGGGCCATACTGTAAGAAATGACTTACCAAAATGTGTCATCATCTCCCGGTCTAATACAAGTTTTATAGCAAAACTATTTTTATGATTTTTTTAATTTCCCAATTAAAAAGTTATATTTAATTTAAAAATAATGTGCTAAGAGCTGATACGCGCCAAAAACCTGTGTGACGTCATAATGTTTTTATGGTCCTGGTTGCCATGGTTACTTTGATAGTATATATAATAAAACATACACAAGTACACAACTTTTAACATATTGACGTCACAAACATTCCTGGCACGTTTTGTAGTCACGTGATATCTTATAAAGTTTTATACATCTTGATTAATTTGTTATTAATTGCCTATGGCATAATTTTTTTTTCGGTCTTCAGTATTATTTACGATATATTATTTAAAAATAAAAAAAATAGTTTTTTTTTTAATTCAAATGCTCAATTCCGCATCTTTAATGATACGCTGTTACCGTGTAAAACATTTACTAGGAACAGATAACATCTTGTGTCGTGTACTGTAATGTTTCGACAATATACTCATTGGCTATGGAAAGTGACATGATTGTAGGACATTTATATTTGTACGCGTGCGTAATATTTGTGATCATGTTTATCTCTTCGTAGGTACATGAAAAGTATTTTTCCAGCCGTCGAAGAGACAATTCTCTTAGACGTGCTTGGTAACAACGATAACAATGTTCAGAAAGCTTCCGAAACTCTCATCGCAATGGGATTTGAAAAATGCGAAATGAAACCGCCAAAACTGTCTGCCAAAAAACAGCGTGAAGCAGATGCAGAGAAAGCTGCAGAAGAAGCCGCCGCTAAAGCTGTCCAGCAGTCGCTGCAAAGGATGAGAAGCGTGGAGGAGAAAAATGAGAGTTAGTGATTTATTAATCATATTTTCTAGTTGCTTAGTTTCGTACTTAAACACTGAAAATATCATATTCGTAAAAATTACCTTTAGCGCTACTGGTACTTCTTATTTTTTAGGGTTTCGTACATCAAAAGGAAAAAACGAAACCCTTATAGGATCACTCGTGTGTCTGTCCGTCCTACTGTTTTAGCCAATTTGCTCCGAACTACTGGACCGATTGACTTGAAATTTGGTACACATATGTAAGTCGGTGACCATAAGACGGACATGTAACGTAAATAAATGAATTTTGAACATGGGGGTCATTTTTGGGGAAAAAATTTGTAAATTAAAAAAAAAAGTTTGGCAAACCGTACCGTGTGACATATCAAATGAAACAGCTTATGTCGTAAGGGTTTCAAATATATTTTTTTTATAATTTTAAAATAAATAGTTTTAAAGTTATTTAAGAAAATAGATGAACATTTGACCATCCCCCCCCCGCTTATCTCCTAAACTACTGGGCCTAAAATTTCGAAAAAATTAGCGAATGTCGGGTCTCACCCATAGTTTACAGGAAAACCTAAACAAAAATCTTAAGTCTTACAGTACTCACGGAAAGCGGAATAGTACAAAACCTTAATCTTGTGAGTTCGACTCGCACTTGACCAGTTTTTTTTTACTTCTGAATTCAAAAATGCCGCCATAAATTATGTAACTTCTGTAACTGTTTTTAATATACAGTTGGTGTATTTCCGTTACGCACTCGTTAAGAGCGGTGGAGGGGGAATGTAACTGGCGCACTAAGGGCTTCATACAAATAACAAACGAATAAATGTACATAATGCATTAAATTAAATTTCACTAAATCTTACCCATAATAACACAATAATTATTTCGTCAACCGCATAATCAAGTTTGTTGGTAGACTATTTTTATTTTTCTTATTTTTATTATTTATTTTATTTTTAATTCTCAATGCAAAGAAAGGGAGATGTTATAAGTTTGAAACCTTTGCCGCTATGTTTATTTATCTGTTGCACCGTAGGTCCAAAACAGATTTACCAATAGTAATAACGATCACCTTATTAATTAATTACTTGCGTTTATAAAATATTTATATCAAAATTTTTCAATGGACGAAAAAGAAAATAATTAACCAAAAAAAGTGTCGTTTACCTGGCAAATTTCCGATTTTTGTAAATGTGTATAATTTTATACGATGTTTTTTCCGTCATAGTTTCGTTTTATTTTTTTTTTACGTAATTATTTTTCATTTTTACTCATTTCATGCATTGATTTAAAAAATATTTAAGTTACATTTTTTTTAATTCTATGTTTTTACACTATAAAATTACAATCTAGAATTGAAAAAAAGTGTTAAAAGGTTGACCACGCCTTTTTTGATGGACTATAAAAACAGTAGTGAATCAAGGGTGTATAATTTATTAGGTGAAAACATGCAACATTAGCATGTGGAAAATTATTGATTAATTTCTTTTCAGTGAAAGTTCAACTACAGGAGAAGTATAAAAATATACCTGAGCCAGTGATTTGCATGGCATTGGAGAGTGTGGACTACGACAAAAGCAGAGCTATTCAAATATTGCAAATTATGGTTCAAGAAGAAAATGAGCCGAAAACCAGTAAAGAATCCACACCTGGCAAAAGCGCTGGTCAAAAGTGAGTAATTGTAATAATAATATTGGTTCTTGTTTTTTAATAAATCACCCTACTTAAAAACATGATTAAGTATCTTTAATCAAATAAAAAATGTAATTTCCGCTTATGAAATTACTATTCTGTGATGAAAAAATTGAATTTTTGAAAATCTGTAGGGAAGATGAAGTAGAGAGTAGGTCCCGTACACCAAAACAAGAAACTAAAACTCCTGAACAGTCTCCTGTTAAAACGGCTATAAAAGAAACTGAAAAAGAGACTAACAAAGCTTGGAGAACTAAAGGCAAAAAACAAACGCAACAGTAAGCTTTATTTTTTATTTATTTATTTATTTTGTCATTTTTATATGTTTTTCAGCTGCTCACTATTGTTTAGTTAGAAAACTAAATATTTAAAATTTCGGAAACCTGTTTGCTTGTTTAGTCATTTAATTTTTTTGTTAGAATTTTAAATGATGTGGTGCATTACTTGTTAAACACTTTTTTTAGGTTTTTACTGTAAAAAAATATTTTTAGAAATCAAATAAACGGTCTCGTAATTTCGTATGGAAAATATTACAATAAAAAAAAACTAGGTCTTAAGGCGGAGTAGAAAGTAGATTGTAGAATAACTTTTAATAAAAAGTACTTGCAAAATAAATTTCACATTTAAAGCTAGATTTAAATTAAATGTTAGATTTAAGTTCTCTTATAAGAATAGCAATGCTTGAAATGGTAAGCTAATAAATTTGAATATTGCAATAAATACATTTTCAAAACAATTATAAACTGCCAGTCCATTTCAAGTCAGTGAAGTAGTGTAGTTAGAGTATCTAAAATTGCAAATAATTTATTTTTGTGTTTATGTTGTGTTGTGTATAGTGAATATTTTTTTCAGATATATTTATTTTTTTTATAATAATTTATCAAAATACGTATTGTGATTTGTGAACTGTGAGTTGACAATATGAAATCGAATTTCTGAAATTTACTTACACACGTTATGAATGATTTATTTTTAGACATCAAGAAGAAGTGGTTGAAAGTAAAGAGAACGGATACAAATCATCATATTTGACAAAAACGACTGGCCCCAATAAAGAGTTTATAAAAGGGCCAAATGATGAAATTTTGCTGTAAGTTCTATGCTTCATTAAGTTCGTTATGCACCTGGTCTGTATATTGAACAACCCGCGTACATAGACGGGATGTTCAAAAAGTCCGGAAACGCTGAAATATCTGAAAGGAATGGTGTTTTCATGAAAAATGTGTCGAATAAAAGTTTCTCAATTCCAAGCAACGCTTATTTTGGTGACAAAAATTTCCCCCATCGGAGGTGCCTCCACGGGGGACTGGGACCAACTTTAAAATTTCAAATGGCAAACCCTATTTTTCTCTACTAGGTCGTATTTTCCAGACAAAAATTTAGTATCTGAAAGTGATATAGCATCAAAATCTCAAAGTCGATTTTTCCCACTATTGTAATGCATTCGCGAGAAAGTTAAAAGTCGACATTTATCTAAAGACATGAATAATTTATGTTTCAGACCCGATTACATACCGTGGAATGGAGCGAATCCACTATTGACAATTGGATCGAGACAAGGTTTAGCAAAAGGTCCGAATATGGCACTTATTCAGTCACGTACATATCAAGCCAAAGGAGCAAACAGCGAATTGCGAAAAGGGCCCGTTTTTGGTTTGGCCAAAGGAAGTCTATATTCACAGCTAAATACTGTTCCAGTAGATGCTCGTTGTAAGTAACTTGTTAAACATGAAAATTTCGACAAATCTGACTTAGAAAATGTCAAGTGTTAAAAACTGGCTCTAACAGATCTTGATGTGCAGAAAAAAATAACATATCAGTTATATAAATAACAATTTTTTTATATAAAATCAAATATATTAGTCTTTCGTCATGTATATTAATGTTGAGTAACTTAATACATTATAGATAATTGCATTTCTGTTATTCACAGCAAACTTTTTTACACCTAGGAGAAAGATAATATTTCGGAAATGTAAGAGCCATAAAAAATGAAATGTATTAATGCATTAACTCTAAAATGGTATATTTTAAGTAAGAAATTGCATTTTTTTAAACGGTCTTCTGACAATACCATGTAGTTTTTTCAATCCGCTGTTTTAAGTATGTAGAGATCTAGAAAAATCTCTTTATAATCCGATATTTTTACGATATTGCGCTCTGTAATCCGACACACGTGTTTACTTGACAAATACTTCTATATACTCCGACGTTTCGTGGAGTCCTTTGCTCTGTAGTTCGACAATAGACATTGGAAGGAGAAGACGCCACGTTGTTTGTGTTATAAAAGTTCGAAATTAAAAACGGTTTTATTGTTAAAACTTTCAATAATGCATTACGTATTATAAATATGTTTTATATAAAGTCGTTATTGACTCTAGGAACAGAAAAAAAGTTAAAAAAACTCTTTTTTAATAGTTGAAGTTTTAGTCCGTGCTTACATCCGGTAATCCAATATTTCCACTAATCCGACATACACGAAAAATTATGTTGTCAGATTAGTGAACGTGCCCTGTATAGGCGCATAAAGGTAAGGCGTTTGCAAACAAAAATAAAAAAACTCATTCCGACGCGGAAGTGGAAAGATTCGGGTTTGAGTCCCGACGGTTACAGTGGTTTCAAAAATAAATTTTTCTAATAGAACATTGTAACAATGAATGTTTCTAACAATCATTTCAAATATAAAGTAGTTATAATGTTGTTGAATAACACATTCAAAACAGATAATCATATTTATGAATATTTTAATGTATATTTTATACTTCGAACGCATCTCTATGAGAGCAGTTAGAGTCAAGTCAACAATCGTAACGTTTTATACTGGTTGTGCATTTCTATTGTTTGCTATGAAATGAAAGTAAAGAATAGGCATATGCAGTTCAGTAAATTGAGATGTTGTAAGGTTCACATTTCCATTTTGTAGTTCAGTACAAGAGATTTTTGTGGCCTTTAAAGGTTATGTGCCGGGTCGGATTTAACCTTAGCGCCGCCCTGGGCACTGTAAAAAATGCCGCTCCATTACCGAAATTTTGCATAAAATGGATAAACTTTCGATATACAGTTTTTAAATAAATAAAATGACTCATTTGTAGCAGAATTTTTTTTATAAATAGAAAGAACGTTGACACATTTGCGAATCGGATTGCAGGTGGCAAAATGCAGGGTTGCAAGTTATCTGATTTTTCGCAACCCTGGCAGTATGAGAGAATATGAGAAATAGTGATCTGTAAATTTTGCAGCGGACAATTTATAAAATTCGAGACACTGAAACTTTTTAACAATTTTGTTGATGAGCTTACATTGTTTATAATTTTGAAAATACTCTTAATAATGAAAAAAATAATTTTATATATTATAATTTGAAGATGCTTTCAACACTTTTTAAAGCGAAGAAATTTTTTTCTCAGCCTCCGAATTTTGCCGCCCTGGGCACTAGCCCTGAATGCCCCTAGTGTAAATCCAGGATTGGTTATGTGTAAATAATAAGGAGACTTAAGTCATATGCCGCAAGCGGGATGAAATCAGGCCGCTGTTAAGTTAAGCTGCGAGCGCATATTATGTGAGCAGTGCAATTCATTACTGCGCCGATGATGCTTGTGTTAGTGAGAACCTGTATCGAAGAATCATAACCTCACTTCCTTGTCAAGCACTACATAATGAATTGGCCACTGTAAAGTGATGTTATAGTCGATCTACATAGATTCTCATTAACACAAACATCACTTGCGCAGTAGTACATTGCGCAGCTCACGTATGGGTTTGCAGCGCCACAAGCCACGGTCAGAATTCCACCCCTTGCTCCCTGTTAGGCTTGTTGAAAAAATGTCGATGTATCGATATTTTTTATTTGATATATCGATATTTTTGGGCGATATTTAATATTTCGATACATCGATATAAAATTCCAAGTATCAGAAAGGTATAAAAATCGATATTTTTTTCCAATAAGCAGCATCAACTGAAAACTTGTACGCACTACCGCAACTGACTGTGACTAATATAATCTCTACGCGTATTCTGCACTTAAACCGTTCAGTCAATAGACGTAAACAAAATAATTTGTGTATTGCAGTGGATTTGTGTTTTATGTATCATGTCTAGTGTTGTTTAGAACTTTGCCCAAAAAATAAACAAAAGGAAATATACTAGATTTCTTAGAGCGTCAATATTCTCTTTTAAATCGTACCGATATATCGAAATATCGATATTTTAAAAAAATATCGATTTCGATACATTGATACTTGAAATAAATATCGATGTGATATATATCGATACTTTTTGGCACTTCTGACATTCCTACTCCCTGTACAAAAGTAATAAAGTTCACTCTCCTTATTATTTTTAGTCTTCTTGGTTATGTGACCAAACTTATTACATAACCTTCACTTGTCAATCAAGTCTTATATGGTGTTGCCGCCTAATTACAAGTAATTAAATAAGTTTGCTGTGTAGTGTGTTAAGCAAATTAAAAAAAAAAAAAAAACGGGTGGCGTCAGGGGATGCCTGACAGAAGCGAAACGTCTATGCATTTAATGACTTGATTCAACGCACTAGCTAAGCAAGCGTGGATAAAGCGCGCGCGGGCAGTTAACAAGGACGCATGACGTTTTTTTTTTCTCATTTATTTCCCGAGCAGCAGAGCGCGCAAAGTCCGAAAAAAAGTTTCGCTTCAAAACTTGCACTCGCAAGATCTGTTAGATTCAAGTATTAGTTAGGGATTTAATTGAAGTAAAAGTGTCATCCATTTTCTTTATTGTTTCATGTAACATATTCCTTTAAGTTTAATGTTTATTTTTAATAATTGAAACATCCCATATTGTGGCTGTTAATTAAGCAATAATTTGATGTATTCACTATCCCCATTTGCATATTTCCTCCGAAAAATATTTAGTACCTTTGAATATAACTCTACTTCCAAATTCCAATCTAGCGAATATTAAATACTTTAGTCAGTAAATTACAAATATTGTAGTTGCTCCTGAATATGCCTTACCTTAAAATATGCTTCCTCTGCTAATTTTAATTGTTGACAACTTGTCTATGCTGATCTACCTTATTCTTTATGTATTGCAAAATATTTTTCATAAACAAATGCAGGGGCTTGTTACATATGCATCATTGTAATAAAATTCGGAAAATCTATAATTACACTTTAAAAAAGATAATTTCAACTTTATCATGAGAAATATGAAATTGATAGTTGACACTTTAAATTATTCAGTTTTAACTTCAGCACTGCAAACATGCCCTCAAAAAGAATAATGGTTTGCACTTTAATGGATAACAAGCACTTAAAAATCGATTAAGAACAATTTATGGATTTGATTGATTATTAATTAACAGGTTCATTGTCCAGCTTAAAATAAGGAAGTCTGCTCCAAGTCCAGTCGTTTTCTTTAAATATTACCTACATTGAGGTTTAGTTCTTGTAAGTCATATATAAATGCAAATTATAAATTTTTTCTCAGGTCATAGCTAACTACAAGCTTTGCAATCTAACTAAGCATACAGCCCATATGTGGGCTGTGGACAGTGAACCTGTTAAGTGTATTTCTATATTGCAAAAAAGCGATATTCGAGTCGCCCTGTTATCCACTCTGCTTATCGTCCATTGCTTCAGCGCCTCTTGTTTCTTATTTTCCACAACGACGAGTGCATGAAGTTAAATTGCCTTTCTCTCTATTCTCCATGTGCATAGCGTTCATGTTAAAGTGGAACTATCCATTTTAAAGTTCAAAGTGCTGTTTTAAAGCTTATTTATAATTTAACAGTTGATTGTATTTGCTTTTTGTTTATAGTGAATTTGTTTTATCTCAGTGCAATATATTTTTTATAGTAAGGTTTAGGCCGGCCGGACACGCTCTGCTTCAAGCAGCCAGTGGAATATTGTTTATGGAGATACTACAAATCTCCGTAGAAAATATTCTACTGACTGCTTGAAGTAGTCAGTTTCGACTTCTTGAAACAGAGCGTGCTCAGTAATTTTTGTTTTTTTTTTTTAAGTTTAACTTCTTTAGCAACGTATCTGTTTGAAAAAAGTAAAAATCGAGGGGAAGTAGAATTGTTCTCGAAAGGGGAAGTTAGTTTTTCTCCTAAATTACATGAGACTGATAAAGACAGAAGTTTATACCATGTTGCTAAGTACATGTGTATGTGTAAATATTATTAATTAGTTTGACATAACAAAAAATTAAACTTGGGAATAATATTAAAAACTAAAGAAGTTAAACTTCTTATGTGAGCTTATAAGGGTGAGGCTCATTATATTTTTTTTTCTATTTTAAAGTGCTTTTAAAAGTAAACATTAAATTTTGTTTCTTAATATTCGTCGAGTAAAAATATAAAGTAGCAGTTTTAAAGGTGACAACATTAAAATAAAATACATTAGGGATGCATTGAAGACAAATTTGGGCGAGTAATTTGATACTGCATATTGGCAATGGCATTGATTACATACAGCACTCTTGAAACGTACCTCACATAATTTTGTTAATTTTTTTTTATTATTCTTAAACCCTGTTAGTACGCGTGAGCAATTAATTATATTAGGTTTTATTTAAATTAATTATATTGATGTTATTACACTTTTTATATATGACAGAATTAATATGATTTTTATTATATCAAAAACAACCGAACTAACTCGTAAAAACAAAAACAGACATTGTTACAAAATTGTATCTTAGATACATACATTAATTAAATTTAGCAAGGATTATTTAGGGTACATAAAAATAAGTTACTTCAACAAACCCTATTATTATTGCTTTAATGTCCATCTGTCGTTTTGACATATTAAACTTTAAAAAATTGCCATAAAATTACCACGTACCATAAATAATAACAGTCGTATATATTTCTGCTGCCTAAAATCAAATTCGGTATAATTTTTTTTTAATTAAATTTTCTGGGGGCTTTTTGATTTTTTTATTACTTGGCTAAACCAACTATACTTGGTAAGGCCGAGTATTGAATAATAACTGAGTTCTCAGTGCACCTCTAAAATGTTTAATTTTAAAAACATACGCCAAAGATTTTTTTTTACATATTTTAGTTTTTGCTGTACCTATTTTTATACTAGTACATATTTGAAAATGCATTTGAAATGAAAGGCCATTAATACATAGATTTCTGGCTTAATTGACTGACATTTTGTCTCCAAATAGTTTTATCTTTCTTTTTAAATATGAATATGTATCTCAGTAGGGCATTCTACTTCGAGAGACAATCAATATGTGATCAATAAGATTGGTGTACCCAATATTGATATGGTTATTGTGTTAATTTCATTTATTCTGATTACTAACTTGAGAATTAAAATCTTATAAGGGGCCATTCATTAATTACGTAAGGGTCCTTACGTAATTAATGTGTGGCCCCTAAAGTATTAAAGGTAATTCACTTGGTACAATCAACACTAAAAGTAATGTTCATCACATATACGAAACATAGAGAAACACAACACATACACCCAATACTTTTGACTGTTGGCTTTTTCTATGCTATAATTTTTAAATTAAACCTATTAAAACTTTTTTTTTCAAATATTCATCGCAACTTCCTTGATAACTGAATCGTTTTTTCAGATAATTCGTATTAAGAACCGTTTTCAAGTCACAGTGAAAAATGTGATGTTTCTCGATGCTCAACATGGGAAATGTGTGTAAAAAGTGTAACTTTAATTGCAAATAACTCAAATTTGATACACTTTGAATTTTGAGCAGCTGTCAGTACGGTTTTCTATAGAATATTCAAATTTGCTCAAATTCATGAGAAACGTAATTAACCGGTGAATTGCCTTAAAGTACAGAATAAGGTAGATAAAATGCTTTTTTTAGTTCTTGAAATCGGGTCAACAAGTTTAATTTAAATTATTTACATATATTTTATTGTCTATAAAGCAAAAATGTTTTAGATTAAAAGACAAATTAAATTAAAAATTTAAAAAAACCCCTAACACAACTAAAAAAAGAGCTGATGACCTTAAAACGGCTGAACCGATTTTGATAAAACATGTCAAGAACCACCGCCAGAAAACCTGCTTTCAAAAAAAACCATATGCAAATCGGGTCACCCGTTTAAGAGATACGGGGGTTAAAAAACAATCAAAACTCAATTTGTAAAGTTTTCTTCGTTTACGGTACATTTAATTGTTGTTATGAGTTAATGTTACGGAAGCAGAGTGGCCACTGACCTGGAAAGTCTGGGAAAATATCAAAATAAGTATTTTCTCATTGTAAGGTGAAAACAGTAGGTTTTAAATTTGAGAAAACAAACTAATTGCTTGCTACTACTTTACGGGAATGAAAAAAGTCAGAAAAATGGTGTTTTAGATACTGAAAAATCTGGAAAAAGTTGGGATTTTTTTTCTGTAGTCACTCTGCAGTAGTAGTGTCTTGTGTGAAATATAATTTTGTTTTAAATGTCCTTGAATGAGGCTGTGGCTTAAAGGAATGGATATGCCGCCCAAGTTGGTAAAACCAACTTCACATAATTTATATAATATATAATCATATGATTAACAGTAATTAATCATGTGGTATATAACCAGTGTAGTTCTTAGACGCTATTTGTAAATTATTTATTAAGATAAAACAATGCTTAAGCATTTTCGAAAAACTTTTTTGATATAACGTTGACGTTACAACTTTTTCCCACTCTAAAGGCTTAGTATGTCATACAAAAAGAAAATCACAAAAATACAAAACAAAAGTTGAAATAAAATATTCATAAGAAACGATACCAATAAGTTGGAGAAATTTGGATAGAATCCGTGGCACTGAATTTAAAATTGCATTTTTACTGACGTTTCGGTACGCTTCATGTCATTTTCAGACAGCATTTGAAACTGAAGATGGTACGAAGCGTACCGAAACGTCAGTAATATTGCGATTTTACATTCAGTATTGCTGTTTAATTGATCTTATGCCACGGATTTTATCCAACCTCCAACATTCATCAAGGATCACAACTGCTCTAATTAATCATTTAATTACAGTCAACTTCGTTTACCAATAAGTGTGATTCTGCCTCAAAAATTCTGCTGAGTGTTTCTTTTTATTTATATCCAAAGGGTCTAAGCGGAACCCCATTGTTGTGCCAACATTGTCCGTCTGAGAGGTTTCTAACGTCTAAATGAAATGAGAAGTTGATTTGGAATTCACACATAATAAGTAAATCCTTGGTCCAACGACAAAAATCATGTTTAAAATGTTGAGAACTTTATTCTTAGGGGGTGTGAAAAAGTTAAAACAAAGAATTGCGCGGGTTCTATAAATGAGGTGATTTTTATTCACGAAAAGTCTGTAATCTGGTTGTAATCAGTTGTATTCTTTCATTTATTTTAAAAAACGATTTAGTACGAATCGCCATCTTGTCGTATTTAAAATGAGATGTATTATTGAGTTAACGATAATTGAAATAATTATCGATAGGAAATTCATTAGTTTTATTTGTATTCAGTTATATGACAGTGAATAAAAGCTCCTTTGCTTTTAAGTTAGAAATGCCACTTTCAAAAATGGCTGAAATTCAATATAAACTCCGCGAATATAAGCTCATTCAGATTTATAAACTGTGAGTCGGTGAACCAAATATTGCACTATCGTATTTGCACTATAAATGATCAACACCACTGTTATCAAAACACTAGTTTATTTGGTGAGTTAGCCTGCAGTGTAGCGATATATTTTTTTTTGGTATTACAGAGAATTTCAGCATTTTAAACGGTTCAATTTAATCATAAATTCTAGATTTAATAAATTCGTGTCTATTTTGCTGTAAAAGAATATAATATTTTGTGATGTGCTATTTTTGTATGAAATAATTATTAAAAAAAACAAGTGTTCAGCTCCAATGAAATCTCATCAATATATAGTTTATAGATGTTTATTGTAAATTAAAAAATATGTACAAAAGCATTAAAAAGAAAATTATAATATTTATACTTCGTTCTCATTTAGGAGCATATTTGGAATTCCTTTTGAAATTGGAAATTTCCGTCCCGTTTCAGGACAAATCAAGTCTCCCTGAATTACTTCAACTTCTAAAAGAGCGTGATGGGCTTTTTTAAGGAATTCTTCATCAGTTTCATAATTCTCGGCTAATGTATCTGGCAAACCATCTGCATGCCCAATGCTTTTTGCAGCGGTCCATAGAACTGGCCAATCAATTCGTGGTATGATTTTTGATATAAATTCTGGATTAAAATCAACTGTATGAATTTGGACATCTACAGCCTGAAGAGAAATGTACATATCTGATTAAAACAAGGATAATCTAAATAACGCTATGTATTTTTAGGTTATTTTTAATACATTACCGTAATTGCTAATGGAAATCCACTTTTCACTTCTTTTATACATTTTGATGTTAACATATTATGCGTAAGGAGTTTCATTTTGCTCAATTATATTAATGGAAATGGACTGTCCTTCCACAAATATCGATTTTCTTACTACAAAATATGAACACAACACAGTTTTATCCATGAAATCACGAAGCTACACCTAATGTCAATATTGTCAATGAAATGTTAACAGTGGATATCAAACTTCTCAAATTATTGATATTTCC
Organism: Venustoraphidia nigricollis; assembly: GCA_034508555.1. Taxonomy (NCBI): domain Eukaryota; kingdom Metazoa; phylum Arthropoda; class Insecta; order Raphidioptera; family Raphidiidae; genus Venustoraphidia; species Venustoraphidia nigricollis. The sequence continues at coordinate 1,884,437 of JAVRKA010000071.1, forward strand.
GTAAAGCCAACATTCTCCATGGCAGTTATATTTTGACCATAGACAAGGAGGCTAAAGATACCATAGATAAAATAATAAGCAGCTAATTTTTGACAAATGACAGTTAATTTGACAAGCAAAACATAACCTCTAGTTGTGTCAGTAATTTTATCAGTGATTAATAGTATATTTATTGATGTATTTTTTCTTATATAATTACATTAGGTGTTATAAAAAAGATGGATAACAGTAAGAATATCCCAATTCAACAGAATACGATAAATGATGTGTACACTGGAAATTATGTACGATCAAATTGCGCTGAAATTAATCCCCAGCAAAATTCTGGAAGCGAAAGAACACAAAATTTTCTACCTTACAGTTTGCCAATGCCGGTGACAAGCAGCATGTCACAGTCGTTAATGTATAGCACCCAGAGTCAACCGTTGTATAATATTATGTACGGTTCGCAAGGAATGTACTCGAATCAGAATTCATTTCCAGCATCTACATTTAATACGTATACATCTCAAGTTGAGACGGCATGGTTTTCAGATTCATGCATCACAGCCACTGCTAATGAGACGATTAAGCTAAAAAATGCAAAACCTGATAAGATAACGAATGAAAAAATAAGTCCGCAAAGCTGCTGCAGCAGTAATCAATTGGAAAGCATTGCTATCGGTATGTGTTGTATTGAGAGAGTTCACTTTCAGCACCTTAGTTTTTGAATTCACTAAGCCAATAGTTTTTTTCTTCATACACTGTCAAAAATATGTACTTTCGGCTTCGATTTTAAGGCAGAAAGCCTTACATATATGCACTGCTGGAATTACTCGCATGCCGTCTATAACGGCGGGCCGAAACAGTTTTCTCGCGTACATTGACTCGAAAGTACATACTTTCGACTGGGTATGAAGAAAAATAGTATATACCATACGGTCAGAAAGTTGAAATTCCAGCACTGCGCGACACATGATGCCCTCAGCTTTGCCTCAGACATCATGTTACGCGCAATGCAGAAATTTCAACTTTCTGCCCTTTGTAGTGTAATATACTATTGATCGGTGTGTGCCTATTTGTATCTGCGAAACTATTTAAACAGCGTGTTTATTTTGATCGTTATTAATTTTGATTTTCAGGTATTTGTTCTCCGATGAGTGATACGTTCAAATCTTTAACAAGTAAAGATACAGCTATGTTTCACAACAAACCTAATATGCTGGATTCACAGTGGTACTATGGAAGTGGTTATAATTCTCAAAAATATAATGATCTACCTTCTTGTTCTCAACTGGGACAGATCGATATTTCCGACCAGCTAACTCCTAATCAGAGTCCATGCTGCCGAGATATGTCGCTGTGTCCCGATCAATTTAAGAGTACAACACCAGTAAAATATTGCAGTATACAAAAAAGCAATGATGTTGAACATTTGAAAAATTTTTCACCGACAATACAAATGCCGCCATTTGTATCAAATAATAAATTTATATCCGAACCGTACAATACTAATTTGTACACTCCTGGAGACGTGCCTCCTTTAAGATTAGATGATAAAGTAATCGAGACAAAGAATTTTCCCAGCTGTCAGATCGATGGAACGAGATGTGAACTTGAACCGTGCGACATGTTAAGAGTTCAGCCATCTTGTCTTCAAGATTCTTGTGCCAGCATTGCTGGCAATTGTGATCTTAATGTGCAGAACAGTGCGTTTTTTCCTAACGATGATGTTAGTTGTATGGAATTATACCAGGATCCTGACCCAACCAAATTGGATATTACAAAACCTGAGAGCCAATGTGGGGGAGAAAGTGATATAATTGTAGAAGATTCTGATGACGACTCGACTGATATCAGTGATGACTGTGATAGAAATAACCAAGTTGTGTATACTTGTGCTATATGTAATGTGTCCTCTTCAGGTGAACTTATGTATTTTTGTGTGGGTGACGATACTTTACTTACGAGTACGACACAAACTCCTATTGTAAAAAAATTGGTCGATATTATAAAATACAAATTTCCTAAATCTCCGCTGGATCACATATGCAACGTTTGTTTAAATTTAATCAACACAGTTGACTGTTTAGAAGCAAAGTTAGAGCGTGCTAAGAAGCAATTGTTTCAAATATTTCAGAAAACTAATATTGCACTCGGAAATATTACAATGAAGAATAATGATTCTCAGTATGTTTTGAATGAACCAGTTGTTGAAAAGGAAAAAAAAATAGGAAGAACGTACGAATTTCAAAGCTCTCCAGCGAAAGAAAAATCGAGTACGCTGGGGAATTCAGAGGAAGCTGTAGATACAGAACAAGAACCAGATTTTAGTCAGAACAAACGAATCTGCAAAATTTGTAATAAATACTTTTGTCAAAGCGACGTTCATAAACATAAACAATTGCATGCTAATCATATTAGCTTTAAATGTACTTTGTGTCATAGAAGTTTTACAATGAAGCGATTATTAGACAACCACATGAAGAGGCACAGCGGCCAAAGAGATTTCTTGTGTGATCGATGCGGTAGGACTTACACGAAAAAATATAGTTTAGAAATGCACGTTCGCCGACACGAAAAACAATACAGTTATTATTGTGAAGTTTGCAAACGGGGTTTTGTGTGTTTCACGTCACTTGAAGCCCACCGTCGTACACATTCTGATATAAAACGGTTCGATTGCAAAATCTGCCAGAAAAAGTTTCGAACGAACACAAATTTACAAGAACATGTGAGATATTGTTCTGGTGATTTACCGTTTCAGTGTGAACAGTGCGATAAAAAATTTGCTACTTCTTCAAAATTAAACGATCATGTTAAATTAAAACATGATAAGGTGTATAAATTCCTTTGTAGTGAATGTAAAATGGGATTTATAATTGAGTCGCACTATAAGGCGCATCTTACAACTCATTCGGATGAAAAACCTTTTAAATGCGAGATTTGTGGAAAATGCTACAAGACATTAGGAAATTTAAATCATCATAAAATAATTCATAAAGAATTGCCTTTTAAGTGTCAAATATGCGATAAAGGTTTTAAGCGCAGAGAGAATTTTGAAATACATAAAAACAATCATTCAGGCTTAAAACCTTTTACTTGTTCTGTATGTGATAAAAAGTTTGCCGCACAAAAGTTTTTAGACCAGCATTCAAAGCTACACAGTGGCAATGTTAAGAAGAAAGTATGTAAAGTTTGCAATAAACAGTTGAGTCACGGTTTAGCCGATCATATGAGACTTCATTCTGGTATTAAAATGTTTAAATGCAACATTTGTTCTGTGATGTTTATAACCAACGGTGCCTTAAGAAAGCATATTATTAGAAAACATAAGGAAAAATAAAACGTGTAAGTTAATAAAAGTACATATTTTTTATTTATTAATCGGTTTCCATACTTTCATCGTCACTTCCATCACTTTCAGATTCTTCGTCTTCTAAATTTTCATCAGATTCGCTTCCAGAATCTATCCATTCTTTTGTGTATTCGCTGTCATCTATTATAGTCTTCCATTCTTCCAGTTTGTGTAAATCTACAAAACAAAACAAAAACTGAAGAAAGTAAATCTTTTTTTAAACCTTGTGTTTTGGAGTATTCGGTATTTGCTCAACATATACATATAGCCCCAACTTTGAAAATTCAATATCCATGTAGTTTCAGAATGTTTAAAGATGAAGTCTAAGATATCTGCTTTTTAATAAGTTAAAAATGTCATACCTAAAGAATAAAAATCATTAAGCGTGAATTGTCTATCGCCATCTTCAATCATTCCTCCATATAAATACAACACTCCATGCTTGACAGCTAATCCACAATTCATTCTAGGAGATGGCACAAAAGTCACATTAGATGAACTGCTTCCTAAATTTTGATGACTAGAAGTTGACGGGGCAGGTCCAATTTTAACTGTAAATACGCCATCGTCTGATATGGTCGTCGCCAGTTGATTTGTTTCCATTTCACTTATTTCGCTATCGCTTTCTACTTTTTCATCATCACCATCGCATTTTTCTTTTCTTCTTTTGGTTTTATTACCTTCATTCTTTTTTGATACTGTTACAGTTCTCCATACTAGTTTTTCAAGATCCAGGCAATGAAGGTCATTATAAAATGTTCCAGCAATATTTTCTTCTTCATCTTCGGTATCAAATACTCCACCGAATGCATATGCTTTATTGTTGGGAGCTACCGTTATAGGCATACTGCATCGTGGTTGCATTCGGATTCCACCTAATTTTTGTGATACCCATTTCCATTTAGTGCCTGTTGTGTCATTTTCTAAAAAAAAAAAAAAGTTTTTAAACGAACGTTTATTTGGCTTTGACCTATATTAATATATAAAAAACAGTTTGTGTATTTTCTTTTAACAACGAAGGGAATGATTTTTAAAGGCAGTTGTGAGATACCAAACCAAAATCTGCATGAGTGAAACTGTCTGAGAAAGCCGGTATACTTACTTTCTGGTGTTAAAATAAACATGTCTGTATGAATCTGACCCTTATCAACATCTTTTTTTATTCGAGTTTTGCTGTATCCTCCAAAAACTGCTACTCTTCCGTCAGATAATGTAACCATATTGCACCCAGATCGAGGAGCTGGAGCTGTTCCTGTAGGTTCCAACTTTGTCCATTTATATGTCTCAAGATTAAATACGTAGACATCATTGAAGTACTTATAATCTCTTAGATTGTCGTGAAAACCTCCAAAAACGATTAAATTCTTTTTAACACAAACCATGCGGTGACCACTTCTGGCACTTGGACCACCAGGTGCTGTGATTTTTTCCCATTTTTTCTGCGCTAAGTGATATACCCACAAATCTTTATAGTGGTAAAATTGTGACTGACTTGGACTTGCATACTCCCCACCGAATACCCACAGCTGTCCTTTTTGAGCCGACAGGGCCACCATTTGATGTCCACATCGAGGAGGTGGTCCATTTGGGGCTTTTACAACATTCCATTCATTTCGCTGAATGTTGTAAAAAAATAAATCATTATAAAGGCACATCTGAAATAAAAAATATTATTTTAAAAATTATAGCTTAAAATTGAGAGCATTAAGAAACAATGAGAGCTTTGAAAACACAAACCTTCTGGCCGTTGAAGAATTCTCCGCCAAATAAAATTAACTCTTCTTTATCAGGATGAGGAACTAAACTAAAAGTAGCACGCCGGGAAGGTGGTGCTACTATAGCTTCTACAACTTTATCGCGTCGTTTTTCTTCTTTTTCAATTTGAGCTAGGATTGATTCTATGTCATCCTGAAAAACATTATTTGGACTTATTATAGTGATATGTGTCAAGAAATAATCATGAAAATCAAAGAAGTGAAAAACTTAAGTCAAAAATGAATTTCGTTTTTTCTAACCTCTCCAATGACAGCTAATTCTTTTTTAAGTTTTGCAGATAATTTCTTCTCGGTTTTTGCTGCTGTTTTTTCGGCTCCTTTTCCCTTTTTCTTGTCTTTTCCTTTTTTTCCCATTTTCAAGCAAAGAAAAACAGAACAAATGTTATAAACCACAACACACAAGTCCACGCGTAGTATTTTAGGTTAAAATTTTAAATAATGACACTTGACCAGAGATAATGGTCTTGACATAATGCACATGACATTTATATTCCAAAACAATAAGGAGTACAACAAATTATTTGTCAATGGTTAAATAATTTTCTCTTCCTACTAGTTTTGTAAGACTTAGATAGATGTCAGGAAATGTACTTCAAAGCTTAAGCTTGCCACCATTTTAAAAAATTGACATTTGTAGAGTTTGTTGTGACCGGATATTTTTAATTTTATTTTTGAGTTTTATAGGTAAAAAATAAGTGTCATCAAATTTGTAATTAAATGTAGTGTACAGAAGTGATATGAGTGATAGTGTGAATAGGAATAATCAGTTTCATAATGATTTAACGTGGGAGGTAAGCATATTTTTTTATAAATTTACAGAAGTTTTGAATTTGTTTTCGTGTAACTAACCTCACTTTTTCTTTTTGCAGTTCGGGAGAGGATTTAACTCTCAAAGTGCTAGTGTTGTGGAACGACGAGAACCAGAATGGGCAGGTAAGATAATAATTGATTTTATGAGTAGGTTTTTTTTTATCGTTTAGCAATTCCTTTTTTTCATTAGATTGCATAATATAAACAAATTTTGTCGGTTGCATTAACCTTGGATTGCGCGGGCATTAATGAAACATTGAATAATTCTCATAGTTTTTATTAAACTACATAATAATATAAGAAATTTAAATGTATACATATTATACAATCTTGACACAATAAAAATATATAATATTATTTACAACAACCATACCTGTATATGATTCGGAAGGTACGACATATAAACCTATAATAAATCTTTACAAGTATCTACCAATGCGTTATAAACAATGTCTAAAAACTATTTTTAAATAATTTAATAATTTACGGCCTTGTTTGTTATTTGTTTGTATTTCTTTAAAGCCAGTGTTTTGAGACATCGCTTATAACTAACTACATTTTGGATATATCTGTCATGATAATTTTATTTATAATAAGGTACTAAGATAATAAATATTAAAAATTCAAGGTGAAAAATAAATACATTTAGGTATTTTTGAAATGCAATCAGAATAGTTAATATTTTTCAGTATTTTGTATGCGGTAAAATGATATCAATATGATTTAATAAAGTAGTGCTATTAAAACGGTAAAATAATTCTGTTAATTATTATATAGCTTTTCTTTTGAGAATAAATAATATGTTTCAGCAAAAATTGGGAAAATAGCTTGATAAAAACTTTTTTTATTTTGTAACCTATTATAAATTAGTGAAATGAACTTGATAATGATTGGTAAATACGTATATTTGGACAAAAAGTTTCAGAACAATAGGAGAAAACCACATGAAAGAGTGAGTTAGTAGCATAATGAATTGTTAGTAGTACCTATACGTAAAATTATTTTTGTATAATATTATTTAACCTATACCTTTTCTATATAAAAATCAACTATTAACAACAGATATATCCCTATTTTTTCGTTTTGTGCAAACTAAAAGTACCTTAAAAATAGTTTGTCTTGCTGTATGTATTTTGTGAACAACAAGATTTATTTTAATATAAATTTTAGTATCTTTTCTTAAATATAAATTTTATACGATTGCTACCAACACTGGTTAGGATGATTTTGGTTTTGGAGGCATTTAGATTATAATATAAATTTATTTGTGTTTAATCTCGAATCGAAATTTCTTTTTAATGTTTATTTCAATGGTCATTTTGAAACTAGTATGTTTGGTAGCAGGGAATATATTCTGGCACAGATTTCCGCTTATAAAAGAATAAGTTTAAAATAATATTTTCTTTCAAGAACATTGCATCTCTTGTCCCAATAGCCTCATTTCAAATTTTTTATACATCGACGAACTAATTTTTGTATTTATTAGCTTACAGTCTAAACATCTTGCGGAATATTTACATACAGGGTTGTTTCGCTTAGACTGTAACCTATTAGTTCTTTTTGGATGTAACATACAAAATACTACAAAACGTTTTATCACACTAACATATTTATCTACCGTGGGAAACATTTATTCCAGTCTTTATCTTTTATTTAAAAAAATAACCTCTTCATTCAATTTTGCCTTTTTTTCGTTTAATTTATTTCCGAAATATTGTTCATCCAAACGTTATGATTCTTTTTATTTAAATTATTTAAATATAACACAATAAATTACAGTTGTTTCTGATTGAGTAGGCATGTGTAACCTGCTTGTGAGTGGGTCTTTGTAGGTAGGCATGCGTTACATGTTCGTCAGCGGGCCTTTGGGTTTGATCATCATCATCGCCTTCTTTAATGTGTAATCCCAACCTCTCCAACGGAACCATACGATTCCTAAAATAAAAAAAGAAAAGAAAATGTAAATAGCTGAAATCATAAGATAGTGTGTGAAAAATGGGTCAATATTTTTTATTGAACTATTGTAGTTCAAAGGTATAATATCTTTTTTATGAATCACTCGAAAGAAAAATGCCTAGGCTTGCAAACTAATATTACTAATGTTTAAAGCGCCAAAATTTGAGCACTCATAAGATTATTGTGTTAATTTTCTCTGATGTCAAAATGTTATACGTTTTCAAGTGAACATGATTTTATTCGGGCTTCTGATAATGAGATACATACAAGGAAAAATTCTTTATCTCTGAATTGAGGATTGAAATATGATTTGACTCTGGATTTTAAGGAAAAAAAGAGGTACATCGGTACTTGAACACACGATGGAATCTATACTTCTTAAGCATTTAATATATTAATATTTAAAATTTACGTGAATGCACGAATAACCAAATTATTAATTGTTTTATTTATTAAGAAGAAATACAAAAAAAGTTTAATTTTTTTACTTATCAGTAAGAAATATAAAAAATTGTTATTAGCTAACAAAAAAAAAGGAAAATTAATGCAATTTTTGGATTTGAACCTGAGAGCTTTAACATATTCAGGGCTATTTTACTAATGATAATCACGGTGCTTAGCAACATAAACACTTTGGGTAACCACTTTTATTTGTTTTTTATTCTGCTAAGCAAAGTGTTTGCCACAAGTGGTTAAAATGATCATGTGACGTGTTTTTAAGAGTGGATAAATTGTAACTTGTAAATGGGTGTTGTTAAGCTGACACTTTGAGTGTTTATTAATTAAAATGGACGGCGAAATATTTCGCTTACTTATTTTGGAGTTAATTGAGAATGAAAACAGGTTAATAATAGAATTATATTATAAAGTACACGCGTTATACATTTTTTATTATTCTTTTACGTTTTTTATTAATCCAAAATTCGAATTGGAATTCAGTATAAGGGCTAATTTTTCCCATGTTTTATCCACAATTGTGGATTCGGTTGATGAAAGTTTTCCACTCAATATATTTTTATTAGCGTCAATAAAATTAATCATCAATTTGTATTTACTAGATGATACTTTTTTTTGTCGTCTTTTTGTAATTTTATTATCGATAATAATAATTATTATTATTAATAATTAATTATTTTCAGCACTTGACAACTTACTAACACAAAATTCAAAAGTATATTATAACCGTGGTAACCGCACAAAAATAGACTTGTAATTAAATTCAGACAACTCTTTATTTTTTACTTTTTAGTTTGGTTTGCTATTAAAGTGTGCTTTTTGTTTTTTAAACTATTATTTATTTTTTAATTTTTAGTCTTATTTTTTTATCCTGATGATCCTGGTCAGCATAATGAAGCGAATAAAAGCGTGATAAACAAATATGTACACTATATAAATTATGTCAGAAAAAATATACTATGTTCAATGAGTACCTTGTCTTGCAGTGAGGTCTTGTGGATCGTTTAAATAGAGACCGTTGAGGCCTCTGCCGCACGATTTCCACCACCAGCCGCCCTTGAGCATCGAAGCGCAATTCAAACTGGATCGGTCGTTATCTCTGTCGAAAAAAAGATAAATTCAGTCAGATTCTGCAAACCGGAAATTAAAAAACTAAGCTGCACATGATACAATTTAAATCAAGATTAACGTTTTGTCTGATCCTACAGATTGGTCACAAAGTTTCTATATAATATCATGCTAGTTCCGGTGCCGAATTTACCGATAGACTGAATAGGTCGATGTCTAGGGCACAAAATGTGGAAGATCTTAAATAATCTGCCTCATAGTTATATTACTTGTTATCTTCTAAAAGACCGCGCACACTTGTCTAGCATGAACCAGCACAACACGGAGCAGAAAAGCCTGTTGGTGAAGGTCCCCTGTTACGGAGTAGCGCATATTAGACCAGGACCTGCAACCAGCAGCCAGTAAAGACCGTCTGACGGTCGCCTGCAATTTTTGTCGAGCCGTGCTGGACCGATCAATTATTTGATCTGGACTAATATCTAGGAATACAAGTAGATGTGTCTCTGAACTGGTTTCGAATTACTAAAACGTTTGTTGGCAATACAGAACTCGTTAGACACAACTGAGTGTTTGTTGGCCAAATTCTCGTATTCTTTGGACTGTTTGAACTTGGTTTTAGCAGTTCTAGGAATCTAGAACTATTAGAACTAAGTTCAGACGGTCCGACGAGCCCGAGAATTTGACCATCAAACACGTAATTGGGTCCAAAGAGTTCTGCATTGCCAACATTGCCTCATCATTTAGGAACTAGTTCAGAACTTGCCAACAAATACGCCTAGTATTTATACGAGGGTTGTGTTCAATGATAATATTTCCAGATTGATGAGACATATTTTTCCTTATTATGCTAATTTGTTTTTAATGCGTGCTATGCTGTAGCGTTATTTAAATTTCGGTCGTACCTGTTGTATGTGGAGAAGGGACTGTTGTTACTTCCATACCACGGATCGTTCAAAGAATCGCCGGCATTGCCTTCGTATCCGTCGATCTCAAGCTTATAGTATTCGCCTTCGGAATAGATCTTGAAATGAGAGTATTGGGCGTACCTATTGAACAAACAAAAATATTAAAAAAATATATATATATATGTACATATAATCAGCCTCACCCTCATAAGCTCACATAAGAAGTTTAACTTCTTTAGTTTTTAATATTACAGTCATACCTCGCTATACGGCCGCTCTTTATACGGCTTTCCGCTACAACGGCCCTATTCAATTAAGGCATGTTTTCGATTTACGGCCTAAAATGTTTCGCTATAACGGTAAAAAAAAATTTTTTTCGATGTCGATATATCTACATGTTGCCAATCTTGCAATTTAGAATAATTGATTCCTTATACGGCTTTTCGCTTTGCGGCCAAGTTTCGTGGAATGTAAAGCGAGGTATGGGTGTATTCCCAAGTTAATTTTTTTTTTATGTCAAACTAATTAATAATATTTACACATACACATGTATTTAGCAACACGCTGTAAATTTCTGTCTTTGTCCAAATATTGTCCAATGTAAATCAAATGAAGATATTTGACATGTAAAGGCAATATATCGGTTGATATCAAACTCACTGCATAAGTGCGGTTCTTAGTTTAATTAGTAAATGAAGATTTAAAATTGCACCCCGTCATTTTGCTATTCGACTGTAACCTTTTTAAAGCATTCCCGCTTGCATAATTGTGATTGCATATAAGTGCAGGCATTACATTTTAAACATTTATTATGATTTTATAATGATTGTGTTTGATCAGAACAGCCGCGAGCGATTCTAGTTTGTTTGTTATATTTTATTTGCACAGCACACACACGACCTGTATGTTATAGACGCGCATCTTCACTTTCACCCGCCGTATTATTTAGGTTGATAGATATCTTTTGTTTGGTGTATTAAGCCTTGTCCAGACCAAAAAAACAGTGTTTGAAACATTGTTGGCAACAAAAATGTTTTTGACACAATGTTGACGAGATCCGTCCGTACCAAATAATGCTGTGTTGTATCAAAAAAGTTTTTAAAACATCACGTCCACACAGAAAAATAAAAAAAATTGAAAACATTCAGTCAAGCAGAAGTAAGAGCAAGGAATGACGATGTAATTATTGCGGCAGCAACGTGTGTAATTATTTGTGCTAAAAAAAGATCAAAAAGAGAAAATGTCGAATGCGTTCGCTACTACAAAACAGGAAAGATTACAGTAGAAGTGACTGTTTGTCGAAATCAAAGAAATTCACACCAAATGTCAAAATTATAAAGATTCTTAGACAATTTTTAATTTCATGTTTGTACACCACTGCCAAATAAAATATCTACGTGCTGACAAACGAGTTAAAATTTAGTCAACATTGCGTCCACGTCGAAGTTTTCAACAAATGTTGCCAACAATCTTTTGAACCTTATGGACTACTGATGGAAGAAAAATATATTGACATCACTAAGAACATATTATAGTGTAAACATTTTTGAAGCTATGTTCTCTGACTAAAAGTTGTCAACAGTGTTTTTAACACGTTGTCAACATTTTTTGGATTTAAAATAAGTTTTGTTGGCTACATTGTTGGAAACATATTGTATTCCCATCAATGTTTTGTTTGGTCTAGACAAGGCTTTATAAGTTGCCTTTACATTTTGTGCCAAAGTTAGGTTATCTGTATCTCTTCAGCACAAGTCACACTGACTAAAATTAGAGTTCCGTACTGAAATGGTACAAAATAAATTCCTTAGAATGAACAATATTTTACGTCATAAATATCGATATTCGATCGTCGGAGAGACTGTCTGCAGGAGAATGTGACAAGGCATATGTGACATTAGAATGTGTTCGTTATCATTTTATATATGTATTGTGAATTATACATTTCGTTAAATTTGCAATATTTGATAGTTATTGCTTCGAATCGGGTAGAACGCATCTTTTCTCCATCGGCGCGTAATTCTTGTGTGAATTTTCAAATTTTGTTTTTGATTAATAAGTATTGACAATAAATTTTCTGTTTACATAAATGAATTATTTATGATATTTTTTTTCTTTGCCCACCCCCGATTCTTCTGTTTTTATCTTCTTCGTCTGAGAGGGGTCCAATCGTACCTCCTTGTACTCCCGTCCCAGTGCCCATGCCTTTCATTTGCATTTTTTGTAAATTTCGTAGAAATAGAGCAATTTTCTCATTTAATTCATTATATCCTTTGTAATTAATATACATTACAACCTCTCAATTAATTAAATACAGAAAAGCAATCTTCTAAACCCGTCTTTATAATAACTGTTTTATAAGTTGGGAAACGTGACGCGATATACCTATACCTTACACTGCGTGCTCTGAAGCTATATCGAGCTTTATAAATGTCAAGTTTTAATTAAAACCACTTTTTGTTATTCGCGAGAATTATGCAAATTATTAATATTTATTTATATATAGACTCATTGAAAACACACTACGAGGAAGTACTCTGACTGAGATGTAAATGAAAAATGAAAATAGATCTGTCAGACATCTTCACGTTTTTAATTTGGTCCAAACTTTTGTTATCATTATAATATGTTAATTGTTTAAATATTTGAATATGAATAGTGTATGAATGACAGGTCACTTTCTGTTTTTTAAATGTTTGGTCTGGAAGGCATTGCCTATCGTTTTTTTGCAATATAACACGTGCAAGAAAGAAAAGTTTTTCATGAGAGAAAGAAGATTGAATGATAACAGTGTGTTTGTATACCCATAGGGCTTGATCTACCGATTCAGTTTTTCATGTTGCGTTCTAATATTTTCCACACTTTAATTAATGTTTTCTTTCTCATTTCATTTTTTGAATGCTTCTGTAGTCTATCGACTCCCATATCTACTAATATAAAAAAGAATTAGCAGTTTTTATCTGTGTTTTCTCAAAAGTGGTTTGAAAAATTATTTTGCTCTTTAAAAATCTACGTTTAAGAGCGAAAATAGCGATTTAAATCTGGGTGAATTGTTTTAAAAAGTTATACGGTAAAATTAAATTGACTTGAAGTTGTAAAAATTTCCGGGAACATTGTTTCATTGCAGATCACATTTTTGCAAACTTTTAACTTGCCATCTTTGTCAGTGTATCAAATAGTCTGTCAATTTGTGTCAAAACTTTGCTCAAAATTTAGACTTAGTATAAGTCCGGTGATAATTCGTAAATCCAGTATGGCGGACATCCCAAGATGGCAAATTACCTTTTTCTTCACAACCCCCTTGACACGGGTGTGAAATGAACGAATTTGACGAATGGAATACGATAAGCTATGTAACGTCATTGTAAACCCAATATGGCAGAAACCACTATCCGATCGATTTAAAATTTTAACACATTATGTATTCTCGATGACAGTACATGATTCAATCGATTTTAGAATTAACTAATCAATTTATTTTAATAAATTAATGCACTAATAATATTTAATAGTAAAAATTTTAAAAGAATAAAACAATATTTTATTGAAATGCACTAAAAAGGAAAAAAATAATTCATTATTATAAAAGCGTGGGTCGAAACAAATGAACTGTCATAGCGCTAACAACCCACACTATTATAAACCTAAATTTTAAAAGAAGTGTCTTTCCTTTTTAGTACATTTCAATAAAAGCTTGTATTTAAAAAATTTTTTTATAATATTTTATTAGCCGTATACACGAAGCACGTTTAGGTTGAGCACCACAGTTGTAGAGCCAGAAAACGTCTTGGTAATAATTTTCAACAAAATTAGTATAAAAGTATAAAATATTGCCGTTGTGGATTCGCTGTTTTGTTTCTATAAAATTTGATTTGCTCGTCGTCGCGTTTGGCTACCTCAAAACTACAATATCGTTTATACACAGCTGTTGGAGGCTTACTTCATTAGGTTTGACCTTCATATTTTAGGGAGAGGAATTATGTTCATTAGTGAGTTGCTGATCTTAAAAATTCGACAGATTTTCGACTTAAAAGATGCGAATCTGGTTTTTTAATAACCATTAATTTTGCAAACTCTAATTATTATTGAAACACGTGAAGGTAAACCTGATGAGCTTGGATTACCTTTTAATTTAGCATCTTCAGTTTAATCTCAATTGCCCTAGGCATTGATTTTTTTATTGTGGTATATAATTGAATATAATTAACGAATCTAAATTAGATATTAATGAAATGTACAGTGCCTTTCAACAAGAGTGTAAGGTCAGCTATTCTTTCCGATTTTATATTAACCAAATATATTTGAAAAATTATATTATTGATTTAGTTTAATTTAATTTAACATATTGGCCAAAGCACAAAACTGCATTAATTTCAAATATAGGCATAAACATTTTTATCGTACAGAGCGAAAATATATAATAGGTACGTCAATTTAAAGAAAATTCAAAAAACATTGTCTGAGCGCAAACATTTAAAGTTACTGTGCTATTTGAACAGCAGGTTACGTCATAAAGTACGGTGTCTATAAGACCGATAGCTGACTATAGATTCTAGCATAGGAGACCCGGTATGCTATTTATCCTAAGACACGCTATTTCCAAGAACAGGGCAGTTTCTGTGCAGAGATAGAGGCCAATAAAATAATTCTGAGAGGCGGTGAATTGCATGCAAATAACCTTATAATAAGTATAAAATATTGTCATATTGTGACAGCAGCTGTCAAACGAGGAAATCGTTATTGCATCAATACGGGTGGCGCCTTATTTACCGTTGTAACGTCGGCAGCTCACGACACTCTTGAACGACTCACAAAAAAAGACTCAAAATGTAACTACCTAATAAATTTTGACTATACACAAAAAATTAGAGGGACCGAAAAAAATCGCGTGCCGACGAATAAATAATAGGGAGGTTATTATTTTTTCTCCCGAATTAGAGATATCGCCCTTTTTTGCTTCAATATCAGTGCGAATATTTTCAATTTTTTTGACTTTCAAGTTCAGATATTATGGGAGAGGGGTAGTGTTCTTTAGATATTCAGAGACATGCATTCGTCGTCTAAAAAGTGAGGAAAATAAAGGTTCCTATTCCGATAGTAGAGGCGCTCAAGTTGTAAGACTCCACGTAAAGTGTGTAACCGAGTGATTTGAACATTGCTTTTCTAAATAGAAATAATCGATTCGGTTAACTGACAATACTAATAATAATAAAAGCCTTTACTAAGAGTATCACTAATACATGAGTATATTAATACAAAAATTGCGTTCAATAGGAAATAGTAAACAATATCATGTTGCTGTGGAATGGTTCATAGAATTTGGAAGTTTATCAATTTAATTTTTTTACTCTAAGTTGTAGTTTTAAAAATTATAAAATTAATGGCGAAAGAATTTTTGTAATATCTTTAAAAGTAACAAAGTTGTGCTATTTCAAAATTTAAGTTAAATTATCTTCAACGCTATGCCATTCTCAGTACGGGTTTGACGTTACGCGGCACAAGTGTCATATTTGTATAATAACTAAGAATAACTAAGAATGAAGGCAATAAGATAATTAACTTTTAAATGGATGTAACAGTTAAAGTACAGTAAGACCCCGCTTAACGCGGTAGATACGTTTCAATAAGTTCCAGCGCTAAACGAAGTCATCTTAATAAGTAGATAATAGGCATAAGTGAAACAGAAACGAGAATAAGAAAATATCTTCGTTTTTTGTTTAATTTTAAGATAAAAGTTCGAGTAAGAAGTTATGTTTATGATGAGAAGGTTCCTCATTTAACATATTGTGTTTTTTTGTGAAGTAGTTATCTAAAATCGTTTGTCTTTTTCTTGTTCGTTGAGCAAGCTCTGTTGTCGATAGCAAGATATTGCATCAATGACACTTCGTCTTGCCTTTGAACTCCTATCAACATTTGAATCATTTTGTATAAACTGATCCATAATTTACATTATAGTGGCTAAACTTTTTTTTTTTAAACCGCCTAATACTGAAACAGCGTTAAACAGAGCAGCCTTGAGCGAGGTCTTACTGTAATGTAAATTTTAAAGTTTAACAAAGGTATACGTTATTCTACTGAGTCCCGCATAGGGATTTGTATACTGTGGAATCAGTATGCGTATTCCCTACTATAAAACATCCTACACTAATAGATAATCGACGCTTCACGATTTGATTGATAGCCGTCAATCGTATATCGACAAGATCTTAATGTGAATGGTATGCAAATCGTTAGCTTCTCCATGTTTGATGATTTGCCGCGATTATTGGCTGCACGCCGTATGTAAATAAATGCATACCGCATGTTCTATTTCTACTACCGTACGCGTATTCTAAAATATTAATTAACACAATTATAGTGTCGTGTTAAATTTTGGTCATGCATTTTCTTTTTCTGGACGCAATATTTATCTTACACGGCTATGGGCAATATGGATTGTTCATCCGCGGGTTATTTTCAAAATTATGTGAGCCACATTAACTGATGATGAAATTTGAAGATTATATAGAAAACAATAATTTAACTTGAAAACGGTTCTTATTCTTAAAAAGCGTCTTGGTTATAGAGAGTTGTGATGAATATTTTTCAAGTTTAGTGTTAAAGTTATAGCTTTGGAAAGTATAAAATTATCAGCTATACTGCCGACCAATGACAACGTTGTAAATATGTAAAATAAAAAATCATATATGTGGGATTAGTTATTCATTGCTGTACCGTCAGAAGTATTGGCTGAATGTGTCGTGTTTTTCAATGTCCATGTGTATATTTGGGCGATGAACTTTAAGAGTTTGTTGTATCGAGTGAAGATTCATCTTTTATATTTTTATAACAACGAGCAAACATAATACATATACGCTGTTGGACAAAATAAAAGAAATTCTTATTGGCTCTTTGTGTAATAGGGATGTTGACTATTTTTGGGAAAGTGTTTTAAATCGTGCATAAGTACCTAATATAGCCAGAAATATTTATTATTTTTATTTAAATATAACTCAAGCCTTAAAAATCATGTATTTTAAATCCCGTTTCAAATTTCGGTCCAAAACGCCAATGCTAGTCGCGTGACGTCACCTGGTCATACCAAAAGAGGCTCAAAAGTTTACACAGGAGCTACCATTCTATAGAGGTTATGAGGTTATAAAAATTTTTTTCGTAATTCTTGTTATAAAAGATGAATTCTAAGTTTTCGAACTACTAGCCTTAATAAATACACTTTCCATGACGTTAAAACTCCTTGCAGTCTTTTTTTAAAGAAATTTTCGAATAAATTACACACTAAATATTAACCAAACAATGAAGTTTTTTGACAGCGGCTGACTCTGACGTCATGTGCTCTGATTGGTGTCTGTTGTCACGTGACTTAAGAGTGATTTTATTAGGTTTTATTTATTAAATATTAATTAAATTCCTTAAAAATAAGGAAAAATATAGTGTTTTTTAGTATTTCTATCATAGAAACTACCACTTTTCGTTAAAATTATGTTTTTATTTGAACACAGTCAACATCCCTATTCAATACTCAAATAAATATATTTATTAAAACTAAAATTGTTCCGTGACTGTATTCATTATAGTTACATCAGTTCCTAGCCCAATTTTTTTTCATCTAACTTTTAGTTACCTATGTACCAAAAGTTATCAAATTGATTTAACCTGTGCGACGTGTAATAACTTTTCTGATTATCATTATTAATCATTTTCTGTTATCATTTTCACGCAAGTATAGTTTGTATCTATGACGTAATTCTAAACCCAATATGGCAGAAGCCCCAAGATGGCAGATTACCTTTTTCTTCACAACCCTCTTAACTAACATGAGCATCAAATGAAAGAGTTTGACCAGTGGAATACGATTAAGCTATGTATCGTCATTGTAAATCCAATATGGCAGACGCCACATTTCGATCGATTTGAAATTTTGCGATACATGATTAATCGTTTTAGAATAGTACAAGTTTTGAAAGACTAAAAAGAACAAAATAATATAAAAGCATTTTAAGATAATGTTTTATTAAAATGTACTTAAAGGAAAAAATATTTTTTAACAATTATTCATAATTTTAAAAGCGTGGGTTGTAGCCTATGATTAGTTATAACCCACGCTTTTATAAGTATGAACCTAAATTGTTAACAAATATTTTTTCCTTTTAAGTACATTTTAATAAAAGTTTGTCTTCAAAAAATATTTTTTTTGTTAATATTTTCTTTACATTATTATGTATTCTGGAATGTTTGCCGAAACCTACAATTATGGCACTCTCGTTTCTGTGTATGAATGGCAGTGTTTTAAATTCTGCGTCATGCAGATTGACTTATTATTGGTCGATCTGTCTTCGGCCACACCTTTAGACAAACGTTTCACACTTGTGTATACACAAGCCGTTTTACGGGTTTTACATGTCGGAAGTAAACGTCAAACAAGTCACAGATTGTTCCCGATTTAGCCGTTTCAAAACCGCGTTGCGAGATACTTGAAAAAAATTTCCTAAACAGCCTTGTTAAAAATTCATTTTGACCCAAACGAAATTCCGAAATTTAACTATACAGCAGAGATATATCGACCTTTTTCAAGGGTTCCGTACTCGATTATTCAGTGTTCGGTTAACGAATTCGGTTGAATATTCGGTATTCGCCCGTTTAACCCTTTATAAGGCTCTGTCCATATATTAGACACCACGTGTTCCGTTTCATTGCTCCGGCAATATTTAACCGTATCGATTGCCATAGAGCATTACTGCTAGATAAAATAATCTTGAAACGGAACGCAACAAAAAAAAAAAAAAAAATATGGCATCTAATTCGAACAGCTGACTGACATGTCAAATTTCGGGGATTTTTTCGTGATTGTAGTAAATCCGCATTTCCTCTGCCCTATAAAGGGTTAAGTAACTATATCTTTTGCGGGATTTCATTCTCGCTCCACTTATAAGTTTTACATCGCTAGTCGCTATTTTCGCTCCGGCTGGAAGGTTTATAAAGGAAAATAAATAAATTGAAAAAATTCTTTGTTGATTGTTTCGCTCACTACTCATCCCTTTTTCGTCGTATCGTATAAAGTAGAGCATTCTATGCTACTCGGGAAGACAAGCATTGAAATAATTTTTCAGATCGCTTGAGTAATTTGGGCGTGATTGGTTAACAACTTAAAAACCATCTTATTTTTATAGATTTTTGTATTAAGGCTGTCGGAACGCTTTGAATTTAAGCCAAAAATAGGGCTTCGGTTAATAACTGATTGTAGACTTACTCGTCAACATTTTGCAAAAAATTTTTCTCTGTAAGGAAGATAAAGGGCAAATCTAGGTCTCTAATGAACTACTTTTGTAATTTATATGCGATTTACTAGAAAAAAGTTGGCATTAATTGTGCTAAAAAACACGTTTTCAATGTTACACGTACGACCTTATTCGTACTTATTTCACAAAATTGTTCCATCACAAACCTAAAGAGACTTCCTTTTTCGGAAAAGTTTTTTAAATCTTCAAAATATTTCCAAAATTTAGAGTAATAGACTGACAGCGGCACCCTTGCAACAGCATTTTTTAGCTTCGTAGTGTGGCTTAAATTCAGTGTTCCGACAGACTTTATTGATTTTTTCACGAAATTACGTTTTGAATGAAAATAATATATGTACTACATACGAAAATCAAAACATCTTAAAATCTAACCCTCACTTGCATACAAGCTGTTTTCGGTGTACTTATCGTACCTATTAATTTTGATGCAAGGAGTGTTAAAACACCTAGTCAAAATGCATCATGTGACAGCTTATTCGATATTAGAATATAAATTTAGATAACCATTTCCCTGTGTTATCATCAACTTTTACTAAAGTGTTTTAACACTAATCGTCATCTTTTTGCCTTGTACCCCTTAAAATGAAATAATTGGACCGAGAACAACCTATGGTTTGTACACAAATAAATCACTCGCTTAGTGTTGAATAGTGTTTCGTGCGAGAGCTCACCTTTTATTTCCTTCGAAGTCCTCCAGCTCTACGCGCAAAATGTAGTCCTCGTTGTTGGTGAGCATATAGATATTTTCGTTGCCGAGCCAAAACTCCTTGGACGGATCGCCGAAACCATTTTTGTAGTCCGCCCAATCACGGTTGAAGTTTTCTCTTGGTTCTCCAAAGTCGTCTCGCCGTTGAATCACCTACACCAATCATATCATTACTGTATTTTAGCTTTACATATCTCATGCGATCACTCATTTATGTAATCGTGACATTGTATTGTAATAAATTATATATGCTATTAAGAATATACTTATATATATTTTATTTCTACAAAGGTGCAGAACGCTATATAATTGTTATAAACATTCAGTGTTACAATGCTAAATTAGAAAAAAATATTTTTTATCCACCAACACCGACGGAACTTAAACCCGAATCTTTCCACTTTCGCGGCGGAATGAGTTATCAATTATTCATTCATCAATAACTCATTCCGCCGCGAAAGTGGAAAGATTTGGGTTTAAGTCCCGACGGTGTTGGTGGATAAAAAATAAATTTTTCTAATTTAGCATTGTAACACTGAATGTTTATAACAATGCTATTTGGATTTGACATTTAAGGCAGATATCTAGTGACAGAAAATTAAAGTACATATAGCAAAATGTAGTTAATAAGTCTCCATGCCATATCCCGATAGTTTTATGCCAGAAATTTTAAGCGTTAAGAGCAATAGCAGGCGGGTCGTTTTCAGCTGAATCGACCGCCAAGTCGATACGCTATCCTATGGTAGAGATAATAATAATAATATTTATTTCACTCTGTGTACACCAATATTGAAGAGTAAGTGAAGAACTTAAAATACAATATTAAAATATTTGTCCATAGAAAGTGCTGTGCTCTAATAGAAGTTTCTTAACTTTTATTTTTAAAAAGGATAGATTTATTTTTATTATATCAATTGGTAGGTGGTTGAAGCATTTTAAGTTAATGACCCCTTTGCTGAAAAAGCCAGGTTATGCTATGATAGAGTTTAATTTTCATTTCTCAGATTGTATAATCACTGGCAATCTTAAACTGGGAAAATTTATCAATGTTCTCTCTTACACGAAAAAACATTTTTTTAAGTCATTATCCTGGTCAAAATTAGCGCCACTCGTTTTTTCTGCTATATGTTTTTAGTTTTAAAGGAATAATTGAACAGGAAGTATGTTTTGTTTTCTCACAAAATCAAGATAAGTTTGAAACCATTAGATCAGCGAGGTGCTCAAACGGTCGATCGCGATCGATCGGTTGATCTCTGTTATTATCGATCGCGGAAAAGCATCTGCAATCTACATTTCTCTACCAGATTTTGTTAAAGTAGCTAATATTTCATCTATGATGACACGTTTTGACATAAAATCAATTGCTAGCACTAAAACTGTGGTTATCAGTATAATCATTAGGTATATGTGGTTTTAAATGTTTGCAGTAACTATATAACATTACATTTTTCACTAGTTTTCACTTGCTCGATAATAATTGTTATATCAGAAATAATTTGGAAATATTTTTCGAAAGTTATAATTCCTATTTTTGCTGCCCGAAGCATTTGTATTTTAAGAGAGCCTACACAATATAATGTGCCTATAATAATAATCAATATACAGCACTGTGGAAAAGAAACTGACACTTTTAAAATACCTTGGAAGACAGTTCATATATATTATATTGTTGTTTATAATTTTCGCTGCAATTGGTGTTTGGTCTATTTCAAGTGAATTTTTTTTTCTAAACTTCGTTGGGTTATAACTTTTCATGAGTGACAAACTGGTTCCAAAATTAAGATCTTAATAATGTCATATGTATATAGATTACAATATGTTCTTATAAGAAAGAAATTTGAGCAGTATAGGTCATTCATACAGAGTAAACGTGAGTAGTTGCTGACATATTGTATTAAGCTCCAGCTGAACCATATGTCCTCAGTCGACATACTGAAAGATACATTGTTCTGTTGAAAGTTAATTGCATTCACAACGTAATATACCTAGAAGCAAAATCTCCATGACTGAGGTTTTGATAAAATGATTATTGAAAGGTTTTAATAATTACAGTGTTAATACCTAGTGCAAAATAATTGAGCAGGAATAGCCTTCGTAAGTGTTGTGGAAGCAAATATTTGCCAATAAGGAACATTGAACCAGTGTGTCGCCAGCCTATTCTGATGGTGCTTCGTGGGAGAAGGTGGAGACAAACATTGGAAGCAAATATTTTCCAACGACTATTGGGCCAACATTGTCATCTTTATGGCCCAGGTATTAATTATGGAATTAAATTGGAAAACAATTCGCAAACACGCATAATATAATTTCTTTCCTTTAATGCAAAGGTGTCAGTGAAACTGTGGCATGAGATCGTTCCTCGATAAACGTTCCACGTTTATTTCGTCTTGGAAGATGTTCTGCGCAAGCCAAATATAGAAGTGCACGAGAAATATACTAGCAAACGATAAGAGAAAATATTGTTGTACAGTGATGTACATGGTGTTGATATTATCTAATGACCAATTTTCTGATATTAAAATGAATAATGTATTCATATTGACTGTACAGCGGCTATCAGAATGTTATATTAACCTGTGATTAATTTTCAATTACCTTAATTCTCTTGACTGTAAACGCTTAAATGCTGCATAACTAAAACTACAATATTTATGTGTATCTCCGGAATGAAATATAGTGCATTCTCGTTATTGGAAATGACGTAATATTTCCTGTTTTCAGTAATTAAATAACGCCTTTATATTATCACAAAGCAGTTTAATCGGTTCGCAAAAATGGTCAAAAACTAAAAGCATTGTTAGAAATTAACGTTTGTACATATATTCTGCACATTCCTGGAAATTAGCCTTTTGTCGCGACTTAAATCGCGTAAACGTTGATTTTTCTATCACATTTGTTTTCTTCATGCATATGCCATAATTTCGTTACTGCTATTTTACTTATCAAATCAAAATATTGTTAAGACGTTCAGATTCAGCAAATGACATAAAAATCGCGCAAAAATCTGATAAGAGCTGACGTATTGCAAAGTATTTTATAATACGGTTTACCTTATAAACACAGTGTTACGTAAAATAGCAAAAGTTGTGTTACACTCGGAACGGAAACTAGAAATTTCATTAAAATCACATGGGTCGTTTCTGCGCCAACTGTCAAACGACATTTTGAAGCTGTGCTTCTTAACGCAGGCCTCGAGACAGGCACTGAACTGGGGAAAAGTGAACGAGCGATATGTAATATCGGCCACGAATAAAAGCGTCACATTCGTATTTGTGTTCAGATCATTGCTTATACAACGAAAAGGACCATAGAATCTAAAAAACACATATGCCGTTGATATTA
Organism: Venustoraphidia nigricollis; assembly: GCA_034508555.1. NCBI lineage: Eukaryota > Metazoa > Arthropoda > Insecta > Raphidioptera > Raphidiidae > Venustoraphidia > Venustoraphidia nigricollis. The sequence continues at coordinate 1,908,085 of JAVRKA010000071.1, forward strand.
TATAATTTTGTGTTCAGATTGGTCTATTCTATCTGTGAGGTGGTGGGAGACGTCTGGCTGTCAAAATTAGAACTGCATTTTGTATACCTGTTTTAAGGGGTCACCCCGTGTGACGGCTGGTTTTTAAGGCATTTTTTGGGAATTTTTTTTTTGACGACAAATCAAAAAAGATAGAACTTTGAATTATTTACTATTTGTTTATTAGTATTTCGAGAGTACACATATAAATTTTCAGCTAAAAATCTTCTTTGGGTCGGGAGTTGTACCAATCTGAAGACACCCGCCTCGAAAAAAAATCATGGAGACCATCCATGATTTCAGCTGATTGGGTAATCAGACCAACGGCATTTTAATTTGTAAGCCTGTATGCCTGTAAGCCGCATGAACTAGAATCATTTGAAAATTTTGAAAATTGAATTTTTGACAAACTTTAAAAAAAAAATTCAAATTTTTTGATTTTTTTTTTCATTATCTCATTACGAAAAAAATAGAAATGCTTGGAATTTATTAATGATTCTAGTTCATGCGGTGGCTCTATATGTGCTGAGTCTACCCTATAAAATTCAAGTGAATCGGTCAAACCGTTCTTGAGATATCTTGGGGACAAGCTCGAAAAACACAGTTTTGAGAAAAACGTGTATCAAGTTTCAAGTACGGTTTAAGCTATGAAAATCTTTACTTACCATCAATCTGCGATGCCTAGTTTGAAATAACAACTCATCATCGAAATTTCCTTCTATATATGAATTTACATTTGTATTGAAGGGTCTCAGGCACCAAAACGACACGTCACAATAGGCCTAGTGCCTCACTACACAACTCAGCGCTCCAAACACCTCCCCGTTCTAACGGCTGTATCTTTACAACGACTTCGAATTTGAAAAAATCACTTTACCAGCATATTTTGTACATATTAAGGAATCAATTTATTAAAAAAAATCGATTCTTTGAACTCATCACACGGGGTGCCCCCTTTAAGGCCCTCAGTTAAAGACTATTGGTTGCCGTCGTCTATGTACGTATCATTAGATATTGCTATAATATCAGATTTTGGGAACAAAATACCGCTTATACTCTTTTGATGACGGCTTTTGCTATTTTTCTTATGTGTTATTTTGTTTGCAGACCTTTTTTTGTCACTTGATTCAGTCATTTTGTTAAGTTTTATTATTTAGGCACTTTTGAGATTTTTAGGTGACTTTGTTACTCTTTGTCAGTTAATTTTACTTAAAATTTTGATTCTAAAAAAAATAATGAAATGACAATATCTATAACATAATCTAGGTACCTTTCTTCGGACAGGTTGAGAAAAATTCCATATTTTCAGTTAATTGAGATGAATTTCTTCAAGACATTTAATTAGGAAATATTTTGTAAAAATAGTCTTATAAATAACTTTAGGGCAATAAATTAAGAAATCGGTAATGTATTCTCGTTTCAGTGAGACGATTTACCCTGCCGGCTGTATCTCCATGGCTCTGTATCTTTGGAATGTTCACTATGTCAGTATTTAATGTATGCGGTAATTTTGCTAATGGTGGTATCAATTGCATGTAATTAATAGTAATTATTGTTTATGTAACCAAATGGCACTATAGGTTTTTCTATACAGCATGGACAGAAATGCTAAGAGTTTAATACAGTTGAAACTGGGAATTTAAAAATCTATATTAGTTCAGACGGATAGTCGTACTCGCATGAAAAATTATAAGCATTCAATTTTTTGCAGAATCATGTTCAGGATAAGGCACTCATCGTAAAGGTCGCCGGGCCGACCGGTAATCTGGTGCGGTAGGGTTATTATCGACATTGTTTAAATTTAAACAATGGAGCAACACGTATGTTTTTGCGTCGGAGACATTTTTTTATATTCTTTAGCTCAATTGCAATAGTATGTTCCCCGACTTTTTATTGTAAGGTCAATAGTTTTCGAGTAGTTACAGTAGGCTATGATTCTAGAGCGTGATAACATATTATCATTACGCACGAGAGACATAGTATATTGATTTTTTAAAATGTTTTAAATGTGTTAATATTGTATATGTATCGCTTTTAGTAGTGGGCGGACTAGATAGCCACATTGGCTTATCCGAACCCTAATAAAGAAAATATTTTTATTTTTTGCAAGTATTCCCTATAAAATAGCTGATTTTCACATAATTTAAAAAAAAAATTCACAGTTCAATTTTAAACAAGTCCATTTCCCTTATTATAGGGTGCGTTTAATTTTCATACTTTTACCATGGAAATACTAGTACGACTTTGTTTCGAATTTCTTTTGTTTTACTTTATACACTAGTGCGCAATGGGTCATTTTATAATCACTAGGTAGACATGAAAAGTTGGTATTTTATAATGGATCATGCAAAAATTATATTTTGGCACTTACTTTTTATATTTTTTTTCAACTGTTCTGAATAATCTATATAAGAGCATTTTATAATTTTTAATCCTTTTTTTTTAATTTGCAGAGGGCCTATGTTGGACGTGAGTGCGATAGAGACGAAACTAGTTATAGGCGTATTAAAACATTCATAGTATCTCGACGAATGAGAAATTATGAAAAATAAACAGACTAGAAAGGTTACCTGAATGATCCAATTGTTTTCTAGGAAAGCACAAAACTGGATCGTTATTGGGGAAGCCCTTTATAGATTTAAGTGTAGCGGAATTTTTTCTTGCCTATACAATCATCATCATGCTTGAAAATTACATACCCATTTTAGAGAGCTTTTGTTTTTCATGTTCCCATTTCGGTAATCTAGTCTGATTTTCATTTTAAATATAAAAGTGGTCGACCACAAGTCGATGGCAGGAAAACCGGTGCCTTAACCGATCAGTTGGTATAAATGGATCGATAAATCAATATATTATTGGCAATATAATCACAATCGATAGTCCACATATTATAAGTAATTTAATTCTGCAGAGGTAAATGACACGTTATAATTAACAATTAGGTACATTAGATTGGCCACCTCAATGAATCGAATGAAAGTTATAATTTATCTGTAATCATACAGCGTGAAAAGAAAGTCATTAATTACGTCAGAGTCGAAAACAATTATTATTGTCGTTGCTTTTCTTGTAAGCGGCGATCGCTTTGTGTGTCGTCCCGCTCTGCTCTCATTCGATGTGAATTTTGGGAGGATCGACTTTAAGGGATCTCGACGCAATAAATGTAATACATTTATTGTCGATTGATTGTAGCTTATATAGACGCTCGACAGCTGAGGTCATCAGCATCGATTTAATGTTGATACTCTTTGAAACAAATAGCAATTCAATATCGAATCAGTTTTCTGGGGCGAACTATCATTCTGATGCATTACGTGAGGCTTCATTTATTTTATTTTTTTAAACTTCCTATTATTCATTGTGATTTTGAGTCGAATTCAGAGCTTAATTAAAATCAACATAAATACGCGTACCATATTCCAAACGTCTCGTTTCGAGTAAAGTCTAGGCCACACACAAGATCGTCAAGCAAGGTGGGTCCTTTGACTTGGGTTGGAGCTTGGAAGGTACTGTTCGTTCTCTTCGACCATGCTTTCAAACCCTTCCAGCCTCCAATATTTGACGAACATTACCACTGGTAAAACGTCGACACTACTCACCCATGATCAATCTTGGGACGTATTGGGCCAGACCAGAATCTTAAACCGAGATCCATGAGTCCATGAGTGTGGCCTCGGTTTTAAAATTCTTTTCCTTGTTCGCATGTAAACATCTTAAAGAGTTTCAGAAATATGCTAACTTGTTGAAATGTTTGATTTTTTAAAGAAACAAAGTAATATTTTGCTTGAAGTCTTAATTTTGAACACAATTTTATACGTAATACAATGCTTATTAAGTGATTTCATCTTTTGTATTTTTCAGTTCAGGGGATGCAGGCATAAGAAATACCCCAAAATTTAAATAGAAAAAGATACGAAAAGTCTATACTCAAGCAATATTCTAAACATGCGGCTAAATCAAATATAAACGTGTTATAAATGTAGGTATTTGTCGTCAATTAATTTGAAATGAAATTAAATATGTCTTCATAATTCAATTGAACCCGTTTGAAAAGTAATTGAAAACGTTCATAAGAAGCCGTGAAGATTTACGAGTTGAGTTAACACCCATGATTGTGGAAATCTAGTGTATAAGTACTATTAGGTAGATAAATATTGTAGATTATAGATGCTCGTCAATTGCACGTGTGTACTACAAACTCAGGAATAATACATTGTCAGCATCGGTATATATTATTTCCCATAGGTGTTCTTTGTCGGTATGAAATATCTTCCGTATCAAAATTAATGTTTGATACGCCATTTTGGAGATTATTTTTCTCTCTCTAATGACGAAAAATAAGTTAATATCTTAAAATTAAAGTTTTCATTTAAAAAATTAAAGTTTAAAAATTTTATCAATTTCATTACTGAAAATAACATTCAGAAAAAACAAATGTCGCCATCTGGTTGCAATCTGTTTATTTTAACAGTTGTCGGTACTATGACGTGTAGTGGCGCTGAAGTCTTTGATTAAAATAAAACGAATGTCGCCATCTAGTGGCAATCTGTTTATTTTAACAGTTGACTGTAGTGGCGCTGAAGTCTTTGAATAGAATAGAATTTATCTTCAGCCTATTATATTACGTAACTGAGCACTAACGGTGCAAAGTATTCGCACGGGTCCGCTAGTTTCCTTAAAATTATATTGCATTGTTTAAGCTTTTATTGATAAATGAGTATGCGGTATAGTCATTTGTCATTGGGCATAGCATCACGATGGCAAACGTGCCACGGTGATGTATAACATCGAACAAACACATAAAAAATATGTAGTGCTCGAATTTATGCTCTTGTTCGTTGGTAAGATTTGTTCTTTACATTGTGAGGTGGCCGCTCACTTTGCCAAAAGCGCAGAGAACACGTAGTGACGATTAACATTCGTACTCGTGCAACAATAATGCCGGTGCTACATTTTCGACAGTGACGTAGCGAACGGAATAGGCCTCGTTGCGCCTTCAAAGGCCATTAACTCTGTATATTACCAATGTTATTTTTGAACTAAAACTTTTGGTTCAGTAGGCTAAAATTGATTCATGAGATTGAAAATGTAATGAACGAAAATTAACTAAGGTGGTGGTACAACGGTTGCCTCGTAACCTAAAGGTCGTAGGTTCGATCTTGGCTGTCGGTGTCATTTCTTTTTTGTTTTGTTTTTTACAATTATACCAGTTTTACTTCTGTAGTGTGTAGTGTAAAATGCACAGTTTTTTTTATTTATTTTTTGTTTTCAGAAATTCAATGCTGTTGGCTAAATAATTATATTATTAACTAATCTGTGCGGATAAATATAATGGGTGTGTTTATGTGTTTCTATTTACATAGCCCTTATTCTTTATACAGGGTGTCTCAACCAACGTTGGCTAACGTGGCTAACTTTGTTATTAGTGGAGATAGAAAGTCGGTTAAATGGGAAAAGTAGTGCAGAAAATTTGGTTTTTTTTATGGACGTAATTTTGGATTGTTAGATATTCGAATTCTGTTTATTTTTCTGAATAATTTGATTTAACATATACTATATCAAAACGAATCAAAAGCTACAAAACTGACCAAAATAGCTTTTTCACGTTATCCATACTGATCAGAGTGTGCCGTGTAAAACAAAATTTGTTGAAACAAATACATACCGACAGGTTAACAATCTGTCGAGCTATCGCTAGAGTTTTGCTAATTAATTTTATTTGATTTACTGTCTTAGATGACTCAAGCATTTTCAAATTTGGAGAAATAGACTATTTTTGCACATACATTCAGCGTAACAAAAATACCACGTTGGCTCAAGCAGAATACTTGAACCTTTATCCAGAAAGGAGACAACCTAATTCAAATATATAACTATTTATTTATCTATCTTTTTAGTGTATTTGACATATGGCAACATACACTATTGGCGTCGGTCGGATGGCGGGACCTAGGGGTCGGACCAAAATTTCTCGACGTTTCATAACCTCCTAAACACTTTGGCACCATTTTTAAAAATGTTTATATATATATGTATATATATATATTTATATACGTGTATATATATATATATATATATATATATATATATATATATATATATGTGTGTGTGTGTACGGGCAATAACTTTCGAAAGAGTTAACTGATTTTAACGAAATTTGGCCCACGTGTTGAAATCCATCACCGCAAGAAGCCTATTTAAAATGGGCGTAATCGGGCCATTTTAAGGGTAGTTTTTAGGGGTTGAAAAATGTTTTTGGGCCCCAAAATACCGAAAAAATTCTCAGAATCGTTTCAAAATTGACATTTAACCCGTTAGTAGCAATTTAAAAGTGCCCCTAAAATTTTAATAAAATCGGCTCAACAGGACCGGACTTAGAAATTTTTTGAAAACACTAATTTGCAGATAGTGACTTATTTACTGAAGGGTGTATTTAATTCGGTGTAGACGTTAGATTGAGAATAATGTTACAATTAAGAAAAAAATGTGTTTTTAAGGGGTGTATTAAGGGGTTAAATTTTTTATTTTGCCCAAAAACAAACTTAATTTCACATAATAAAAGTATAAAACCACACGACCCTATATAAGCAAATACACTATATTGTCGGCAGGGTTTTGGCACTGCGACCCGGGTTTTATTATAGATTTCCATCAATATGGTGTGCGCGTAGACTGCGCATTTGACTGTGCGTATGCGTCTCGCCTCATTTTAATCGAAATTTTCAAAAAGAAGAAACACACCCATTATTATACACATATTTGATTTGTCTAGATTTGTTTTTTCCTTTCAAGGATATGTACATTTTATTATCTGCTTTCTATGCATGTATAGTGTATACTATACACTATACATGCCTGTATACTATACACTGTATAGTATACAGGCATGTAAAATGACCCATTGCGCACTAATACTGTAATATAAACAAAAGTACGCGATTTAACCAATTCAACAGTAATTTTCATAAACTAGCTATAACAGCTGCCATTAGAAGTATGTGTAAAACAACAGCAGGCGCCAATAATAAGTTTCATAAACAATCTATTATAGAAGTTAATTGTTTCATAATCGAAATGTCAGAAACGTTGCAAATATACCGAATATGACGTGAGAACAGCTATTTTATAGCCCTGGGTACGTGCAAAAATACTATATATTTTGTATTTCGTGCATAATGATACGCAACTAGATAAACAATTTATTGTAAACTGCCTTAACCAAAAGTTTCGGTTTCGGCCGAAACTAGGAGAGAAGTCAAAATTCAGTTTTTGCCGCAAAACTCTCTTACGGTCATCGCTATATTTTACCATTTCATCTCTGGATGGAGAATGGCACTAATTTAGATCAAGATTCACTTTTCACAGTTTCATAATATTCGTTCTTTTTGAGGTTCCCGGAGTTCAGAAATAAGAAACATGTTTCGTCTGTCAAACACCTGAGCGGACCCAAACCAATTTCTGGTAGGATATATTTTGTACTTTAAGGGTTTCATAAACGCGTATCGTCGGTAAGGCCTTGCAAAAATTCGCTACGTCACTGTTGACCAGATGTTTGCCGACATAACGATTAACGTTATTGTGAAGCGGTCCTATATCATTATAACCACTTTTAAGTTTTTGTGTAACCTTAAAATGAGTGGTAACAGGATTTCGCGCTTCTACTATATTTTAGAGAAAAAAGGATGATTTTTAGGTATTTATGAATGCATCATTCCAGTAAATTTTTGTTCGCTTTCATTGTAAAAGTAAACGCCATTTAAGAGACATCAGAATATGCATTTTTACGTAATTTATGTAGCAACTAAAAATAAACATTTCCATTTGCGCTTGAGAGAATTCTGTTGAAGGTATTTTAGTTCCTACTAAACAAAAAACGCCGAAATGGCGAGTCATTCGGTTGTTATTCAAATGTGTCATGTAAGTTCTTACCAAACAAATCAACTTACCGTCCAACCTCCTTCAGCGATTTCCTGTTCGCAGAACACCTTCAGGAACCAGTAGGTCGTACCTCTGATCTGCAAATAGTACACATCGGATTGCCTCATCCCTGCGTTGAGAAGATCGACGCACGAGTATCCCTGGAAATAAAATAGAATATATTATTTTTTATCCAATAGACCAGTGAGCAGGATTGGTCATAATAAAAGTACCTATTACACAAAGCTAGCAGATTACAATGGTTGCCTCGTTCCATTTGACCAATCAGCGTAAGCTCGGGAATGGCGTCAATTGACGGACCGCGTTCATAATTTTATCAACCTATATTTAATGACAGTGTCAAACATGCCATATTTAACTAGGACAATGTAAATCTCCTACGTTAAAAATTTAATTTATTGCAAATAATATCAATATTCTATTTTTTTTTATTATTTCTTTGAGATTTGATATTGCCAACTGGCAGGTTCGCAGGCTGACGTCATCACCGCATTACTATCTAACGCCTAACGGAACGAGGCAACCTCTAACTTTTCCTGTCACATTAATTGATTAATCAAATAAAATTGAATTACTGAATGTAAAGAAGATTTAATTGGTAAAGAATTTTAGCTCGTTTTTAAATTTAGAAAATGGAAGTGTCTTCAGCTCTACAAAAAGACTATTGTAATGTTTTTAGCGGAATATTCGAAGCTGATTAGAAATGGATCCTTTTAACACGTAAATATTCTGAAATCGTTATACAAACTTCTATGATACGAACAGTTGCATAGCTATTGTTAGGAAAAGTTTATAATAGTAATTTCATCCACGCATTCAAGATTCAATTAACAATTTAATGTTCGAAGCTACTGCAACATAAACTACAGTTAGGAAGTAAAATTGAGTTATTTAGCGTGCGTACTGTGAGTTGGATACGTCTTACTTTGTTTCTTTATGAAAAAACGAGTAAAAACTAAAAAAAGAATTTTACTAGTTAAGTTAACAATAATTAATGTTTCTTAAATCGTAATGTACACTTTGTGCTGAAATATAATTTATAATATTAGTAAAGATTAATTACAGTATAGTTCGTAAGACTAAATTAATAAACAGATAATAGCTATCGTTTGCTATAATTGTTAAGAAACATCCATTGTTGCAATGCTATATTAGAAAAATTTACTTTCAAACGATCGTCACCGTCGGAACTCAAACCCGAATCTTTCCACTTTCGCGGCGAAATGAGTTATCAATTACTCTACGGTTCACAAAATTCAACAGTCAATCCCTCATAAAAAAGCAATTATTTGCGACACTAAATTCACTACATGTGAGAGCCAACTATTTTAGCTATTGCTCGACATGAACCCTCACAGTAGTAATTGATAGCTCATTCCACCGCGAAAGTGGAAAGATTCGGGTTTGAGTCCCGACGGTGACGATTGTTTGAGAGTATATTTTTCTAATATTTTAGTGGAGTGTCGTAAGGTTTATACCTCGGAATCCAGGGCCAGTCAATGAATCTTCATGAAAACTGTTGGACTGCATTGTTAAAAGCTCAAATAAAAAAGTTAAAAAAAAAATTTGCCGCTCTCGATTGCGGGGTGGATGCCACCCCTTCTCGGGGAGTGAAAAATGTTTCGTTGAAAATAAGCACGGAAATGGATAGGTTGACTAATTCTAAGCAACGTTTGTTCTATAAAGTTTTTTCTGAAAATCCATACTTTTCGACTTATTCACGATTGTGTCAATTTTTCAACCAATAAACCCACCATCTGAAAACGTGGGTTTATTGGTTGAAAAATTGACACTTACACTCGTGAATAAGTCGAAAAGTATGGATTTTCAGAAAACACTTTATAGAACAAACGTTGCTTAGAATTAGTCAACCTATCCATTTCCGTGCTTATTTTCAACGAAACATTTTTCACCCCCCGAGAAGGGGTGGCATCCACCCCGCAATCGAGAGCGGCAAATTTTTTTTTTTAACTTTTTTATTTGAGCTTTTAACAATGCAGTCCAACAGTTTTCATGAAGATTCATTGACTGGCCCTGGATTCCGAGGTTAACAATTATAGCGAACGATGGCTATTATCTGTTTAATAATTTATAATTAAGGAATAGAATTGAGTTCAATCATTTTATATTAAATATCACTGCCCTTGGTTGCACTCTTGTATCCGTTTTGATAAAAACATTTTTTTAGTCCGGAGCGTAAGAGAATAAAGAGTTGCGTTATACTTTGGATATCAGTAGATAGTGTACCAAGTTTAATGAAAATCGACTCAGTCCTTACTCTCAGCTCATCCAAACAGGAAAAAGTGCCCTGGTAGTCGTGGGACTACCGGTAGACATGGAATCACGGGCTGATGGGGTTTCATCAGTCTTCAAATGGTTGCCATTTTCTAAGTTCTCGCCCGATTTCTTTGATTTTAGTCTCAAACGATAGGCCTGTTAACACCTTGCATAGGATTTACCGATTTTCGTTGAAATTTTGAGTTCGAGTTTTATCGCGATACTTAGGGCAAGGCATTTCAAATTTTTTTGTTCAAATGTTGTTATTATTTTCTGTGAGTGCTTCTGGTATTCGGAATTGGTGTTATTGGAGAGATTTAGCTCTGACGATTACTAGGCACTTTGTATTTTTGCAATCGGACTTGTAGTTTCCAAGATATTTAAGTTTTAGTGAAGCAATGTAGAAATTTTCGGCGCAAAAAACACCCTCATGCAAACAAAGCCTAGAGGCGACTAAAGTCAGTTGTTAAAATTCTCAGTACTATTGGTAGATGGGGATCGAGAGACTTGGTCACCTAACATTTGATTTGCTGGGATTGGTTGAGCGGTTCGTGAGATAGTGGTATACAGAAAGTACATTTGAAACATAACGGTTGATTTTCGTGAAACGTGCGAGTAACACATTAAATGCCTAGGAATTCCATGTCTAAAATTCTGAAAACATGTTTTCCCGTCTAGATAGCATACAAAAAATGGAAGCTTGTAATCTTTACGCACTGTTGAAGTGAACTTATATAATGTAGCATATTATTAACCGGTTACATGTAACCCTAAACAGTCTGACTTACTGTAACGTGAATGTACGAAACGGGACTAAAGAAGTTTCACTTCAAAACAACAAAAGTCCGCAAGAAAATGAAATTACAGACAGAGGTGTCGTTGCGAACAGTATTTAGGGGAGAACCACGTACCTTGAAACTGTTCGTACCTTGGGACATTCTAGTTTTAAACCATTCTCGACCATGCTTTAAGCTGAAAAATCAGTGATAGAACCATTTTTAAGTAGATATCAGTTAGTTCAGTTTGAGTGTAGCTACAATAAGAAATTTAGGTGCAAATGATAAATTTGTATTTTTGAAGTGTCAAAGTAATTTTTAATTCTCAGACATCAAAACCAATTTCTATAAAGGTAAGCAGTTTATTGTTTATATTTATAACTCACATTGTTAAATGCAAGACGAAGCAAGTATTTTCTTTATTCTGAAGTTTCTTAATCTATAATTTTATAATTTATAGTAAGTGATTAGTAACTGACAGATGTCCCAAGGTACGTAACCTTGGGACATCTGTCAGTTCGTACCTTAAGGAAACCTGGAAGATGTCGTATCCTCACGGATACATCAGAAAAAAATGTAATTGAAATGCAACAACTTGCCAGAAATAACAAAAAAAAAAAAAAAATAAACGCATAAATTCCAAAATAGAAAAAATAAATTTAAATAAAGATGTTAAATCCTAAGTCTAGTAGTAGTACGAAGCGAAAAAATAATCAGCTTGAGTTTGAAGTTGATTTTTCAGCTTATAGTGTTGCTTAATTATTATAAATAGTCTTGTGTTGTTACTGTCCTAAGGTAAATACCGCCCTGTCCCAAAGTACGTGCTATATGTTGTACCTTAGGACAGTTTTTTCTTTTTCTTTTTTAATTCAGAATATTGTTTATTTTTTTTTTTGAAGTTTGTGTAATGGATTTCGTTTAATAAAAACATATGTTTCGTTCTGTTTAATTGCATTATCGATTTTCCCAAAACTAACTTGTTATACATGCAAAAAATAAAAAGTGTCTCAAGGTACGTGGTTCTCCCCTACTGATAGTTGGTGCGACACATTTAATAATAATTCATCGGATTTTAATTTGTTTGTGTATATGTATTGTAAAATCGCTCTTTCGCGTGTGTTTCGATTTACATTTGAAATATCTAATTGCACATAAATAAATAAAATATACTTAGGAAATTATAAATCAGACAAGTTATTTTGTATAACGAATCAGACACAAAAATGTTTTTTCTCTCTTAGCGGGCGCAAAAGAAACTCACTGAACTACCGATTAATTTTAAGGCGGACAACAAGCTGTAGGTATAAGAAAACGACATAGGTACTACTGTTTTTATTTATTGTACATTTCATGACAAAAATTCACAAGCAAAACATTTAAAATGCTAATTTATAATTATTATTAATTAATATAAGTGATCGAATAGATTTTAACATTATTTTTAGTCGTTAGCAACTGCCCACAGTGTTTTACAAATTAAAAATGATATTAATTAATTACAGAAAAAGAAAATTGTTAAATTTATTTATTTTTTTTAATATCAATTGTAAACAGGTTGGCTGTATAGTTTATAATATACATGTTTCTGGACAGCGGAACGTTGATTACAAGTTAAGAATTAAAAGTATAAATATAATAAAAACGTAGTTTTATCAGTACCTGGTTTAATTGATGCGATTTTAATAAAACTCGCATAATTTTGCTCCTAGGGGTGACCGATTTTTCTAAAATTTAACAATACATTTTAATCGTTATTAAAAGGGTTAAATTGCAATTTTGAGACGATTTCCGTAAATAATTTTCGACTTCTGAAATCCACTCAGGGGGAGTATGAAACATAAAGAAATTTTGATCCGATCTATAGATCTCGCTATCCGACCGATGCCAACAGTATATGTGTCACATAGCAAATACACTAAAAGAAAATCGCAGATCCCCCTCGAAGAATTAGACAGACGGAGGTTTTATATTTTTTGTAATATTCATGTTTGTCTTTTTTAATTATTCATCAGTTTTGTTTATTGTCTAATCTTACGTAAGATTTTTCTATCTCCCTGTCTCCCCTTGTCATCGAAAATAATAGAAATCAAAACGCATCCCCTCTAAACCTGGTTACCTAATACGTAACTTGAACCTACAATTTTCTACAATACGGTCCTCATATTTTGCATGCGAACGTCCCTTGGGAACCCCGACTATTATACGTACGTAAGTGTAAGTATGAAATATTGTATATGGAGCTGCTTTGACATAATTAATTAGTAGGTATAACTGAAAAATTAACAACAAAATCAAAATAATAAAGTAATACACAATAACAGTTATTACTTTATTAGTTATGTATTAGAAAGGAAATATTAATAATAATAATAATAATGTTTATGGCTCTATGTATTCAAATAGGTTGCAAACAGTTACAGAAATTTATAGGAAAGCGGTGTTTAAATAAGCCATAAATAATTTAATTCGAAGTGGATAAAAAAGTCTATTTTTATTTAGTTTATAATGACTATAATTATTTAGATAGCGTATAAAGTGTCGTAACACACATAATCTTTTGATTCACGGCGCTTATTTGTCAAATTGCATTTCGGGTTTTTATTGTGTCTTAACAGTTTATAAATCTGTTTGAAAAATGACTGGCTATTGTTTGTTTAAACCGTGTTGAATTGGACGTCTAGTTTTTATGTCACTGACTTTTTTTATTTATAAAACAAAAGGTTGATTTATTTTTTATATCATTTGTTGCATTTAAAATAAATATAATGATTAATGACTTAATTCATTTTGACGATATATTATTTTTTTTTTATAAAAATAATAAAAATTCGAAAGCTAAGTTTGTTTTAAAAATAAATTTTAATTTAAAGTGCAAATAATTTCCTGTCCTGCTACAAAATGTTGACTTAAGAGCCTGCAACGTAGCAGACAATCGCTCGTAACTGTCTCCAAACTGCAAATTTTGTCCATAAAGCAATGATGTTTTTGAAGTTATACTTCTTTTGGCACGTTATAAAAAAATGCTGAGTGATTTTTTACGATCCACATGGATACTGTAAGATCAAAATTAACAAGGTTTGCTTATCTTTGCAACATAAAAATTAACAGAAAGAAGTTGCTCGCTAAACCATACGCCTTGGACAGTATGTTAAATATTTTGATTTTAAGCACGTTTACCAAAAATTCAACTGAAGACGCAGCGACCGAAAATGTAAAAAATAGAAAATAGTGAATATGGCAGGTGTCAGGGTGTTTTTTTTTATATGAATATTTATGGACGCATCAACATCAAAGGTCATTAGCGTCCGGAACTATAATAAATTACGAAACTATTAGGACTAGACGAGTGATTACAATCCTGATGAGTGGAGAAACGATAGTATGCGCTTGATGCCGTTTTCTGTATCTTAAAAAATGGTGGGAAGGTCGTTGGGAAACCCGCAGGAGATTCGTTCAGCCGCATATTGTGGACACTCCAGGAAGATATGTTTGATGCTGACAGGATTTCAATGCGAATAAAAGTTAGATATATGGAGTGATTGATAGTGAGTATTGGTGAATATTATTGAAAAAAATGATTAGTTGTGAATATTAGTGATAATATTTACTGCAGTTCTTTTATTATTTTATTTTAATAAAATATTTACATGCAAATTAAACATTAATTTTTAATCACGCCAAAGAAGTGTAACTTCCAAGTACACAAACACACTTTTTTACTCGTATATCTACCAAGTAAAAATATATCGTCGAAATTAAAAGGTTATGCAAAAGACTGTATATCCTAAAATAATAAAACTAACGAACGGGTTCACATCGTTTATTGGAGCACTGTATTTTTTGGGTTACCGACTATTTCGAATGAGTTTCTTTCGACTATTTGACTAATGTACACAGAACAGACATGGTGACAGTCTGAGACAATTTGTCGCCAATGTCAAGAGACAGCCATAAGTTAATCTTTCATATTATATTAATTAATTATTCAACAATCATTACTACATTACTGTTGCTGTGATCAACAAACATTCCAAGCAGAGTGCGTGGTCTCTGATAAAAACGTACACAATGTCAAATAAATGATTAATTTGTCCCCAAGTTTGAGGAAGTGTTCCAAAATTCGTTGCACAACAAAATCCGCTCATTTAAATTACAAATTATTCGTTTGTGGATATCTGTATGTAGAGAAATTTGTGTTGATTTCGGATAAATAACCCAAGTATATAGTTAAACTTAGTTGTATAATAAAAGCACTGCAGAAAAGCGATCGAATAGGCGTTTTCGGGCCTTCGAAATTAGAATCGAATTATAATATGCTAAATGATTAGTTATGGTAAGATAAAAATAATAATAGAAAATTGGTTTGTGAAATCCAGGTTTCCATTCAGTAAGTATGGCTTTTAGATTTTTACTGCGCGCTAATGTAAATGCTGAGTAAATCGCGTCGAAATCGATGCAGTAATCTGTAAGTTTATTATATTGGCAAAAATCAAATGCAACATGATTAGTCTAGTAAAAATCACATAGGTAGTCATACGGTCTATTTGTTGCTAAATGAAGAGTGAGCAACCAAATGCCTAACGAAGTATTTTTCTGTGATTATTGTCTTATCATAACAAATGGGTAAGAAATTCATTTATTCGATCGTTATTCGTTTGCAAGAACCAAGATACGTTTTAACAATGAATTTTTTATGAGAACTAAATTATCGAATACATTGAGTTCAAATTGTAGGTAATGTTTTTTACTTTCCCATATCTTGTTATCATGCTAAAATTCAATTCTGTATTTTTAGAACAGCACGTTTTTAAATTCCATGAGCCTAAAAAGTAGTCGAACCTAGAACCCTAGCCGCTGGATCGATATTGTCCAAATTTTATATGCGTGTTTTGTGGAAGAAGTGACGCAAGTAAAAACTAGAAAATATTTTTTACTGCTTTAACAATTTTGATTAAATTTTACATACCTATGTAGTTTCTTTTAGTACCAATATGGCATGACTAGTTCCTCCTAGAAAATGCAGGGAGAAGGACTGTAGGGGAGATCAATATATACTGAATGAGTTTACTCTTATGTAATCTAGTAGCTTTCCTCCATTATATAAGAATAGACTCATTGTACTGGACCGTTTATTTATAACGGTTTCAAAAAATATGCTGTATTTGATTGTACGATTTTTTTCTTGCTGATTAAGGAAACATCTGAATAATTAGAATGTTTAATAAAAAAATCACTTGAGGGCAGATTTAGAAATTAGACGCAAAATATAATTATTATAGTAGAAAGTTAGCGGTAAATATTTGATAGTCATAAACCAAGCTCATATCTTACATTATCATTTTATTATTGCGCCCGTGTAAAACACTGTATAAGTTGTGGCAAAAAATCACAATTATATTTTGCACTAGCTATTACCTGCGACTCTGCTCATGTTAATATAGGTTTTGAAGAAAGCCTTATCTTTTCCGAGAGTATCAAAGCGGTCGGTAAATCGCCAAGTTCGTAAGACAGACTATCTATTAAGAAGCCTTATTTACAGGAATACAAATACGTTTCGTCTTTTCATTTTGCCACGGAGAGATGGCGTACTGTGTAATCCAGAGATATTAGGCAAAAAAAAGATCAAACTTAAAAATTCCTGGAAAGCTAGATTGTTGTACGAATCTCGATATTGCAGTGGTTCTAAACAAAATGTCAAAAGTCACTATCGATCGAGTGCCGCTAAAAATATCACGCGGGGTCAAAGATCCCCAAAAACGGGTTTTGCGGTCACTTATAAGAAAAAATAGTAATTATCAAATTTGTAGCTTAGGAAGTCTCCTACAAAAAACATAATTATTATGAATTCAATTTGTAAGAGTAGGTAATCGTTTTGATGTCACAGGTGGTTTAAATATTACAGGAACTTTAATGAATCGTTCAATGTGTATTATTAGTTATATATTCGAGTTTTGTTCAAATTGACGCACGTTTATTTTGCAGAACGTTCTGTATAAGAAAAATACAATGGAAAACTATACCATTACGATCTACTGTTGACTGTATCATAAATACCGAGAGCTGTATTAAGTGACAGCTCATTTGAGCTACAGTAATGAATTACAGCATTCTCGTAGATTGACACCTCATCTGTTATTTCATAGCAACAAATCTATGCTTCCAATACACATCGATTAACAATGCCGCTTGTTCTTTATATCAGTTTTGGACATCTGTACAAGCCCGTCTTAAATTTTATTTAAAATAGTTTTTGCTCATAGTTTCATTCGTGTCAATTTTTCCAGCAGATTGATTTGCGGCTTAGGGTTGGCTTAGATGGAAATCCGAACGTACCCGGGTAAAAAACAGGCGCAAAAACACATGACAAAAATAACTTTTATCTACGACCAGTAACACTATAGAGGTGCATGGGTTTATTCCAGGCAAAGTTTAAGAACACAATAAACATCCTGTTATTTGTGTGTTAAGGCTGTCGGAACGCTCTGAATTTAAGCCCAAAATAGAGCTTCGGCTGTCAACTGATTGTAGACTTATTCGTCAACATTCTGCAAAAAAATATTTCTCTATAAGGAAGATAAAGGACAAATCTAGGTCTCTAATGGACTACTTTTGTAATTTATGTACGATTTACTAGAAAAAAGTTGGCATTAATTGTGCCAAAAAAACACACGTTTTCAATGTCATACTACGACCTTATTCGTACTTATTTCACAAAACTGTTCCATCACAAACATAAAGTGACTCTTCCTTTTTCGGAAAAGTTTTTTAAATCTTCAAAATATTTCCAAAAATTAGAGTAATCAATTGACAGCGGCACCCTTGCAACAACATTTTTTAGCCTTGTAGTTGACACCAGCCAAAAATTGAAACATGCGGATGATTTGAGCGAGACAGAGCTAAAGAAGGTCACACTCACAATATGTCTTTTGCCTACCTCGCCCCTTACCGCTGGGTCTCAACACAAACAAAATTTAGAGCGTTCCGACAGCCTTAATGAATAAATTTTGAAAAGCACCACGTCAGCCAAAAACTGATTTTGCAACATCTTTTACAACATTTTGGCTACATAAAATACGAAAACTAAGATCATATTGCATCACTTCTGACGACCGATGGATACGGTGTAATTTTTATCCACACTATCCTCTATGGTACTGTATCGAAATAAATTTACATTTGAATTGTTTAAACATTTTAAGTTTGACTCTGTACTTTGGTTCAAATGTATAATCATTACTTATTTGATTTTGTTTGTTGAAGTTTTGTTGCTAAATTGATTTGGTGTTTTTTTTTATCGTTGTATAAAAACTGTAACATGCCGTTATCATTAAAAATAATTTTTAGTATGTTAACTAGAGAAAAAGAGTTGTTAAGATGAAAGTCACATATTTCGCTTGCTATTATAATCAATCATGTATACAGAAGTGTGGAAAACAGTTTGCATTCGTATTTAATTAAACTCACCTTAACGTCTTTGAAATTAGCCGCAATGTCAGTCGTGAACGTCGTATTGGCCGGCGATGGTTTGTTCTTCACGCTTGGGAAGATGATTCCGCCTTTTCTCTTCTCACCTCGAGACGACGTCGCCTGTTGTCCTGCGGCGGCGGTAGTTGCTGAAGTAGTTATCGTTGTGCCTATCGTCGACGCCGTCGTACTCGTACTCGTTGGCGGCGGCAGCGTCGTGTATGTCTGCTGAACCGGCAGCGTCGTTTCAGGTGAAAACTCGTCGACCGAATATCTGCTCGGATCGTACTCGACTAGCCTGTCTATCGTCGGATCAAGCAACAATTCGGCCGGCACGGGTCGTTGTGCCAACGTCGCAACGTCATCCTCTTGTTTCTTAAGCCGTCTCTCGAACATGTCCAAATTTTCGATGATCTTGTTCGCTTTCGTGCGCAAATCGCTATGTATTTCGCCGATGGCACGCTCTTGTCGCTGCGTTTGCGTCAACAGTTCGTCAGACTTCGGTACCAAATCGTCAACCGAACTTTTAGTGCCCACCACTACATTCCAAACTTCGTCCATCTTCTCCGACACGCTAATGATCGGTTTAATTTGTCTGACCAGTGAATCGATCTTGCTATTTTTCACTACCGGGATGGGCGTCGTGGTGGTTGTTGTATTTCGGATGTATCCCGATGAATGTTCGGCCGGCTCGACGACTGCTTCGTGCACGTCGCTTACCATATGCAAAACCTTTCCTAGATTCTCCGACACGATGTTAATGTGGAATTGCAATTTGCGATCGACATTCGATGTTGCCACTCGCAATTGTTCGAATTCTTTAGTCACATGATTCATTACGTCGGTGTTCAGTGCCTTGGTGATCTCGACAATATTCATACTGATTGGTTTTTTCTCGCTGGCTTCTGCGTTGATGTCGTCGCTTGGAAGGAAATTGCTGTCGAGTTGATTCTTCAAACCGACCAGTTTAGAATCTATGTCGCTCACTTTCTGATCAAGCGACACTAAACGCATGTCCAGACTGTCTTCGTTCGTGTCAAGCGATCTGGGAGTCCCCTGTTGGGAAACTGGCAAAGCTTGTTGATGGAACAGTTTTAAGTCAAGCAGTCGTAATTTAGCTATTATCGAATCGGTTTTATCGATGTTGTCGTTGACGCGGTTGTCCATCGCTTCGACTCGTCGCATTAAGTGCTCGACAGCTTTGTCGAGGTTGTCTATCCTTTGCAGTTTCGATTCTAGTGTCGATACGATTACTTCGAAGACGTTGAAGAGATACTGTTCCCTGAAACAAGAAAGAAAAAAAATGAAAAATTAGCGATAATAAAAACATCACCTAAAGTAAGTAATAATAATAATAAAGTCATTCTTGAATCAGATGAATTAAATCAAAGAGCGGAGTTCAGCTAAACGCTGTTTTCCAATTTTTGTTAAACTTTTTCAACCAGAACCAAGGAAGAGCAAATTGCGTATAATGGAATAAAATGGAATAAGATAATACGGTAGGATTTTCATATTTTAAATGTTTGTCTTTTATTGAACATAGGTACGTTGTTCTCTCTCAGCAAAAAAAAAATCAAGTTACTTAAACAATTTCATCATAGATAATTCTTCTGGTCTTATGAAAAAATTGACCAAGTGCGAATCGGACTCGCACACGAAGGGTGCAATATCTAGCATCACATATTTTTAAAAAATAGTTTAGTAAAATCTATCACGTCCATTAAGCTTGCAGCGCTAAAATGTTCAAACTATAATCTTTTGAAAAATTCCGTTTGATGGGACTCCTAATTTAACTTAATATTTTTGTAACTAAACTAAAAATAATAATTCTAATATTAAATTAGATGGTGTAAGTTTATTATAACTAAACGTATTAAAAGTGAATTTATTAATCAAAGTTTTGACAGCTATGTTTCCACAGCTTACTTTCTACGACGAGTTAACGATATCCTCAGAGATGTCGCTAGCGGTGCAGGTGTTAAGCCGTCAAAGTCAACATGGCTTTCAGTGACCTTAACTTTTTACTTTATTTTATTTTTATTATTTGTTGTTATAGCGGCCACAATAATGCACACTGTGAAAATTTCAACGGCTCAAAAGATACAGCCCTGTGACAGACGGACGGACAACAGACAGCGGAGCCTAAGTAATAAGGTTTCCGTTGGCACTCTTTGGGTACAGAAACCTAAAAAACAGTTTCTCATACAAGACCAGTTTAAGTTTGAGACCTGCATAAAACGTTATGTATTTTAACAATGACATAAACTCGATACATTTAAATCGAAAAATTGTCTGTGTACCTATTATTCATGAATGATATCTATTTGTTCTATTAATTACTTGTAATTTTTTATACGATTTCTTGTGACTCAACACTTTTACAGTTAAGTAAGAACGTTTCAAGAAAGTGATAAAAACAAACGTAGCTATTGTTTTTACAATTGAAAGTAAAAAAAAAACACAAGAAAGTGAAGATAAATGAAGATAGATCACGAATCATATTACACAGGTGTTGCACTGACACTGGTTTTATTTCTAGATTAGCCGTATCTAATCTCATTTGTACTTTTCCCGTAAAAACCGCACGTGCGTTCTGTCGTCGGGCGTTCCGGGTTTGTTTGTCAACGCGTATACAGATTAAGTGTCGATTAAACTTTCATTATTTGATGACAGTCTAGCAAATAGGTATATCTCTTATATACAGTGCGTTTGATATAAACCGACATATTGACTTTATATGTTAAATATCCCCATTTGATTTACGTTGAATTCAAGTTAAAGAAAATAATCGAACTCTAAAATGGACAAACATGTTAACGGTTTTAGAGTTTAGTATTGAAAAAATAAAATGTGTCAAAAATAATAGCCCAAGAGCTCGTGGCCAAAAATTGTAAGACTTTGAGTTTAGTTAGTACTCAGGGTGTAAATAAATATATTACCGTCACTAAGTCAGCGTAGGGATGTCAAAAAAATATCGATATATTGATATTTTTTATTTGATAATGTTGGGTCTCCTAGTAACAACAATACTCTGCATTGTCGACCACAACATTGTTTTGTGTGAAGTTTCTATTAAGAACGCTTAAGACACAAAAAATATATAATTTTCAATCTCTTTGTGATCAGACGCATTTAGATTTCGTCTTGACTAAATCAAATTTTATTGTGTTTTATTTATTTATTTTTTTGTTTTAAATATAATAGATCTTTATGATCATTATAATATATCCATATTTTTGGCCGATATTTAATATTTCGATATATCGATATAAAATTCCCAGTATCGAAAACCGATATTTTTTTCCAGTAGTAACACTTGTATGTATTACCGCGACTGACTATGGTCGTTTAAATATTCCGAGAATATCAAAAACCCCACTGAAAAAGAAACATCTATTTTTACATATGTTTTTGGAACATATTTTTAAGTGCGTTTCAAAAACAACAACAGTGAATAAAGCACATGTAAAACACGTTTCTTTTTCACCGAATTTTTCGATATTTTCGGAATAATAAACAGTCAAAATAGCTATTCATACAATATTTCATTTCATTTCTACAACATCTAGAATATTTTTAATTATTTCGATTTACACCTCAATTCATGCTGTACCAACAATTATCTTTTGATTGTCACTTGTGGCACGCATGACATATGTAAGATTCGCCATTTCTGGCTTTATTAAGTAATTGTTCGATTAATCTCTAAATTTATCTGCTCCTAAATGTATTAGACGTTTGATTAATAAATAAAAAAAAATCTAATCGTAGTTTTTGATTTCAGATAATTATTTATTATTTGATTTATTAGAAATAATGTCCGTAAACTGCTGTTTGAGATTATATTAAACTAGCCAATATGTCTACTAAATTTCTTCGAGTGCCAATGTTCTTTTGCAAATCGTACCGATATATCGATATTTTATCGGTACCGATATCGATACTTGAAAAAAATATCGATACGATATATATCGATACTTTTTGTTAGTCCCAATATCCCTAACTCAGTGGTCTAAACACCTGGTGTCGGGACGCTTTAAAAGATGTAAAAATATTGTGGATACCGGTTGATCTATGAACCAACTCTAAAACTTCCCGCATCTGTTACGTACGTTACAATAAATTGGCACTAGTGCTTAGCATACATTAAAAAATGTTATAAAAAAACACTCGTGTCGCAGTGCCAAACCCTGCCGACAAAATAGTGTATTTGCTAATTAGGGCATTGTGGCTTTATTATGTTTACTTATATATTTGTATATATTGAGTCAAAATAAAAAATTATTACACCTCTTAATATTTTCATTCTTAAATGATTACCAATCCAACATCTGCACCAAATTAAATACACCCTTCAGTAAGTAAATCCATATTATTTTGCAAACTAGTGTTATCATAAATTTGCAAATCCGGTCTTGTCGGGCCGATTTTGTTAAAATGTTAACGGCACATTTTAATCTCGACTAAAAGGTTAAATTTCAAATTTGAAACGATTCTGAGTTTTTCTCCGTATTTTTGAGCTCAATAAATCTAATCAGATTAATCCTCAATAAACCCTTTCGGATGCATCGTTTGAGTCGTTCTTAACATATCACACGACAAAAAAATATTTACATACATACACACATACACATACAGAAATAGTCAGAATAGCAAAACGTCGAGATCTGACGAAAACTCAATTTTCGAAAATCAGACCGAAACCAGTAACTTTCCGTTTTTTGAAAATTTTCAATAAATAGTGATTTATAAGGGTTGGTAAGAATTAGTATATGGGGCTATTTATACTACATATAGGTCTAGTTACTAAAACGTAAATGAAAAAATGATGACTTCATTGTATCTGTTTGAAAAATATAATCAGAAATTAAAACATATAAATAAATATCTGAAGCCATGG
Organism: Venustoraphidia nigricollis; assembly: GCA_034508555.1. NCBI lineage: Eukaryota > Metazoa > Arthropoda > Insecta > Raphidioptera > Raphidiidae > Venustoraphidia > Venustoraphidia nigricollis. The sequence continues at coordinate 1,931,458 of JAVRKA010000071.1, forward strand.
TTTTGTTTTGTTGTACTTTTGTTTCGTTCACTGCACGACCGTAACATTGATCAACTTGTTAGTTTAGGTATATAGGTATATTCAACGCAGTCATAATCACATACCAAACAGATCTAGTGATTATTTATATTCAACTAGCTGACCCGATAGACGTTGTCCTGTCCAAATTTCAATAAATTTGTTTGTAATCATTTTCTGAATTTGTGAAGAAAATAAAAAAAAAATACCTATACTCTTGTACACGACAGCGACAAAAGTAGTTTAGCCTTCGGCTCCACCGTATTACTATTTTACCTCGCGGGTCTGCGCCACACTCGGTTCAACTACAATAGTGGAGCCTATTACAGTCTTGCCTCGCGGGGCTATGCCCGACAATCAACTATCAAACAAAAAACACATTTGGCATCGGGTAAAAATAAATTCATCAATCTATCAATAGTAAGGCTGGTGCTCCTATCGAGTGTTGAAGTCTCCGAATATTTTCTATAAGGCATATTTTTCTTAGAATACCTAACTGTACCCAATGTCTAAATATCTATGGATATCTCTATAAGAATATTTACTCGCAAAGAAAGAATAATTTCGGTCCTATATGATCACAGTATTAAACTGGAATTTTTTTGTTTAATATATCTACAATGTAACTATTTCAAGGGAAATGTTACTTATGTGCATTACCCCTAAAAAACTTACGTGACATACATGTAAAGAAACCCAATACGCACTGGTGCGGTAAAGTAAAACAAAAGTAGGCGATCTAACTAATTCAATAATAATTTTCATAGACTACCTGTCGGGCACTGTTAGAAAAATATGTAAAACAGCGGGCGCGAATAGTAATATTTGTACCTAATAGAATTGAAGTTTGTTTCATAATCGAACTCTCAAAAATATATTGAATATTAAAGTGAAAACTGGTTATTTTATAGGGAATATGTGCAAAAAATACCATATATATCTCGTGCGGATTGGTATTACACTCCTGTAACTGTTGTCACTCGCTGGCTCTCGTTTTTAATATACAGTCACATCTAGTTGTAATGAATCCTATTTCGCAATTATGATATGCACACTACCGATGTCATATTAGACCCTTCTTGGGGACTGGGGCCAGATGTCAACATTTTTAAGAGTAATATATATTTAAGAGGAGCGTGGAAAAACCCCGATCATTATGCTTAAAAGACCGCACACACTTATCAATCACTAGCACGGCCAGCACATCACAAACATGCAACCTGAACGATGTCGCTCACTAGACCAGTGTAAACCAGCAACATTTAGTGCGAGTTTATGAACGACACATTACTAGCACACTAGATCGGTCCAGCACGGCCAAACATAAATTGCAGGTAACCGACTGACGGTCGTTGCTGGTTGCAGGTGGTGATCTAACGTGCGCTACTCCATTAAATAACATGGGTGCCTTCACGAACGGCCTTTTCTGCTCCGTCCTGTGCTTGTCGTGCTGGTCCATGCTTGATAAGCGTGCGCGAGAAACGTAATAATCTGTATGTAAATGCTACATGATCTTAATTCGCCTTCCGTGTTGAAAATAACAAACTGTATCCATAGCTGTAAACGTGTAAATGCGTCACTGCGTCTTCTGCAGTGCTGTGTTTGTGTTACTCGGTCTGTAGGTTGGCAGCAGTATTTCTCAACCGGAAATGTCGCTAAAATCTGTACACACGCCGTATCCGCCGACAAACGTCCGTCCACGCTATATAGGTACAACTTGTTTGTTGACAGTAGTGACGGGCATTGATTCAACGAACTAGCTAAATTAACTGTAATCGTTCCTCAGCGAATCAATTGTTTTTAGAATTAACTAGTTGACGATTTAAGTACTTCATCTATCATTAACAAAACGCAAAGAACTTTTTCAACCAATAGATCTGTTCTACATAGACGCCATGCCTTTATCAAAACGAAACGATTTCGACACCGTAGTCCGTACACGAACCACAGTAACAGTTGTACGTCCAATTTTATTTGGTTCAGTCCTGACAGATGTCAAACATACGAAGAAGAAATGTTGAATCTTATAAACAGTGTGATGTGTTAACGAAATCAACTGGTTTTTCTACTAGTTGACTTGGTACAGTTAACAGTTTCGTTTCATTAACGCTAAAATCCTCACTGCCAGATATTGGACGGGGGACTGTGTACCTATACTACGAAACTATGTTCTAGTCGAATACGGATTGATACATAAACGTAACATAGCCAACTTGGTTTATCCTATATAGCTAACAGATAAAGAAGAATGTTTAATTTTGTATCGAAGTTGACAAAAAAGTTACTTGTTATTAGAATGTTCTTAGTATAAACAGAAAAAAAAACAGAACCCCGCTACTTTTAGTGGGGTAAAATATCATTACTGATTGACGTTCGAATTTATTTCGAGATTTTAGTAAATCTTCTGCACGTACGTCCTTGAAATTGCTTCAGATCATTTTCTGGTAAAATTTTTCCCATTCGATATCGTAAAAACGGAACAAGATAAAGCCATGCGGTTTTTTTGACGTTGTATTTGTTAATTCATTTAACTCAGATCTGATTATATTTGGAGCAAAATCGGTTCAGATGATCCTGAGATATTTTAAAAAATTAGAAATTATCAGGAAATTGGACAAAATAAAATATGCAATCAATTCTGCGACGTTTCGGTTTTTTAATTAAAGCTTCATCAGGCTTCTTGATTAAAATAGTTAAATAACAATAACTTATTATACATTACTAATACTCATAAACTTTTCCAAAATTCTTTAATTTTTTATTTATTTTTATTAAAATATATTAAAAATCAATTGACAGAAAACATTTTTTGAAATTATTAAAATAGAAAAATTTTCTATTTTAATAATTTCAAAAAATTTTTCTGTCAATTGATTGTTAATATATTTTAATAAAAATAAATAAAAAATTAAAGAATTTTGGAAAAGTTTATGAGTATTAGTAATATATAATAAGTTATTGTTATTTAACTATTTTAATCAAGAAGCCTGATGAAGGTTTAATTAAAAAACCGAAACGTCGCAGAATTGATTGCATATTTTATTTTGTCCAATTTCCTGATAATTTTTAATCTTCAAAAATTATGGATGATAATATTAATATTTTAAAAAATGTTCTCAAATTTACGTATTTAAAAAAATATAAATTAATTATTATGGATGATGAATTATGAATAATGTTCTTATTCCTTAAAACGTACAGATTTCAAAAAAGAAAATGTTTTCTTAAAACAAATAAATAAATAAAAATTGCACAAAAATCGCTCCCCAATCGATTTTTTTAAATGTAACAATTAATAATACCATAATCAAACTAGATCGAAGACAAAAACGATGAAGAACATTTCGGACATTCTGTACAGTGGAAGCAGTCATTCAATAATTATTATCGATCTGCTATAGTGAAAGACTTTTACATCGACACGTAATAATAATTATTATTGGTCTATATTTTGAATCGTCACCGAGTATTCCGGTTTAATGCGTAGAACACCTAAGGCGATTATATTTTTCGGTGATGAAATCGATTTGTCTCGCGCTTCCTCGATATTCACACAGCGTCCGTTTGTCTGTCTAGCGCGTCTGTAGGCATTTATCATTCCAACTGACTTTGCGATGACGAAACTCGTTTAATTTTTAGAGTCGGGTATCCAAATCAGATATTCGGTTTTTATTCTTTTATCGATAGTTATCTAGGGTTGCCATCCGTCCGGGTTTCCCCGGATTTGTCCTAGTTTAGAGGGCATCTCCCTGGATGCCCTCTAAACTAGGACAACCGGGCGGGGCTTCATTTGTAGTTCGGGTGTTTGGTTATATAATTAACAAAAACCCCGGGTCGCAGTGCCAAAACCCTGCCGACAATATAGTGTATTTGCTTGTATAGGGCCGTGTGGTTTTATACTTTTATTATGTGAAATTAAGTTTGTTTTTGGGCAAAATAAAAAATTTAACCCCTTAATACACCCCTTAAAATAACATTTTTTTTCTTAATTGTAATATTATTATCAATCGAACGTCTACACCGAATTAAATACACCCTTCAATAAACAAGTCACTATCTGCAAACTAGTGTTTTCATAACATTTGTAAATCCGGTCCTATCGGACCGATTTTATTAAAATTTTGGGGACACCTTTTAATTACTACCAGAGGTTTAAATTTCAATTTTGAAACGATTCGGAGAACTTTTTCGGTATTTTGGGGCCCAAAAACATTTTTCAACCCCCAAAAACTACCCTTAAAATGGCCCGATTAGGCCCATTTTAAATAGGCTTCTTGCGGTGATGGGTTTCAACACATGGGCCAAATTTCGTTGAAATCAATTAACTCTTTCGAAAGTTATTGCCCGCACACATATATATATATATATATATATATATATATATATATATATATATATATATACGTATATATATAAATATATATATATATATATACATATATATATAAACATTTTCAAAAATGGTGCCAAAGTGTTTAGGAGGTTATGAAACGTCGAGAAATTTTGGTCCGACCCCTAGGTCCCGCCATCCGACCAACGCCAATAGTGTATGTTGCCATATGGCAAATACACTAATAATGTAACTTACATTACAGTAAGTCTAAACTTTAAAAAGGTTCAGTTTTGTTGCTTAAGATTTAAGAAGACTGAATTTAGTTCATATTATGTTAAGAGATATTTTGTTGTATAAATGGCTGCTGATAAAAATTTAATGAAGATAATTATTATTGAGTTAAAAAAGTTACCTCAAAAATTGTAATGTAAGACTGAATACTAAAATGGTCTCATTTTTGTTTAAAAATTTAATTGAATTTTGTTAGGTTTAATATTTTAATTAGGTTTTGTTTTCATAGCAGAGTATATAAATAATTTGTGTTTTATTTTAAGAATAAAAAAATTCTAACTGATTATTAAAATAATTTGTAATAAACTGTAATAAGATTCTTTTTTTTTTTAGGTTCATTACAAGTGATGATATAAGATGACTAAATTTAATTTTAAGGTCTGAAAATAAATAAAAAGGTGACATGATATTTTCAACTGTTTTTTATTACACTGATTATGTTTTAAAAAAACCTGTTAACATGTCCGGGTTCTGGGCTCTAAAATCCGAGGTTTTCACGCGTCTTGTCCTGGTTGCCAAATTTTAGAGATGGCAACCCTATAGTTATCCAATGCACGATAAATATCGGGTACCGGCTGCTACCCAGTATAGATTATTCATAATACGTAGGCCTTCCATATTGAAATTCCAAGTTTACGGAATTTTGGACGTTTTCAAATATGTATATCATTTCTGCAGGAACTGAAGAAATTAAATAAAATAATAGCGAATTGCTGCAATATTGATGAAAAGATTAAAAATTAACAAGCCGACTAGAAAGTTAAATTTTCGAATTGTTCATAATTAAAGGACTAGTCAATAATGTTTATTTCTTTCTGCCCCAAAGTTTCGTTCAACATTTTATGTATCAATAAATATCTTTTGATTTTAAAAGACATGTTTCTTCTACATGCAGTATTTTTGTACACCTTCCTCGATATTGGAACTGGTTCCGGAATCACAGCTTGTTGTTTTTTACAACATAAAATTATTATCAAACACGTGATTTTTATTTCATTATTGTCTTGTAATATTTAATCTGTAACAGGGGTGAAATAAGGAACGGATACATTATTGGAATTTAAGTATTGCCTGAAAAGCGATTTTTGCTGTTCGATAAGATTTTAGATAACGGATGTTATCGGTTTGCCGGTTTTAAAATTTCCGAATCGAGTATAAAAACGAATGTTTGAGCCATAGTATTTAAACGAATGTTCGATGAATTGTGTAACAGTTTATGTTATGTAAACTGCGTAGGTACATTGATATTGTAAAGATTATGTGTAGCATTCTGTATTGAGACGGAATAGAGTTCACATTGATTGTATTAATGAATTGAATATACTTTATTTAATAATTGAATACGTGTTTATTTATTGGTTTCATCATTTTATTTCCTACAAGTAGTTGGGTACCCGTCATCTTTTTTTTTTACTTTTGGGTCGCCTCTCGTATATTACATTAAACTTCATTATACATAATAGTAAATATTTGGAACACGGAATCTTCATTTGCCGCCTTTAAAATAAATCATTCTTATAAAATTATATTCAAGTTTGATAATAGATGATGCAACTATGTGTTCAAAACAAGTTCAATTGGCCTCTCTATTAGATAATATCATATCATATAAACTGGTAACCTGTTATTATTACTATTCAAATAATGCCTTTACAGTGTAGGTACATTATAATAGTTTTTAAGAGCTGTTATTAAAAATATCAGTTGAAATTTTATTGATAACTAAGCTCTTCTTCCCGGACTCGCCCGAAGGAAATTTAGAATGCTGGTAGTTTACTCATCGAAAAACCACCCCTTTGCCTTCACCGTTAAAGTAGTTTTTCCGAAAAACCGTTGAACATGTGAGTTGATTCATTAAACTGTTGCCCTGTTGCTCAGATCACCGATATCGCCAACATCATCTAGTGACTTTAATTGCTTTCGTATTGCTTCGTATGTGGACGACCTTACCATTCAAGATAGTTTTCACCTCTTGAGATGCGAAAAGACGATGACATTTCTACGGTTTTAACAAAGAACAGTTGAATCTTTTTGACTTCTACGTACCATTCTCTGAGTAAAGAATATACGGATTTTTACATACGTGTAATCTAAATTTAAACTGCATTTCAAAAAGTCTTATTCATTCTTCGGTGACTGTGTGGGTCATTTTTGTCTTATTTTTTTCAATGAGTGGAGAGAAGCAGTACCATTAATCGCATGCGTCGAAATACACGAACATCAAACTAAATTTAATCGTCAGTTTCCATTTGAAATCTAAATAGACTCGCATAAGTTGATTAGAATTTTGTTTAGATTTAAAAATTTAAAAATGAACGAATTTTGTTCAGCGTTCGCGACGCTTGTCGCAATGCATGCGATCGGCAGTACTGCGTCTTTCCATTGCGTCGAAAGACAAATAGGTGAAAAAAACTAGAAATCATCATTGATCTTATTTTACCACAAATTCGACATAAACTGGTGTGCCTTATGTGCTTATAATTTTAAAATTGAATTTTAGAATTAAATAGAGATAATAATTGCAATGTGTGTTAAACGTACTAAGTGTAACTGTTACAAAACTTTCTCAATATAGCGTAACATCTGTATGTATGTAACAGGTTACTACAAATACATAATTTGTAAATATCTGGTTCGTACTTGCCTTTCGTCTCAATGAAATCCAAGGTCCATTAGCCAGGAATTCTGCTTAGAAATAAACATTTGATAACCTTTTACAAGCTTTTCTTTAACTTAACATGCTTGATTATTATTTGTCAGTCATACTTTAGGTCTTTGCAAGTCAATTTTGAACGATTTCTACATATCCGATCGATTTAAAATTGTGTACACATGTAGATATGTATTCTCAAAAGCAATATAACATGATTCAATCGTTTTTAGAATTAAGTAATCAATTTTGATAAAGTAATGTTTAATACTATAAAATTTTGACGCTAAAAAGTAAAAAGAACAAAATAAAATATATTATATGACAATTCATGATAGGCGCAATTTTCGTAAACAACCAAACAGATTTGCAGTTGGAACTGTCAAAAATATGAAGAACTAAAAATTATGAAAATCATATCTTATAAAAGGGGTTCGTGCAAAATTGCTATAGATATCTGTCGCACGTAATTATGTTATGACTTGTGTGACTGTTAAAATTCACGGACTCTCTTTTTATCACAATTAATGTCGCATATTGTTATCCTATAATCATTTACACCCTAGGTGCATAAACTACTACAGTAGAGTTCCGTTAATCTGGACTAGATAAGGCTCGATCATCGAAAGTCCGGATTAAACGCAATTTGCCTTAAAATGCACTTAACACGAGTTTTAAATGGATGAAATTAAAAAAATCGATGTTTTTTCTTTCCCTATACAGCTTATCGTACGTTTTTAACCTACGAACTGATGTGGAATTATCAAAATAAAACATCTTTGTGATTACAATTCAAAATTTATTGATTGTACTGTACATACTACAAAAGATAATATAAACTAATTAATAAATCTTGTTTTTTTTAAATTTTCAATCCCGTTCTGATTAATCCGATGTCCGGACTAGCGAACTAGCTTTTCCCGGATTTATAGATTGCCTATTAAAGATAGACAGGTTAAGTTGTCGCGACTTTTTTGTAGGATGTAGTTGTATTTAATTTACTCGGCATTGCTTGAGATTAACAGTCTCCTGGTATGATAGCATAATGTGATCATCCCAAATATTTTATGTCAGTGTTCATCAAAGTCAAAAAAGTCTCAGCACTTGAACATTACGTACACGTTGTGTAAAGTCAGAAGCTTAATAACTTCCCATTGCTTGTTTCACGCTAACAATAATCAAAGTCACGGAAGATGGTCTGACTTGACAACATATTTTTATATAGATATTTGTATATATACCAAAAAAATTAATTAAATTACTTAATTAACTTTGTGATAAAATAGTGCAATAAAGTATAGCCTAATAGCATTTCTGGAATCATAAGAAACATTTCAAAAATAAAATAAAATAGTTTGAACATCAACCGTAAAAATATTTTTTAAAAACGGACTTATTACACACTTTTTAATGAACGATTGTTTAACTGAAATTTATATTTACATGTGCATTTTAACTTTTATAACTACTTGATCAAAACATTTAATAGTTATAAAGCTTGAAAAAGTCCCAAGCAAGGGAGGAAACGTCGCTATAAATAACAAATAAGTGTTTACTTAAAAAGTCCTTTTTCCCGACAAATCATTTTTATTTCAAAAAAGAGTTTCACCAAAATTCGTGAAATAGTGTTTAAGTTAAATCTTGTCAAACCATACGTACATAAAAAGAATTGTATTTATTAGATGATGAGGTCAACAATTCGTTCGATGTAAATGTAGCATAGTTCTGTGTCGCGTTAAATTTTAAGTTGCGCACGCTTGATGTGGGCGGTATACGCAGATAGATCTGGCAGTAATGATTTCGTTATTAATAATTATAAAATGTGCAGTTATAAAAATGCATTTTCCTATACCTACGTGGTAAAATAGTTCAATTCTTGCATTTTAATAATTTTATACATTATGGCGTTATTTACAACGTGCTTTTACAATCTCCGGCCTCGTTGGTTTTTTTGAACCGCATTGCATTTTTATAATAAGCGCAGTCGTGTTATTAAACTGAGAAACACTGACTTCTTAATATTATGATGTAAATGTTTTATACCAGAAACTTTTCTGATGTTGTCTTATTTATTTTATTATAGAAAATATGTAGGCTTTAGTGATGAGCAAAATCGGTCTTGGTCCTGCAGTCTTAGTCTTGGTCTTGCGATTCTGCAAGACCAAGGCCAAGACAATACTTATACTAGCAAGACCAAGACCGAATGAATAAGACCAAAACCAAAACCGAATATGCAAGATCAAGACCAATTTAATGTGCAAAACTAAACTAAAAATTATAACTTTTGTTTGAAATAAGAAACCTGAGAATATATAACTTTAATAGATAAGGATTTTTTTCTTGATATTTATTTGATTGTAGTTTTCTTAATTAGACGTTAATTGTATATAATTTTTTTAATTTATACTTCTAAAAAACGAAGATAGTGTTTAGAAAAAGACGTAACAGGTCAAATAAGCAAGACCACGATTGAATACGCTAGACCAAGACCAAGACTAGAACTATTTGAGCAAGAACAAGACCAAGACGGAATAAACAATACCAAGACCGATACCAAGCCTATTTCAGTATTGGTCTTGGTCTTGCTTTGCTCTTCACTAGTAGACTCTGAAGGAAGTAAATATCATTTTTGAAGCTATGTTTCTGATCGCAGGCCTCGGGAATGGCAGTGAACTGGGAAAAAACGATCAAGCGTCACGAAACAAATGCACACATACGTATTTGTGTTCAGATGTTAGCTTAGACAAAGGACAAACCATATAGACAAAGGAAGAAAGATGAAATATATCGCTTCGAAATTCTTATTCAGACGACTTTCACGCAGCAAACTGATTTGCATTTTGATTTTGTACGATCGAAATGTGAAAAATTACACAGTACGAAATGGCAGTAAAATATATATAACCATATTGGTTTAAATTTTTCGCAACCAGATATCGTATCGTGTTACGTCAAATGTCAATATTCAAACCCATATTTCCAACAACTTCTGGGTGCTAGTTTTGCAGTGAAAATTTAGTCGCATATTTGAAGGCTAACCCAAGATCAAACAAGTCAACATTAAAAGCCCAAACGGTCAGAAAAGTCGGCGACCTTTGATCAGTCAGTTAATAAGCGGACAGCAATAACAGATTACAGAATATGTTGTCGGATCAGCCGGCGCTAAGTGAATGCAACAGTGTAATGATGCAATTTGCAATCTTTAAACAAAACTTGTCAGAATGCTGCATTATGTTCGATACTGTATAGCTGATGTATGTATAACACATGATAACACCTATTAAACAACACGTTTACGTAACGATTTCTGTGACGCAGGTCAGAAAGAACAGTAAAGTGCACTCAAATTGCGCATTCGTGGAAATCTGAGACTTGATGTTTATTGAAAAAGATAAGTATATCTTTTGTCATAAAATGAAGCGCTGAACGTCAAGTCTCTAAGTAAAGAATGACCGAAAAAACGCCCATTTTCGGGTCACCGAATTTAGAATTGAATTATAATATGATGTGAAATGATTAATTATGAGACAACAATCATAGAAATATTCTGACTCGGAATTTGAGTAGAAACATAATATCTCATCTGGTAACGCTACTTGAGTGAAAACGCAAAAAAAAACTTTTATTCAGCTAAATCCAGTTTAAAAAAGTTATAAACTTTACCGACAAGTGAAAAATGTAAAATATCTTAAAATTTTTCAATGTCACAATTGATATCTAGTAAGATTAAGGTACCAAAACTTAAGGAATTACTAATCATTATAATATGGTTTGCTTATTGGAGCGGCAAAGCAATAAAACAGTGTAAAGCAGACCCGTCTCATGCATAAAAACTACATCGCTTATATATATTGTGAAGTTTAAGTGTATGACTTAAGTACTTCAAAAATTTTGAATTTATGTAGCATCTATAGCCAACAATCTATTAATAATATGTTTATTAATGCCATATTTAATTAATCTTAATGTAGATCCCTACGCAGTTTTCTGTTAATTAATTTGTCAATTTTATAAACCATGAAACCTGTTATTAACTCCTCATAATAGCCATTTTGACCTGTACTCCATATTTAGAATTCATTAAATATTCTGCATAATTGCTTACATAATGTTACATCTCTATTAGTCAATTAAATTAATAATTTATGGTAAGTTTGTTTTCTCTCGAACAGAAAAAAGAGGAAATCAGTTTTTTGTAACGTTTTGTAAGTTCATTAACTGTTACAGACATATTTTAATTGCGTTAATTTACCGGAAAATTAAGAACGAACGGATGAACATCTCTTTATTATATAATCGTTATTTAGATTATAGATGCTCAACAGCTAAGATCATCAGTATCGCAATCCTTATTCATTCTGTTGGTTTTATATATTGAATTTACAGCTGTAAACAAAAACAAAATTTTAGACGTTTAAATAATATATAAGAGAACTGATTTTACGTAGATCTATTTCTCTTTTCAGAAAACCACTACTCCATAAGTTTCATCAAAATCACTAGCGTCGTTTTCAAGAAAAAAATATCGTACGCATATACAATTGCTCATATTATAAAATGTTTGTTTTAAATCTTTAAACTCCGTCTCTGTACAGTGTATATGCATAGAGAGCGACGATTATTAATGACATATAATGATGTGCCATTAAAAATTCATCATCGGCAAGAGAAAAAAATGATATCATTAAAAAAAATAATTTAGTCGAAATATCGGTTTGTTTTTATGATTAATTATTTCCGCGTGTTAAAAACAGTCCATTCATTAAGAATTTTGAAATTGTTTCAAAAAACGATGAATACATTGATGCGGCGGCAGATTATTTCGCAACGGCGGCGATGTGTTTGTTATAATAGCAAATATTGAACACTCGTATGGAACACTTATGAAAGGTTTTGACAATAATTAATAATAATGATATAATTAAGTACGTACATTGCTACAGGTTGCAATATGAACATTACTTTCATGTTTTTGCACAGTTATTATATCTATCAGTTCTTACATTCTATTGCCTTTGTATAAACTGTTTGCAGAGAATTTCAATAATGCCGGGGTTCGGGTCGTTCAACTGCTAACAAGTTTTACTTACCTAGTACAATCTGATCAACAATGTGAGCGGTAATGCTGGAACCCAGTGCACAGTTTAAGGGACGTTTTAGAGATTTGTATCAGAATTGTTAAACATACGGTTGAAACCCAAACTTTTGAAAATCGTTAAATTCAAAAGCATTTACTTTGGACTTTGAACAGGTCCCGTGGACTACGACGCGCAGTACAAATCGGAGCTCAGTTGGGGACTTGGCTCTACTAGAGATCTCATAACTTTTTAACAGTAAAAGCATTATGAACTTGTGAGTCTTGACAACCAACTTCACATGAAGTGTTTTTTGTGAGATTTCATTTTTTTGTCAGGCGCCCTAGATTTTTTTTCACCATTTTTCATCACCAGTGAAGATTTGTGAACCACTTTTGCACATATTCCTTTATGCAACCCCTATACGAGGGGTTTGAATGGGAAAGTTTCCAATTTCTTAATTTTTCCGTCATTTATATGCAAATCCTAGCCTACATACCAAATTTCAACCTTCGGGGACTTCAGGAAGTATCCTAGAGGTTTTGATGATTAATTATCAATCAGTGAGTGAGTCAGTCACGAAATTGACGTATTGCAGATGTCAATAAATCTGAAACCATAAAAGCTAGATAATACTTGGTATGTTTAATAAGTCTGCTAAAAACATCTTATCCTGAAAATTTCAGCTTTCTAACATTATCCAGACCGAAGCTATGGTGGTTCAAAAATACAACAAAACGCTTCCAGAAAAGAGAGGTAGTACCCCCTCTTCCTTTGACTCGTCTTGGCGGGGGCATTACCGTGCCTCCAGATCCATAATCATTATAATGTTTTTGCTATAGAGCGAATGTTAAGGCAGTTAAGTTCTTGTGAAGAAATTGAAATCTAAACACTTTTTCTGTATATTGCACATAAAATATTGTTCGATCTCATGTTACGACATGTTATTGCTATTTCTCAGATTCGGACTTCATAAAATAATTCGGGTCATTTGTGTGTCCACACTGTTGTTTCCTTATTGTCGCTTATCATCTGGCAAAGAGATGAAAGTGTAACACTTACACCGAGTTACGACATCGTTCATCAAAGTGCTTCTTGTTATAATAGATTCTGTCGGTCAGCCGTAGGCTGTCATCGACTGAACTGGCCACGGATGATGATAAAACTATTAGAAATATGGCACCAGCAATTTGTAAATTGCGTATATTATCCGAGAGTTGAATAAAAATTGGAGCAGCCATAGTACTGGTGGTAGAAAATGCTTTAGAGTTTAGAGTATGGAAGTAATTGAAGAATTTCAAGGCGCAACATATGCCATTTTTACATTCGACAGGCCAAAAATATGTATTTTTTTTAAATATACTAAAATTCATGGTTTATCCACTAGTTGTAGATCACTGGTTTCTATAAAAATGTTTATGACAGCTCTATAAAATATAATTAACGTCTATCTTTAATAAACTCAGATTTTATTTCTCACATTAATATTTGACCGTTGTAAAAATTTGCAATAATAATTTCCACATTTTAATGTAGTATAGGTTGATGGATGATGAAAAACAAAGAAGAGCTTTTTTTGAAGCTATGAAAATATCTTTTTAAGCCAAACATTTAAGTAGTCAGAATAATGTACGAACAATGAAAAAAATATGTTTTTTCACATAATGGTTCCTTAGGAAGCTCTTAAGAAATTCTGAGATATTCACTCCGTTACGAAAATTAGCTTTTTGCAGGATTTTTTGTTTTCTTTTAACTCCACGAACAAATATACAAAATTAAAGCTAACTAAATTCTTTAAAAAAAGATTCTGTGCATATTTTTGTTTTCGTTTATAATTATTATATTATTTTGGCCTAAGTACAAACTGTCAAAGTTTTGTCTGTAAGAAACAATGTTTTAAAAAATAAAAAAAAAACTACTTTAAATTTTATAACCACAACCAGAATTCAAATCATAATTTGTTCGTTATTATTGTTTGAACAAATAAAAAAGGCACGATAATTATTGTCACAACCCAAACTGTTCAATATTAGAGTGTTCACGTGTGACAAGATAACATTTTTAAATCGGATTAAAAATGTTAATTTTTTGCTGCTAATATATCTTGTTTATTTGGTATTAACATCGTATTAATATTCCTCTGTTTTATCTTCATTCTTTTTTTATTTCTTTACGTTTTATTAATTAATTATGTTGCAACTGACGTTCATTTCAAATTCCTTGGGTAAAAATTTTTGAAGTTTAACTTCTTTAGCGATGTATCTGTTCGAAAAATGTAAGAAATCGAGGGGACGAAGAATAAACAAATGAAGGGGAGTTAGTTTGTCCCCTAAATTACATGAAACTGACAAGGACAGAAGTTTGTAGTGTGTTGCATTTTGATTCGCAAAATAGTAAGACAAGGATGAACGGCATGAATCTGACGTTCAAAACTACAAACAATTGAAGTACAAAATATTTTCTGTAATTTGACTTACAAACGGTAGGAACTCATAATATATATTTCATGTAAATTCAGAAAGAAAAATATTAAATATCATATTCTCTATTTTCAGATGTCAGAACAATTTTCGGATTAAACATTTTTTAAATACAATTATATGCTGAAACGTCACATAATGTGAGGTTATGATGTTGATATACTACAGGCAATTCATGTTAAAAATGTTTTTCTGTAGATTATAGTATGTAAATAAAACTAGGGTATAAATGTGACGATCTGTCCATGGGAGAATTTTCACATGACATAAACGTCAAAGTGCCCTATTGAAATGTATAACAATTTCGCCGTAAATTTAATATTAAAAACTAAAGAAGTTAAACTTCTTATGTGTTCTTTGTGTGCCTACTTTTATTGATACTCTAGTTTAAATATGCTGTATCTCCCAAGAAAATTAAGAATATTTTAGCATTGTCAATGATGTTACCTGTTTTTTTTCAAATTATTGTTTATGTAGATGTCAGCATTGCACATCGCTGCCCGGCAAAGTTTGCAAAAATGGTTGATAAGCGCACAGAGCGTATCCCTGGATAATCAGTGTCAACTTTGTTCACATCAAACCGGGCTCTGACGGCTAATCAACCATTTCGGCGAACTTGCCGAGCAGCGATGTGCAATGAAGACATTGCTCGAACAACGTCGATTATGTACACCCTGCGGACATACTGGGTATCCCAAAACGGAGCAGTAATATTTCAAAGATGAATTCCAAAACTAAAAGTCTAAAGGCATGTTATAAACGTGACCGTTACCGGGTACAATTGTTTATTGTATAATTTATGTGGTAAAAATGTCAGCGCAATGGATTTCTAAACTACTGATCTAGTAGATACGATCGCGTCTTTGGTTTACAAGCTTAAAATTATTAGAAATATTCGAAAAGAACACAGCGGTCTCTTCTTCGATATGCGGCTTTGTGTATCGAACACGATGGAGATAATTTTGAACATTTCTTGTAAATAAAATATTAAAAATGTATTAAAAAAGGTATATTTTATAGAGTTCATTGAATTTTAGCCACATGAATTATGGAATAAATGATACCTCGTTAACGGTTATATTTAGAATATTATGTGTTTTCGATTCTAAAGGAATTCTGGAATTAATCGTTGAAATATTACCGTTATGTCTTGGAACACTTTGCATAAGTGTTATTTTTGAAGCGTATACAGTGTACATATTATACTACCTTTATATTCATTGTGCTTCCTAATAACATGCTTGTAATGTTTTAATTAGTTTCCAACTAGATAAAATTAAATAGCGAAAAGGTATACAAAGAGATAAAATCTTAATGTACGAGTATAGCTTTTCAATGATTTGATAAATCATGACAATACAAAATGTATTTATTTTTTAAATACATGATCATATTATATGTCATAAATAATACGGTCCATTTTTCCCGTGTGATTCAATATTTCGTCAGTTTATTATTTACTCCTTAAACACTCCAATCCAAAAATGCACCCAACACCAGAAACAGAGATGTACCTCCAGCACTACACACTTCAGTTTCTTTTAATTTTATTATCAAGTTTGTTTTGAATAAACTTTTAAAAATCTTAAAAAAGATCAAAATGGAAAAAAATGTTATGAACGATAATTCGATATTTACAAAGAATACTGTGCAAATCAACAAATCGTTATGATATTATAACGTAATATTCATGGCTCATCTATTACAAACCCATCGTTCACAGCTTCTAACCCGAGAGCTGGTAAAAGAATTTTGAATTTAATATTAAAAAATATGAACTTAAAATCATAAACTGACACTAGAATCAAAAAACCCTGATTTAAAAAAAATAAATTAACGGCATGATACTAGGCATTTGCGGCAGGTAGTCTTCACAAAAAATAGAGATCTTCACTGTTTTAAAAGTCGTTCATATCGTTTTCATCTCTGAACATAATTGTTTTGAATAATGCATACCTAATTATGTTGTAAGAGAATACGAATAAATCTGTGAGTCACTGTACATAATCATCTACTTTATCAGACTTAAATGTGTGACAGGTACACCTCAATACGCCTTCTATTCTTATCGCGTCGTATTTTTATAATTAATTTTTAATGTAATGCTTTTAAATTGTAAAAGTGTGTTCGTCACCGATTGACTTTTATAATGCTAGTTCGACCGATGTGTATCGTTGATAAGCTTTGAACGTGTTATTATGAAGTTGTGTGATTTTTTAAATATTATGTGTGTTGAGTGCACGTTCGAAACAATGCTACTAATATTTTTATTGCAGTGGCGTAGCCTGAGTGTGCAGAAGTTACATCACGCCCTTAAAATATGTGTTCGTTACACATACTTAATTAAACATAAGAAACCTACCAACAGTTAGCGGGTTCCTAATTGTATTATATTTATGCGTATTTGCATATATATATAGTATATACGGCACATACAATATTGGCGTCAGTCAGATTGCGGGCCCTAGGGGCGAGATCAAACAATCTCGAAGCTTTTTAGTGTATTTGCCATATATGGCACATACACTATTGGCATCGGTCGGATGGCGGGACCTAGGGGTCGAACCGAAATGTCTCGACGTTTCATAGCCTCCTAAACAGTTTGGCACCATTTTCGAAAGTTATTGCCTGCTAAAGGTAAAATAATTATCTACTTTGGGTGATTTTTACTACTTAACTTTTAAACACTATTTATAAACTAACATATCGACAAGTAATTTTAATGTCAGTGACAACAATAATATAATTTTTTAGTTTTTATGAGACGAAGAAGAAGTGAAAATAAAAACATATATATGTCGTAGAATAATTTAAAAAATCGGTGTTTTGCGAAAATTCTAGGATGTTTGCAAAAAAACGGATTCCAATTGCCCGGTTTTTTGCAATCTTCCTAGGATTTTCGCAAAGATCCGATTTTTTCAATTATCCTACGACATATTATATAATGTAATCGATAAATTTATAAACTTTGAAACTTTAAATCGTGACAATTTTTAAAGTTTGGTACCTCAGAATGAAATAGAATCACTTTGTTGTCCTCAGAAACGGCTAGAGACAGCAAGTTGAAATTAATATTAAATATGCAATAAAATAAAAAAAACAATCTATTATTTTGATAGTGACATCAAAACCAAGGGTACTTCCTACTGTTGTCGTAAAATCTTGAAATTTGGCATAAAGGAAGGTTTTAGAGCATAAGCAAAGGAAAAAATCCGAATATCATTATTTTCTAATTCTAAGTGGAGTTATGACGTAACAGTCTAGTTTTCTAGGATTTCGTTAAGACCCTTTTTTTCAGGAGCGGATAGAGGTATCAAGTTGAAATTCGTTGTCTATGTATCATAATATATATACCCAATGCGTTTTATTGTATGTAGATAGAAATATAATGTATGTAAAAGAAAACAATATGTGATTATTTAAATTTTATTACACAAAAACAAACTCATTTATCTTGCCCAAGTTCAATGTTATTCCGTTATTGATTAACGGAAAAGGTAAAGGTTCAGTATAAAAGTGCTACTTTTTAACTGGATAATAATAATAATAATAATTTTATTTATCCAGTAGTACATACGAGATGTGGACAAGTCATGGGAAATACATAATTAAATAAAATATGGACATTTTTCCAAAAGATAGTTTTTCAACTCAATGTTGAAATTTTTGTTGCCAAACTTGGCCTTGATATGGTCTGGCAAGCCATTATAAATGCTCACGACAGAGCAACGCAGGCTTTGCTTATACTTTGAGAGGCGATGCACCGGGACTTCAAGATCTTTTCGTCTAGTACTATACGAGTGTGTGAAATTATTTGAAAATAAGTTCGGGTTATTTTTTAAGAACATTATACTTTTGTATATATAAAGTGCTGGAACTGTTAGTAATCTATTTGTTTGAAATGTGTCTTGACACGATTCTCGGTACTTTAGATGAAAAATGATTCTAATAATATTTTTCTGAAGTTGAAAAGCTCTGTATGACCAGGTGGATCGCCCCCAAAATACAATACCATAGGATAATGTCGAATAAACATAGCCATAATAGGCAGCTAAGCATACTGATCTGTCACAAATGGCACGAAGTCTGTAGAATAGGTAAACCATTTTTGATAATTTACTACATATATATATATATATATATATATATATATATATATATATATATATATATATATATATATATATATATATATATATAATATGGTTGGTATATAATATATATATATGGTTGGTATACTTGCTTTTGTTCCCAAGTTCCGTAAGGACATTGTGATGCCTATAGTAATGCCTATTATGCTTATGTGTATCGTTCTTAATAACTTCTTCAAAAATGCACCGATCTTCTTTAAAGTTCATTGGTTTCCAATCGATCAGTGACAGCAATCTACGCATGTTATGTGCCTAATTTGTAACATTAATTTCTTTCGTTCACAATAACTACTGCACTGATTTGAATGTTTTTCCACATTTGTCTCAATATGAACTTAAGTCTTGTGCAAATCATGGATCAGTAGTTTTGGAAATGTACGCAATTTGTTGAGCATCGTGTGAAACGTATATATAGGTAAAGGCTTTTTGGAAAATTCTACATATTTTTAAACACTATTTTGAAAAGTGATTTTTGAACACGGAATGATTTATGATTCTCCATACCGATTGTTTATTAATCTTTATTTTTATCAGTTTTGAATTTCACGCTGGTTTTCAGCCGTTGCGCACTAATATAGCACTACTGCGACAGTGGCGCCAGAAACTTCGAACATACAAACATTATAATAAATTAAAATCGTTATTTGTTTTAAATACGCGACCGATGACAGTGTTGCTAAATGATTATAATTGAGTATCAGGTAGCACTAGATATTATGTTAGTAGTGCTGTATTTTATCTATTTGCAGTTACTTACTATCCGTTCAACTATTATTACAGTATTTGAATTGTTTTATTAACATAACGAGTTACAGAACGTCGATATGTGTGTGATTTGCGGTTACCATTCACCCGAGGTTAATAAACGATACATAAACGTGTTCTGTTATAATGTAACTGGTTACTCTATAACCCGGCGATACTAAACCGGTGGTCTGCAATTCCATACCGTTCACGTTTTTATTTTTCATGGACTAAATTTCACCATCTCCAATTTGGAGTTACTCAGTGTCATTATCACGGCCGCAAATTTTTAAGATAAAAAGACGGACACGTGCAAGTAGAACTCGTTGCGCCTTGAGGGTCCTGTACCATTTACTAAAAAATAAGTTTATCCAGTACCAGATTAGCCACGTAGCAAGAGTAGCAAATGATACGGGTCCCGCGAATTTGGGGGCCCCGCGTTCCAACAACTGTCTGACCGTAATAAAAAAATATTAATTTAGATAGGAGCGTAAAGTATCTTGCATGCCTTGCAAGCGAAGCGCTTAGGCTATGCCTCACTTCCACTTGAAAATCTAAAACTCGATTTCGTCACGTTAAGTCGTAAAAATAAGTAGGTATTTTACGAACTTTTTAACGTTAATGTTCTAATGTTTAATTATAATCGATATATTTAGACTAGCATCTATACCACATTTCTACCCTTCAAGCGGCCAGATTTTTATTTTTTATATAGGTATACAATTATTTTGCGAGTTTACGTAGCCGAGATTGTACTTTTTTAATCTATTTTAATATAATATCGATTATAAGTATTTCGAGAACTTTTATTAAATAATTCTTTAGAATCGTGTTTCCCAAACTTAGAAATTGCCTTGCGCATTTACTTGTCTCTCATGATCACTAACTGCAGTGGCGAACGTTCTTTTTCAACATTAAAACGTATTAAAAATGAATTAAGGAACACGATGGGCCAAGAACGTCTTAATCATCTCACTTTGTTGAATATAGAGCATGATTTGCTTAAAGAAGTCGATATTGAAAGTGTTATCTCTAAATTTGCCCATATTAAATCCAGAAAAGTTTCTGTGTAACAGTTTTGTTTTATTTAATATTCTAAACTTGAGAACCTAAAGCTAACCAAGGGCCCCTTGACAGAATTTGCTACAGGCTGGGGCTGGCTTAATCCGGCACTGAGTTTATCATGTAATAATTCTACCTAGAACTATCGAAATTAATGATTTTCGGATTTTTTCCTTTGCTTGTACTATGAAACTTTCCTTCGTCTCACATTTAAAGATTCTAGGTTAATGGGAAGTATTCTATAAATTTTGATCACGGTCGAGTGAGATAAAATACGTTATTCTTTTCTTGTTTTTAATAACGTGCAATCTATACCTACGGATTGTAAAACCACTAACAAGTAAAAAATACTTTAAAAAAAAAAAAATTGATCTTAATTAATGAAAGTACATAGGTACATAAAAAGTTATTCATTAATTTAGCCCCGACCTCCTAACTTTATTAGTTTACATTTTTTTTGAAGGTATTATTTTTTTAATGCGTTCTTAAGAAAAACTGTTCAGACAGATAGAAACGCTGTTTTATAGTTGTTTGCTTCATTTCGTCCGTCTTAGGACCGAATTTATGTGGTTTCTTGTCATTGTAATACTTATTTATACTTCATTTCAGGTAAGTTTAAAAAACTAGGTTCACTGATAATTAATAGGTACCTGCATAAATTGAATTGATTTATATAAAAAAATTCCGCCCTTAAATTGTAGCTTAATAATATTATAACAGAAAACAGTATCACGGGTAATTCGAATAAAAACCCGGGTCGCAGTGCCAAAACCCTGCCGACAATATAGTGTATTTGCTTATACAGGCAGTGTGGCTTTATTTTGCGAGCTTAAGTTGGTTTTTGGCCAAAATAAAAAATTTTGCTCCTTAATACACCCCTTAAAATAACATTTTTTTTTCTTAATTGCAATATTATTATCAATCGAACCTCTATACCAAGTTATATACATCTTTCAGTAAATAGTTCACTATCTGCAAACTAGTCTTTCTTAAAATTTTTAAATCCGGTCCTGTAAGGTCGATTTTATTAAAATTTTAGGGACACATTTTAATTACTGCCAGAGGGTTAAATTTCAATTTTAAAACGATTCGGAGAATTTTTTCGGTATTTTAGGGCCCAAAAACATTTTTCAACCCCTAAAAACTACCCTTAAGATGGCCCGATTAGGCCCACTTTAAATAGGCTTCTTGCGGTGATGGATTTCAACACGTGGGCCAAATTTAGTTGAAATCAATTAACTCTTTCGAAAGTTATTGCCCGCACACATATATATACGTATATATATATATATATATATATATATATATATATATATATATATATATATATATATATATATATATATATATATATATAAATATATATACATATATATATAAACATTTTTAAAAATGGTGCCAAAGTGTTTAGGAGGTTATGAAACGTCGAGAAATTTTGGTCCGACCCCTAGGTCCCGCCATCCGACCAACGCCAATAGTGTATGTTGCCTTATGGCAAATACACTAATAAAGAAATAAATCAATTTGAACACTCATTGATTTATTTATTTCTTTATTCCAATTACCCGTGATACTGTTTTCTGTTATAACATATATCTGGAATTGGACTTTAAAGATGAACTTATAATATTGTTTTGCATCACCGCAATGTGTTGTCAGTCTTATTATAATATGTTGTGATCACAGCTGTAAATATTATTGTTTATTGCAAATGTACCATTTGTTATAATTGTTACGTGTGTCGATATAATAAACTATTATTATCTATTGTTAATTTAATTGTTTAATGATTTGTACCAATTTGTAGGTCATATCTGCCTACATTGTAAGTTTTATTTGTGACAATTAATTATTAAACATGCAGGATTTGAAATGATTGTAAGAGTGCTGTAAAAAAAGCATGACGTTTTTGTGTAAATTTAGTAAATAAAATGCAATCATAATTATTTTCCAAAATTGTGTGTGTTGTGTATTAATTCGCAAAGTTTCTTTTGTAATGAAAAAAAATATAAAGTAGGTAATTAAAACAACAACAACAAAACAAACATAACACAAATAAAATATTCCACAGTTAGTTATTAGTACTAGGCTTGCATAAAACAGCTCTAAAGACGAAACGAACATGCGGAACGTTTCCTTTGTTGAGCGGACATGTTACCGAAAACATGCTTACGTAAAACATGTCCGGAGAAAGATCTTGTCTCACTGGCAATTTTGCGTAGAAGGAATAATGAAGTAGGCTACATTTCTAGTGCATGATATAGGTATATCATGGCATATACAGTAACATTATGTCAGCGAGTTTTAACAGTAATATCATCATATGAGTCATAATATCATCATGCACGAGATGCATACAGTATTTTTTGCACGTACCCCCTTCAAAATACCTGATTTTCACGTAATTTTCAAAATGTTTGAGTTCATTTTTAAGCAAGTTCACTTCCAATCGTAGACTGTATTGAATTTCCAAACATTTACTGTGGACTTCGAGTCCCATTTCTTGTTTTACTTTACGCACTAGTGCGAAATGGATCATTTTACTACCGATATACAGGCATGAAAAGCAGTTATTATATAGGGGGTTGTGCAAAAATGATATTATAGTGAGGGCTATCAGACTTTTTCTGCCACTTCATAGCGTCATTAACAAGTGAGGTATATGTTATTGTAATAGGTATATTATAGTTTCAGTCACCTGGTGGCGCCACTGACAAGTGAAGTGTGTCTTCCTTAACAGTTAAATATCAGTTTTGTATTTATTTAATTATTTATTCCTGAATATAATGAATAGATGAACAATGACTAAGCACAAATCATTAATCTCTAAATGTCTGACACACACTTTACTAGCGCTATCTGTCCGGGGAATGCCCCATTCTATAGTTTGGTATTGAATACTGCTTAACGTCTAAAACTCCGAATTTACTCGAACTTGTCATGTACTCTCATTCAGGCGCGAGCGAATACTTTAACCATTATCGGAGTATGGACGTTGAACATTGCTAAGATTCGTTCTAGGGAAAGATAGGAAACGTGTATGAGAGAGGATATGGTTCCAGATGCTAAATATGTCCGGAACTACTCAAGTCTGTAGTCTGCAGCGACTTTGTTCATAGTGATAGGAACGCGAAATGCAAAATTGATCGTAATTACGAAATTTTGATTTTTGAATAAAACTGCTTGCGAAATTGTTATCAACTGCAGATTAGATAATGTTTACAACATTACAACATTTCATTGACATATTGGTACCTACTTAATATGCATGTGAGGTATGCATTTCAAATCATTAAAAATAAAAAGTAGAGAAAGAATTGCATTGACTCGTGACACAGCATCAATGTGTGCATTCATAGTTAAATGCATTAGACTATTTACTCTGCTGGTGATAGACAAGCCCCGTACTATACCCGTTGCAATCTGATCATACAGATATACAAGGTGCATATAATCTTGAAATAACTTCACGCTATTGAAAATTTTCAAAAAAAGGGAAGCTATTAGTTTCGACCCGACTTTCCGAAAATCGAGTTTTCATCAGATCTCGATCGACGTTTTAGAGGTCCTAGCTACTCTGACTATTTTTGTATGGACATCCGTGTGTGTGTAAACAATCTTTTGTCGTACATCTTTAGAGTGAATTATTAACCGATTGAGATCCAGGTTGCGACATTCGAAAGGCTTTATTGAGTTAGGTTTCAAAGTTATTCAAAGAAAAGTAACAGTTTTTCACGTATTTGTCGCATAACTCTCAATCTACTGTAACATACTTTTAACACATAGCGGGCAGTCTTAAAGCCAATTCAGACTAGCCGTTCTCGGTTACGATTCACCGGTCCGGTTGGGAGCTCGACCAATCAGGGCGTAGTCGTTTGACCGCAATCGGAAACGACTACGCCCTGATTGGTCGAGCTCCCAACCGGACCGGTGAATCGTAACCGAGAACGGCTAGTCTGAATTGGCTTTTACGGTTGCTCCGTGGTCAAGTGGTTTCCATATTTTTTTGTGGTGTAAATAATAACTCTTCTGAGCATGTTCGACTAAGAAACACTGGAATACATTTGTTCGTTAGAAGATATTGTCTCTAAAAAACCGGAATATTTCCATTTTAGTTGATGCCTGCTTAAAATTTGTTTAAAAATTGTATAAAGATTTTGACTTCGATCTATAAAATCATTGACGATATTTCGGTTGTGCTTTTAATCACTAATTTGAATGAGGTTCTATTTTTCGAATTTTATATTATGTTTAGTTTGTTGAATCTTATAACGAATGTGACAATACAAAGAAAAAAAAAACAACCAATAGAGCCATAAACGTAAGCGACACCTTGTATAAGTAATATTAAGAAACGAATAGATCAATGAACCGGTTTGTATATATCATGCCACTGCAACTGCATTGTTTCATTAAGGTAAATCCATTCAAGTCAAATTGAAATTGTAAGTGAATGTGGATTTTTCAGAAACTTGGAATGATACCTAAAATATAAAAAAAACAAAATAGTTTTGAGATCCTCCGAATACGATGTTTTATTGTATCAAACTTTGCCCTCCATCATTACGGCCATTTTTTTAGGTTCTAACTATTGAAACATAATGCTAGTTAGTATAACCTTTATTACTAATGTCAAATTTCAGCTTCGCCTTGATACCTTTATTTAGTCTAGAGAAATTCCACTGTGACAGACGTACGAACGGGCAATCGTATAAGGCTTCTTTGCCCTTTGACTTACGTACATTGGCAGCGGAAGGGGATATATTAGGGGCTAACCCATCAAGTTGTGTCAATCCTTCCCTCCTCTAAATTGTAAACTAATATGTTTCAACAATGTAAGCTTCTATAAGTGAAAATTGACCTATAATAAACCCTCTCCGTGCCAAACAATTCGATGTGTTGCCAATAGTTACGGAATCCTAAAAACAGCTCAGAACATCATTTCGGATTTCCACTGTATTGACAATCTGCATCTTGCATATAAGTAAATATCTATATGCATATCCGATTGTATATACGAACTGATATGGTCAACAGCTGATTGTGCCGCACGCGAACTAACATACATAAGCTAATCACACCTTCGTCCATAAATCACAGCCAACTAACTGCATAACAACTATGTGTGGATTAGAGAATGTCTCAACGCATTTTGTTTTAACAATTTACATAGGTGTAAATAAAATAATTTCATTTTCTGCTGAATTTTCAGGATAATAGGCAGGATTGCAAAATCGTTGTCTCAATCTGTTTGTATCAGCACTGTTCCAGAACGCCTGGACCAAATTTAATGGAAACAATATCAGTGCATATACTTAAATTTTAAATATCTATAGCATATTTTTTACCCGTTTCGTGTTAAATCGGCATAAACGCGGACAAAATCGAATTACATTAATCAGTTCCCTCCCGGAGCAGTTTTGTCTAGAAAATTTGATCTTGAATAAAAATGAATCTAATATATTTCGTTTTAGTTGATAGCTCTAAATCATCGGTTAATTGTTACAAGTATATAAAATGAAATTTTGAATGAATCAGCTGTTTTTTAATAAGTCTATCAACGACTTTTTGTATTAAATCTTAGGAATGGGCTTCACCTTGTTTGTATAACGTCATAAGATTTTTTTGTTAATTTTTTTTTTGCACGACTCCCCTTAAAATAGCTGCTTTTCATGTATATAGGTAGTAAAATTACCCATTTCGCATTAGTGCGTAAAGTAAAACAAAAGAAATGAGATTTTAGCATTACAATAATAATAATGTCCTTGTCAGTTGCCATTTTAATTCATATGAACAACAGTGACAGCAAAGTAGGTGTTGTCTTTGTAAATAATCCAAAATAGATTCCAATTAACCCCGAACGCTCGACTGTAAGAAATATAAATATATGCATACCTACTATGAAGTGAAAATCAGCTATTTTCTAGGAGGTATGTGCAAAAATACTATATAGATATATCTCGTGCGTGATTATTTTATGACTTGTGTGACTGTTAAAAATCGCTGAACGTCATAAAATAAACATTCACGCACATATCCTACTGTTTCCTCCCAAGAGGCTGACGTCACTGGCCCCAAACAACACGATTCACGAACTACGCCTAATATATTTAAAACGTTTAATTAATTAATTAAATTAATTTAACTTAACGATTGTTCAGGTAGACATTTAAAACGCATTTTGTATTTTAATTTCAGTTCTCTACGCTTTTTTTAAATCCCCGAATGCATTTTTGAGAAATGGGACGTGATTCAAAAATACGCTATGTTATACTACATGATTTTTTTAATTCTCGAATACATTAGAACGTGATTCAAAAATACATCATGTATATATATTAGGTACAACATCAATATATAGATCAAATACAGCTGTTAATAACTGGTCCGGTATTTATAATCTTGTGTGTATTGTTTTTATTAATCGATTCGTATTTATTACCTATAGAGATTAAGTACACTCGGTTGGTTGGATGCTGTTGTGGATTTCCAATTGTCTGTAACCAGCGCATTCGGAATGCTGATTTACCTATTTAACTACACAAAACAAAGAATAACAACTAAATTGAATTATTTTCTTTTTTTATAGTGGATCATGTAACGAAACAGTGGACAAACAATGAAGACGAAAAAGGTAAGAAATATGCATTTAAAAAAACTAATCCTTAATCAACGTCACTGTATTGGTGACTTACTTTTCGTTTAAAAATGAAAATACATAGTTGAAATTGAAACCTACGAAAACTGAATTTGAGTATTTTAACTCTTCAAAACAGATGTGTATTTTTACCATTGCATCTCCACAAGTGGGGAATAGCAATAATTTAGATCAAAATTTCTCCATTTTGAAGACCCCGGAGTCCAAAAAAATCTTATTCACCTTCTCGTCTGTTGGTCTGCACAATACAGATCAAATGGCTAAACGGATCGAAACCAAATTGTGGTAGAATATTATAGACATATAAATAGGACATAAGTCCTATAATTTTTGGGGAAAATCGACTAACGCGCAGAAGAGATATGTGTAACGTTCTTTTTTTAAGCAGTCTACTTTTCATAACGATTTATACTAGGCATTTTTTTAAAAGAAAGTTTATAAAATACATTTTGGTCTAAACGTTACAGTTGGAAATATTTTGAAAATAAAATTTCAATTGTTTAAACTAGGTACTAGATCTATTAAAAATAAATGAGTTAGCTGACAAGCATGCTTCAGAAAACTAAAGAGTAAATCATCAGCGTTATTTTATTTTTGAAGTTTTGTTGACTCCTAAAAAAATATAACGTTTATAGAGAGGCCGCTTCAAAATGTTTTATCCGCCACTGGATACAAGAAATACCGATGTAAATAATAATTCATCGTGCAGAATTAATCAACAATAAATTAATCAACGAGTCGCATGCAATGTGATCGGACATGATATAATTATTTTAGGAAATGAACTTGCACTCAATGAATACTAATGAACCGAAAGTGAAACTGGTCATTAAAACGTCTGCAATGAAACCGAGAGTGGTCGTGTTTGTTGTGATATCTTATTCCGTCGCTCAGTCTCCGGGTCTGTCTGCCTGTAAACCTCTCTGTCTGTCCGTCCGTCTGCAATAGCTCGTGTGTTTATTGCATGCATTGCATCAGATTATGAGTAGGTGGATAACCTGAATGTAAGCAAAACTAAGTCGCGTGTATAAAAAGAAAACAAAAATATATGAGTTTATAGTTAACAAAAGTTTGTATATATACCCTAGTTCTCAAGTTATAATCCAAGAACTGGTTAAAGTTTCAACTGAACTTATAATAATAAATTGAAATTATGAATTGTCACTTCAGTGAGGTAATCCTGGAAGCTAGTGCAAAGCTTAACAAAAAAAAGTGTAGGTATATATAGCTAGGAGGATAATAAAAAAGAAAAGTCTACTGCAGAGTGCGAATACTGTTGAGGAATGATTCCTAAAGCCGTGGTTTCGTAAGATAGCGGTACAGTAAAATAGTATATGACATCACAAAAAACGTGTGCATAGAAATAAATAGATGCGGTTTTCTCTGTAGCGCCTAAACCATTGTAACGTAAAAGGGCAGCATCCATTTATTTCTATGCTCACATTTTTTGTGACGTCATTTACTGCCATATTACGGTACCGTTATGTTAGGAAACCAGGATATAGAATTTTTTGTTTAGAAGAACCGCTGAAATTTTCATAAAATCTGGGGGATCCCCTACCTGCCAACCTGGCTAACATATCTGGCAAGAGTAAATTACGAAACGTACGTATAAAACAATACGGTTAATATTTATTTAATAATTAAATTGAAATTAATGCAAAACTTTAAACGAAATAATTTTGAAACATACAAGCTATATCCCGGACGCGGACTAACGGAACCCAGCGCCAAGTATTATGCGGAACCCTAGTTGAAAATTACTGCTGCATAGTAATTACTTCTCCATACTGAGAAATTTCGGTGTAAGTTTCTACAACATTTATCAAAGAACCCTTTAAATAATTAACTTGTTACGTAAACGTAACATTCACTTTCAAAATCATCATCACTATTAACGCTATTAGGCTACTACTTATTAGTGGGTACTAATTGCGTCCCTATTTTATTCTAATAAAAAATGTTTAATGATTTTATGAAGTATTATTTCGTACTCAAATAATATATTCTATAAATTATATTTTAATTTTTTCATACTTAAGAAAATAGTAATTAAACATTAGACATAATTCATCTTTAATTTTATTGATCTTTGTAATTCAAAATTGCCTTTTATATCATAGTTTTATTATAATTTAAACATGCTGAGAGCTTGAAAAAGTCTTGATTTAATAAAGACGAAACGTTGCAATCAATAAGTGTTTCCAATTCCAATTACCCGTGAAACTAATTTCTATTATTAGACATAATTTGATGACATCAGTATATTTCGTGAACTATTTCTGACAGAGACAGATATAGCAAAACTTTTTGGTTTCCGGGCTTGTACGCCGTGGTCCATTGGTATTTCTACCTGACGTTTCGTCTACAACTGCGGTACACATTTATCAAAGGCGATGTGGTAGCGGGCGAAGTGTCCTTCTCGGCTTTTTATTTACGATCGTAAATAAAATAAACAATTTGAACATCAACCGTAAAAATATTTTTTTTAAAAAACGGAATTATTATAAACTTTTAATGAACAATTGTGTAACTCAAATTTATATTCATATGTGTATTTTAACTTTTATATCTACTTGATCTAAACATTTAATAGTTATAAAGCTATGAAAAAGTTCCAAGCAAGGAACCAAACGTCGCTATAATAACAAATAAGTGTTTACTTAAAAAGTCCTTTTTCCCAACAAATCAATTTTATGTTAAAAATTAAGATTTTTATCTGAAAAAAAAATTCAGATCTGTTATAGAATAAAACGTGATATAGAATTGGTTCGAAGATCAACGGGAATTAAGTATGTATGGCTGTGAATCGATGAGGTATGTCGCATTATAATTGTGTTGTTACATTAACATAGCCGCAAGTAGTGCCCTTGTCGAATGTCACGGACGCTAAGGTTGTTACTCTATTGATATAACGCATCAACTCTGGATGGTAATTGCACAATCCGATGCATCAATAGTTTATCATCACTCATCAAATTGCATCTCTGCAGAATTTATAGGTGGATATACGCCTCATTCGTCGTTTACAGTTGTAATCTAGCGGTTTATCAATGCAATTGTTGTCCAAACAGCGGACGTAAAAAATTGATCCGATTCATAGAGAATGAAACTTGCAAAAAAGTTAGTACACATTTCAATCTCTTGCCTAGTCAACTCTGAGAGAACATGATCCTACAGCAGGGAAACACCATTTCCGTATGCATTTTGATGTATAGTTAGAGCTTTTAATTTTTTTGTATTTGTTGATCGGTAAGAACTTTTTGGGAGTATATATGATTGCATGTTTATCTGCAGTGCGTTCCTGTTCTCTCAATTATATTTTTTATCAAATGAAATATTGGAACAAATGAAACACCAAAAACAAACACGTTTTCAGACCCTCGAATTTAGAATCGAATTAAGTATATTATTTCAAACGATTAGCTTGAACGAGACTATAATCATTCGCCAAGTATGACGTTTAGACGTTTATTGCACTAATTATAATTATGCCCATGCTGAACAAACATCTTTTAAGTCCCTGATTAATTTTTAAGCTAAGCGACAGTCACCACCAAGTAATATTATACTCGTAGTATAGACTTCTTTGGATGAATATCTAGTGAAAATTGTATTTAACATAATAAATTAATACTGGCCTGAAAATTAATACTTAACCTACCATATACAGAGTGAGTCAGACCACACGTATCAGTCGTTTTTTCCGAAAACGGTTAGTCGTAGAGAGTTGTGTCAAAAATCTGTATCATAAAAGCCCTAATGAAGAATCGAATGGTAATATTTTTTTCCCCCGGAAAGGTCGGCTTCCCTATTAGTTTGCTCCAGAATGTTCAGAACTCCGGAATTTTAAATAGCACGATAGTTCGAAAGTGGTATTATTAAAAAGCTCTTTAAAAAATAAGCAAGTTTTGTAGGACATTTTTTTTTGTTGCTGTCACCCCTGTTAAGTAATATTCGTATGAAATTATTAAATGGAGATGTGATAATAACGAACTTAATTTTAAAAGTCGGCATTGAAAATCTAGTTGCCTAATTAGACAATGTCGATCATTAAACACTGAGGAAATACTTAGAGCTACTCATAGCATATCTAGAAGAGCTCAGCAGTGTTTAGAAGTAAATGGAAGACAGTTTGAACATTTGTAACATTGTTTAATTAGGTAACTAGATTTTCAACGCCGACTTTTAAAATTAATTTCGTTATTATCACATTTCAATTTAATAATTTCAAACGAATATTACTTAAGGATGTCGGAACGTTCTGAATTTTGTTTGTGCTGAGACCAAGCGGTAAGAGGCGAGGTAGGCAAAAGACATATTGTGGGTGTGACTTTCTTTAGCTCTGTCTCGCTCAAATCATCCGCACGTTTCAATTTTAGGCTGGTGCCAACTACGAGGCTAAACAATCTTATTGCAAGGGTGCCGCTGTCAATTGATTACTCTAATTTTTGGAAATATTTTGAAGATTTAAAAAACTTTTCCGAAAAAGGAAGAGTCACTTTAGGTTTGTGATGGAACAGTTTTGTGAAATAAGTACGAATAAGGTCATAGTGTGACATTGAAAACGTGTGTTTTTTTGGGACAATTAATGCCAACTTTTTTCTAGTAAATCGTACATAAATTACAAAAGTAGTCCATTAGAGACCTAGATTTGTTTTTTATCTTCCTTATAGAGAAAGAATTTTTGCAGAATGTTGACGAATAAGTCTACAATCAGTTGACAGCCGAAGCTCTATTTTTGGCTTAAATTCAGAGCGTTCCGACAGCCTTAACAGGGGTGACAGCAACAAAAAAAAACCCGGGTCGCAGTGCCAAAACCCTGCCGACAATATAGTGTATTTGCTAATATAGGTATTGTGGCTTTATTACATGAACTTAAGTTTGTTTTGGACAAAATAAAAAAAAATTGAACCCCTTAATACACCCCTTACAATAATAGTTTTATTAGTTGAAATATTGTTATCAATCCAACATCTGCACCAAATTAAATACGACCCTCAGTAAGTAAATTCGTATACGCAAACTAGTGTTTTCATAAAATTTGTAAGTCCGGTCCTGTCGGGCCGATTTGCTTATAATTTTAGGAGCACTTTTTAATTGCTACTAAAGGGTTAAATTTCAATTTGGAAACGATTCTGAGATTTTTTTCGGTATTTTTGGGCCCAAAAACTTTTTTCAACCCCTAAAAACCACCCTTAAAACGACCCGATCGGGCCCATTTTAAATAGGCTTCGTGCGGTGATGGATTCCAACATGTGTGCCAAATTTAGTTAAAATGAATTAACTCCTTCGAAAGTTATTGCCCGCACATATATATATATATATATATATATATATATATATATATATATATATATATATATATATATACATGTATATATATATAAACATTTTTAAAAATGGTGCCAAAGTGGTTAGGAGGTTATGAAACGGCGAGAAATTTTGGTCCGACACTTGGGTCCCGCCATCCGACCAACGCCAATAGTGTATGTTGCCATATTATGGCAAATACACTAAAAATGTCCTACAAAACTTGCTTATTTTTTAAAGATTTTTTCAATAATACCACTTTCGACCTATCGTGCTATTTAAAATTCCGGAGTTCTGAACATTCTGGAGCAAACTAATAGGGAAGCCGACCTTTCCGGGGAAAAAAAATATTACCATTCGATTCTTCATTAGGGCTTTTATGATACAGATTTTTGACACAACTCTCTACGACTAGCCGTTTTCGGAAAAAACGACTGATACGGATGGTCTGACTCACCCTGTATATCATATATTGTGTAACACATTTATTGTGTAACACATTTATTGTATAATATGCCTTACGGCAATAATGTTAATAACCCCTAGCAGTCGACGCACATCTTTATTTGTTTTTCGCATTAAATCTGTAGATGAATCAATTACAACCTGGATATTCCAGTAAAAATCTAATAATAATACTTGCGGAATAAAGGTGACCATTTAACCATCTGGATTGCTAGTTATTTAACGTATTTTTTCTGTGATTATTGTCTCCTCATAAATAATTAATCATTTGATCCATAATTCTGTTCTACACTGTAAAAAATGGGTGTAAAATTACATTGAAAGTTAATGTAAAATTCCCTCAATTTTCTAGGTAACTTTACATTATTATTTATTTTTACAAGGAGATGTGTATAAAAACTTGGACTTTCTGTGTAAAATTAAACAAATTTGGTGTTTATACATAAAGTAAAGTAAACTTACATAGACTTATGTAGTTTTAATGTAATTTGTTGTGCAATATTCCACTGAAGTTTGCAAAAATTACATAGTACAATGTGTAATTACATAACAAAATGTAAAACTTAAGTGATGTAAAATTACCGGTCATTTATGATATAGTAACCATTTTGACCGGATAATTTAGCGGTTATTTAACCGGCTATCTATAAAACAAAAGGCTGCTTTAGGATTTTCTATCTCAGAAGAACAAAAAAAAAAACAATAAAGTAGGTATAAATAGAATCTAAAGAATTTTTTTTTTTAAATACTGTATTTATATTTATGTAGATATTGGTTGTAAAATAATAATAAATCGCCGGGGTTATTTAAAATAAATTGCCGTGGTTATTTAACCGGTAATTTATTCTTTTACATCACTAATACAACTACAAATAAGAAAATTGTAAGTTTAGGAACAATCGCCACTGCGCATGCGCGGACTCTCTGTCAGGGTTGCCAGAAATGTTTACACAAAAGGCGAATTTTTTCGGAAAAATCGCAAACTAATAAAAAAAAACCGCCCAATGTTTAAAACTTTAAATAAATATATCTTTTCCTTTTTTATATCATTTATTTTTAAAAGTTTATTAAAAAATGTTATAAATAACATATGATAGATACTATAATAAATTATATTATTTTTTATATTCAGACTGTATACTCGGCAACCCTGTGTAGTAATATGCGTGCCAGCGTCATTCCTTTGAGTGGACGCATGCGTACCTCTACTAAGCTAGGTAAATCCCAAAGGCCAAATCATCGCATGTGTTGCATCATTGCATGGCACATATTATAACTGTTATAAAATTATCTCTGGTTATACGCCATAAATTTCTGTTTGCACTGATCATCAATTATTTGTTATCAACAGGTAAGTTTCTTTTATTTAATACTTGTTTTAAGGTGTTAGCTGAGGTAATAATTAATAATGTCATTTCAGTGTAAATCCTGTAGTCAAAGTTTTTCCTGTGTGAAAAATATAATTTACATCAATATTTCCACAGAAATTAAAAGGGAAAATTATATGTATGTTTAATCAATGCTATCAAATATTTAAAATGTGTGTTTTTTTTTTGGTTACATCAAGAATATATTCAGTTTCATCATTTCCATATCCAGTGCACCTGTCGATATTTCGGCCGTGCCAATGGTTATTGCGGGTTACAATTCCAAAATATGCTGGCAACAATTTGACATTTGGTTAAATTTAACTCCAAAAATTATTGTCGACTTGTAAAAAGGTAAGAAAACATTCTTCCAGTTATTATTATTTGTTATATTTTGTAACAGAAGTATCATTTTTGTTTTGTTTTTTTTTTTAGGTTACATCAAGAATATATTCAGTTTCATCATTTTTTAGTACCGCCAAGATAGAAACATATCCAGTGCACCTGTCGATATTTCGGCCGTGCCAATGGTTATTGCGGGTTACAATTCCAAAATATGCTGGCAACAATTTGACATTTGGTTAAATTTAACTCCAAAAATTATTTTCGACTTGTAAAAAGGTAAGAAAACATTCTTCCA
Organism: Venustoraphidia nigricollis; assembly: GCA_034508555.1. Taxonomy (NCBI): domain Eukaryota; kingdom Metazoa; phylum Arthropoda; class Insecta; order Raphidioptera; family Raphidiidae; genus Venustoraphidia; species Venustoraphidia nigricollis. The sequence goes on from JAVRKA010000071.1 coordinate 1,966,705, forward strand.
GTTATTATTATTTGTTATATTTTGTAACAGAAGTATCATTTTTGTTTTGTTTTTTTTTTTTTTTAGGTTACATCAAGAATATATTCAGTTTCATCATTTTTTAGTATCGCCAAGATAGAAACATATCCAGTGCACCTGTCGATATTTCGGCCGTGCCAATGGTTATTGCGGGTTACAATTCCAAAATATGCTGGCAACAATTTGACATTTGGTTAAATTTAACTCCAAAAATTATTGTCGACTTGTAAAAAGGTAAGAAAACATTCTTCCAGTTATTATTATTTGTTATATTTTGTAACAGAAGTATCATTTTTGTTTTGTTTTTTTTTTTTTTAAGGTTACATCAAGAATATATTCAGTTTCATCATTTTTTAGTACCGCCAAGATAGAAACATATCCAGTGCACCTGTCGATATTTCGGCCGTGCCAATGGTTATTGCGGGTTACAATTCCAAAATATGCTGGCAACAATTTGACATTTGGTTAAATTTAACTCCAAAAATTATTGTCGACTTGTAAAAAGGTAAGAAAACATTCTTCCAGTTATTATTATTTGTTATATTTTGTAACAGAAGTATCATTTTTGTTTTGTTTTTTTTTTTTTTAGGTTACATCAAGAATATATTCAGTTTCATCATTTTTTAGTACCGCCAAGATAGAAACATATCCAGTGCACCTGTCGATATTTCGGCCGTGCCAATGGTTATTGCGGGTTACAATTCCAAAATATGCTGGCAACAATTTGACATTTGGTTAAATTTAACTCCAAAAATTATTGTCGACTTGAAAAAAGGTAAAAGAACATTCTTCCAGTTATTATTATTTATTATATTTTGCAACAGAAGTAACATTTTTGTTTTTTTAATAAATAAATACATTGTTTAAGCAGTACCGTCTTTTTTATTTTCCTTTCCCATTCAAAAATCTTGTGTGTAATTTTACATTTAAATATGTATCATTTTACACAAATATTACATAAACGTATGTAAAATTGTAGGGTATGGGTTAGGGAATTTTACACATTTTTTGGGAAATTACATTTTTTTTGTTTAAAATATTACATATTTGTATGTAATGTGGATTACACAACTATATGTAAATTTACAGGAAAACATGTAGCATTCCATATGGTGTGTAAAATTACCAGTATAATCTAGGGCATTATTTGGACCCTAGATTATCTGTGTAATCGGCCTTCTCAGTTTTTACAGTGTACATTTGAAGAAGAAAACGAGCGACAAATAAACATAAATTTTTTTATGCTCCTTTTCAGATCGACAATGTTTTGCAATGACTTTGACCGGCTTTGGTACTTAGTCCAATTTTTTCAAACAATTATGAGTACAAAAATGATTTTTTGTACACCCCCTATAACATAGCTGCTTTTCATAGTGTCATAAAATAGCCCATTTACACTAGTGCGTAAAGTAAAACAAACGTTCGCGATCTAACCAATTCAACAGGAATTTCCATAAACTACCTTTCAGCTACCACTAGATGTATATGTACAACAACACCAGGCGTCAATATTAATTTCCAAAAGTAACATAACAAAACCCAATGGAATGTTTAAAATATACTGAAAATAAAGTGGAAACCAGCCATTTTATAGGGAGACGTACAAAAATGTTGTAGATATATCGTGTCAGTTGTAATTCGGTGACCTCGTTTTCATTTACTCGCCGAAAATAACCCAGATTATTTTAATTTTCTAGTTTTTGTTTTTGACAGCCTAGTAAACACCGACCTGCCAGAGCCAGCTGCCTACTAGAATAGTACGGGTTTGCCCGCCGCATAAACAAGCATTCCGGAGTTATTTTTTGTCGGACGGCGGCGATACGCGATTCACTAGTCGCCGACGAAACTATAAGCTTTGTCACCAGTAAATTTGCCTTCCAAATGTGAGTCAATATTTCGAACACATTTTAAAAAAAAACTGGATCATTAAATGACCTCTGTATGATTAAGTTTTCATTACATTTATTTTATGGAAATCTAGACAGAAGTGGTATTGCGTTTTCGCCAGAAATATAAAACAGGTAAATTAAAAGTCACGAATAAGTTAAATTGCGAAATTTAAATCGCAACCAGTTTATGAAAACTGGTGATTATTTTTAATCTCGGATTGTACCGCTTTTTCCTTCCGTCTTTAATATATTCTTGGAAATGCGGTTCGTTTTTACGACACCATTAATTATTGTAGTTACATATTATTTTCTTGACAGCATTCTGCAAAAATAGACTAACGTGGAGCTAAAAGACGTTTAAGGTAATTTTAACAACTTTCTCGCTAGATATCGCCATTTTCAGCGTTAACGGAATGTGGAAACTGATCTGATTTATCTGCGGCCATGTCCGTTTTTCACACGCGAAGGTGTTATGAAACTATTTTATTGGTTCAGACATTTGAAAAAAGTTTGTGACACTTCTGTGTCACGCTAGTGGTATCGAAAGAAATTTGGTGTATTTCAATGTGTTTTGGATTGTCAAAATGACGTGAATTAACGCTTTTTTTTGCCAAGACCACTTATTATAGTTACGAGGTTTATTGAACCTGCATATTCATATTTTTATATAGTCAGTGGTGAGTTATGAGATTACTAAAGTCATATCAGGAAAATGGCCTGGAGCGAACCTACGACCGTTATAGGTTACGAGACAGCTTACCGACCATAGCACAACGTTGTGTGGCCGGTTTTTATAGTATACGCCATACAACATTGCAACGTTTCGTTACAAAAAAGTTTTACTTCAATAAACTGAAAGTACAATTTATATTTTCACTAGTTATTATTGGAAACCGCAGGACGTTTGTAGTAGACGAGGTAACACCATAAAAAGATCAACTATCTCAACGATCATGACTATTTTTTTATTATCATATTGATGAAAAGATGAACGTGGAACACAAAAAAGTAAAAATATCTATTGATTTTTCCTATTCACCGCAGATTATTCAAACATTTTTTTGAACCAGTTAAATGTATAAGGTTTTAAAATATCGTGAAAATATAATTTTAAAACCTAAAAAAAAAATCGTGATTCTGTGTAAGGCGTTTTTTATTACTTTTGGCTAAAAGAACTACGATGAGCATGTTAAACGATTTTTTTTATGAAAATTGATATAATTATGTTATTTTAGAATAATTTGACAGCGGTAGAGATCAATAACAAACCTTGAACTTTTTTCTACTTATATTTTTTCTGATGGTTCATTGTATCATAAATTATCGTATCATTATGAACTAAAAGTCGTTATTGAAATGTCGTTATTTTAATTCACGTTTTAAAGTATTGTACATAGAAAAAATAAGCCCAGATATTGATCCTGACCTCATTGCAAACAAGAAACTTCGAGCTTTTTTTAATTTGTTTTTTTTTTTAATCAAAATGCTTCTAATTAAAATATCTGTAAAATCTGAAATTGGTATTTCTTTTTAAATTCTGAGTACCTACATGGACAATTAGATTTTACACCATCTAATTTGTTGATACAAAATAAATATTTTTAATTATAAAACGAGAAAAAACATTCATTAATATAATTGATAGGTACCATACTTATATATAAATATTTTGTTTCTAAGTCAATATTTTTTATTGTTGTTATCTTACAGCATTCAGAGCTTTCAGTACTATGAATTCGCAATTGCAGATCTTTTTCATAACTTTTTTGTAAACAAAAGCAAATCGACATCGATATTCGATATTCATTTTAGAAACAGTAATTTAATAACCCTACTTTTTTTTATTTTTTAAGTTCTTACTACCTATCTCAGTAGGTGTACTGTACCTTTAAATTTTTTAAAATTATTATATTTGATGGGGTACCCGGTAAACGCCAAGTTAGTAACGTACTCTCAATTTTTTTTAAAGGCGTGCGCAGCGACTTAGGCTATATGCACGTAGTTAATTATAAGGTAAGTGGAATAATAATATATTGAGTTATTGAGTTTTTAAAGTAATGTTTTTTATCACTGTATGTTTAAAATTGCACAATTAATTAGATTTTTTGTTTCAGGTTTGTGAGTTCCAGAAAGTGAAGTATATTCGAAGCGCAGGTGACTCAAATTTTAAATGATATATTACTGGTGCTATATAGGCGACTTCAACATGACACAAGCAAGAAATCTGCAAAATTTAAAGGATTTTGAGACGTTTCGCTTTTTCTGATTTGTTTTTTTTTTTTTAATATAATTTGCAGTCGTACTGATAAACCAAATATTTAAATAAGTGTTTATTTTTCTACACTTATTAGGTAATTTCAATGTTAGCATAAGCAACGAACCTGTAGATTTCAAAGAATTTTTCGACTTTTACATGATTCCTATAAGCGTTCACATTAGTCGATTAAATAAATGATTTCGACGTTAGCACAAGCGATGAACCTACACATTTTAACTGCTTCTTATTTCTTTTCTCTTTTTAATCGGGTGTTTTATGATTTATGATTACGCTGACAAAACCACGATTTAAGCACCGTTTTAATCGAAGTGTTATGCAATTTTTTTTCCAACACTGTGTGAAACATAATTTACAGAGGTCGTAAAAAATGTCAGCGCGAACAATAATATTCCATTAAAGTTTATTTTACTACCTTTTTTTATCGACGACGGGACGTGTCTGCTCCAGTCCAGTGCTAAGGTCACTAAATATATTGATCTGAATTCGGATTTTACTGATAAATAATTTTGCACGTATAAGTACCTATATCAAATAAAAGATTGTAGGCTAATCAACTTAGGGTTAGAAATGGCATTCGAATAGGTAGGTACTTTAAAACTGATTTATTCGAATATTTCGAAGTTTCAACGAGTATTAAAATTTGAAAAATTCCGAGCCCATAATTAACTAAACATGAACAAAAAACCAAGTCCAGGGAAACTTGTAGACTCTAGAGATTAAACCTTTTTTTTTGTTTATATACCTAAGTGCTTAAATTATTTTTTTTATTAAGCCACTTGAAAAAATTACTGGATTTGTCATTTACCTACCAATTTACTAAACTTTACTAAAGTGCATTTCTTTAGTATTGCTAGATATCACTAATAACCATTAGAGACGAAATGACAGGATTCCAGTGAGTTAATAAAATTATTAACTTTTAATCATGATTATTAAGAATAAGAATCTCGTCCCAAAAATATTTCAGTATGCATTGCTTACTTTTATTAAACCGACTATAAAAAACTAAAGCGTTGATCTGAGATAGATACATATTTTTAAACAACACACTCAAATTAATGTTTTTTTTTCTTTTTAATTGACAGGATTTTTATTAAATTCTGTTTTTATATAAACTGGTGTGGTCGTGAAAAACATTTATGTAATAAACTGATTTGTATTAATAAATCGACAGATTAAGAAATAATAATCGCTAATAGTTGCGGTAATAAATTAGTTTAACGTCATTAAAATATCTTATAAATAGTGTATTTACATTGCGCATATGTCGTATTTTATTAACAGATTGATACTTTGTATAACTCTCTCATGTCATGAAGCACCGTGACTTAGTACTCGTATTTGCGTCCTCGCTTGCTCTCTTGGTCGTGATAAGTTTCACACAGAGCGAGAGAGATGCAGAAGAGGTGTCTTCGAATTAAAAGACATTCCGGTGCTCTAGTAATTTTAAATATCAATTACTTGTATTATGAAATTGGCATAAGTAATATAAATTTATAAGGTAATGCGTTAAAAATGTGCTGTATTAATTATTAGTGAAAGGATTAAATCGCTATGCGTTTATTATAAAAATCTTTCTCGTTAGCCTGATTTGAACTGGAGCACAGTCGGGCTGATCCCTTTAAACATGGTCAAAATAGCAAAACTTAAAGTAGTTAAAATTCCTTGCATAATAGAAAGTTAACTATCTGAGTTTGATGACCGTGTCATTGTTGTAAGGGTTTTTCTTGAAATGACGACTTGTGCGAAGCATTGTTCTGGCGTCGAATCATGAGCAAAATTCTAACGGATTTGAACATTTTCTACAGACTTCATATTAAAGTTACTGAAAAAATGAGATATGTTTTCAGAGTCCTTCGTGTTATTAATAATTTTGAGCGATTCATTTCGTTGTGTAGAATTCACCAGCTAAAGTTAATTGTGTTAAATCACTCAGCAAAACATTATAACTTGGGTTAAAGTAAGGCATCTAGCATGTTTCAGCTTAAATGTTTTCACGAAAGTGTAGCTTAAGATTTTTTGTATCTAGTAGAACAATTTTTTGCGCCCTTTTTTGTAATACATTTTCTCCATGTTGCTTTTAACATTGGTTTTATTCGAATTGTCTATAATCTATATCTACACCCCTTAAAACCTCCAAATGTTGAAAAAAATAGCATTTTTTTGGTTAATTGGGATTTCATTATCGGTTCATTCTGAAAGTTATTGATTTTTTATCATAAACTGCGAAAGCGGTCCCTGTGCACCCCCTAAAACCCTCAAATGTTGTTGAAATCTTTTTTTTTTTTGTTATTAATTGGGACTTTATTATTGGTTACAGAATTTTGGCCAGAAATTGTGAAATCGGTTCCTCTGTGTGACGCTTAAACGATGTGTCGAAGTCAACTGAACTAGCAAATGCAATGAAATGTCCTAGGGTTCCATGAAAAAAAGAACACATATAGTTTCACTTTGTTGTCCGTCGAGACCATTTTTGTCAGGAACAAGTCATAATATAATTATGTTCGAGATATATGCTACAGTTTTTGGACCTACGTTCGATAACTGATTTTTGTATAATAAGTACATATTTATGATTTTCGACAGGTGGATGTGTGTTAACTTGCAATCTATTTGAGTTGCTTTGGAAAATACGCCTACTTTAGCATCTCTGTTTCTCATATACATAATATGTTATATGGTGACAGGTCGCTTTTGGAAATGACCGGTAGATTAATCAGATGGCATTTGTTCTATTACTTTCCAACACTAGCATTAAATGAAGTATTTTACTACCTCTAAACAAACAAGCATTTAGGAGGGGAGGGGGTAGGGGTGCAAAATTACATTTAATTTCTTTGCCCCTACATAGTGCAAATTTTTTCAAACTTGGTTCATGTCATATCAGTAGTAATTGAACTACATAACGTGTTATATTTAAATTTGATTTTAATAAGTTTCGCAAACGGTATCCCGGTTGAACAAGTTATAATTGATAAGCTGTCTACGCCGAGGCGTATTATTAGCCATTTTATACTGAGATATGCATTTGAATTGTTTTAACCTAAGGCAAAGAGTTATTTTACTACTTCTTTATCATTATTGTTGACTATTAAATACCTACAGCTTACTTCATTTAATGGCAAGAGATTGTTTTAAGTATTACAAAACGTTGCGTTGGCTTTGATGTTTGTTTAAAAGGAGTTATAATACTTTTGTTACGGAGGCTACTAAGGTCTGTTTTTAGGTAGTTTTCTAATTTTTTGTTGTTTTACGTTATTTTATATCTGCGCTACATAATTATAAGACTATTTCAAATGTATATTTAAAACTCTCAGTAATTTTATTAAAATAACTTTTTATGCGAGTTTAGGTCGTTTAACGTTTAATAATAATAAAGTTTATTTAGTTATAGTTTGCGTTAAACATCGAACGCTAAAGATTTTTATACGTAAGAGTGGTTTATTATGTATCTTGTTCGTAAATGAAGATGTTTTGTCGAATTATAATGTCATTACGAACAAGATACGAACTGCATTTTTGCCTAAACCTCCTATAAATTAAATATCAGATTTTCACTACATAATAATACATCTCACAGCTGCGTCCTGCTCTGTGTGCGGTCATACTGCATTTCATTTGGGTTGTTTACGAAAACTACACCTGCTTTGTGTTGCTTTGGTAATTCTGTTCATCTTACAGAATTAAATCGTAACGGAAAGGACGCTTGAAATTTACTGTTGGGTTGGTAAGATTGCATGTATTTGTTTTAATTCAAAGCACTAGTGCGACATGTTTCATTTTACAATCGCTATACAGACATGAAAAGCAAAAGATATTTTTAAACTCATATGTGTGATCATAGTAGTGACACCTGCCAAACTACCTACTTGACAAAAATAAAATTTAATAAATTCGTATCGTATGTATTTTTGGAGTATGTTTCAAATAGGGTTTTTTATCGTATTTCACGCACAAGCATCGTGACCGTGGTTATCATTACGGCATTCATGTTTCGGACACTTCGGACGCATAATGACTGATTCAGTAGCGATTTTCAATGTTAATTTAATTGAAATGAAAATATTATTGAAGATGCCAAATAACAACACACTTAAAAAATGGTTGAAATATTCTACCTAGCATAAATCGTTGATTGTCAAAAAAATGTATCTTCAAAAGTAACGAAGCATATTCTGCGGTGTTGTGTCACTTCTTTGAATAATATTTCTTATTTTTTTCAAAATCAATCATTTGTCATCTGTCAAAAGTGTCCGAAAAATATGGTGGAAGTTAAAGCATGCGCATAAAAAATGTCCAACTTTGAAAAGGTCTCTTGTTTTGAATTTTGATATTTTCTCATCCTTGAACAGTAAAACCATACTTGAAGTTTGAAATGTTAATAATTTATTGAGTTTTTTCTGCAAACATTTTTCTAGTACCGTATATAATTCTTCCGACTAAAGAATGTTGTCACCGATACTGCTGCATGTCTGTCCCACGAACACATGATTCATGATTTGCTACAATATTTTTTTTGGACTTGTCTCGGATAAAAATTACAATCGACCGATCTTGTAACATTATAGTGCAAGGTGCATTGCATTGCCTTACTTGACAACTTTTCTAAATTGCATTGAATTTGGTCTGCATGTTTTTTTTCTTTTTTTTTTTTTTTTGTTCGGTTTCACCATATTAACGTGACATGTGATAAAATTGATTTAACGAGAAAATTATTTTTTGTATGTAAATTTTACTTTACTTGAAAGCTAATTTATTATAAATTTAGCGTTTTAGTATGAATTGTTTTTAAAAGGCATTGCCTTAAAGTTTAAAACGTAAGATATTTTTATTAAGACAGTGCATTTATAATGTACTACCTGCATTTTAAATTTATGAAACCTGTGAAATAATGTAACATTTGAAATATTTCATGAAAATTTTAGACATATTGTACTTACTGAAGTATTTAAATATTAGTTCGAATTTCGACATTTCCCAGAAAACTTGATAAAAGTCATGTAAGTGTCAAAGCACAAAAATCTTTTCAGAATGTAGTGCATTTGGGCCAAGAGACCACCCCATTCAGTTTTTTTAAGTGTCTTAGGAATCATCGAAAAGTCAGGTAGTATTAATTAGGAAGAAGAAGAATTCAAGATTATAAACACTCAAAGTATTAATTAAAATGGCGGAGGAAAAAGAATAAAAGATATATTTTTACTGCTCCGAACATATTAATTATAGCGAACTAACTCGCGGTGAACTTTTTTTTAGTGCGTTCGATATTTTAGTGGAGCGAGGGAACACGAGATGTGCTCAAAAATAAAATTTGAATATAGCAAGTTTCAAGCAATACTGGATTTAAGACATGTTTTTCTCTGCACCGTTTCATTATAAAGAGATGCATTCATTAGGATTTGTTCACAGCGAAACTTTCTGCGCTCCTTACAGGCCGGCTTTTCTCTTTCCTTGCCTCTTCAAGCTGAGTTTCAATGGCACGGTCACAAAACAAACTGCTTCACTTTACACTTGTATTTTAGTCACTGAAAAGCTTGAAAATGTAGAGATTTTTTCGTGAATATCTAGAATCACTGTGATATAGAGCCTTTTGAAGTATATCAAACCACGACGGTATTATTTGCACGACAAATTATAAGAAATTGTAATGGTGACTAAGCAGTATTATTTGTCTACATAATATATCATACATTATTCTGCACTTCGCTGTGTTCACTGGACCACAAAAATTTCATCGGAGAAAATCTGTCAGAGCAAACGTTGAGTTATTTCAACGATTGCGAAAACAGGTCATTTTAAACAACTGTAGCATTCTTTTGCAAGCTATAAGATTTTTATCTGTCAATTAGTTTTTGCGGACATTTTTCCAGAGTTGAAAGTCAGCCGGAAATCGTAAATTCCTACTATGAATTTTTAATGCGAAGAATTTCGTACGCAATTGCTGGAAGATAAGTAGGCATTTTGACGCATAGTCAGGTTTGTTTACATATTGACGAATGTAATTTCTGAAGTTGGTCACTATACTTAGAACGTGTTGATTTTCAGTAGTGACATATCATAATACATATTATTTATTTATGCTATTTATTTATCTGAACTAATATTATAAATAGTAAAAATTTGTGTGATTCTTTGTCACGGATAATCTCAAGAACTACTGAACTAATTTGTTTTTGTTTAAAAGCGCACTTCTTCTCGAGGAACAGAGGCTATATATTATTACGCTGTAAGACAAAATGGGAGTGAGCAGTGAGCGAAAATGTAAAACCAGTTGTGGATCTCGCACGCGGTTCACTGATAATATCAGAACCAGAATTACAGTTACAAAAAAACAAACAAACTACTAATAATGTTTCGATTGGGTGTGTCAAATTGGCGTGCAGATTTTGAATGTCCAAAGGGTCAGTTTTTCCCGAAATGAAACCAGAAATTCTCCGCGTGCAAATAAAATTTTAAAAATGGGAACTGTACAATGTCGGCATTTTGTGACAAATCGGATTTAGTACAGTTTATTCTTTGTGAGACCCATAGTTGTGAAAATGAATAATATAGTAGATTAATTTTGAAAAATGAACTTAATTAAACGAGTATTATTATTATTTGTGAACTCCGAAGTTAACTCGGATTTAAAACTACATGTGTATTATTAAAGTATTACAGTTTTGCACACAGTTTCATTCACTTTATAATAAGTGCAAATCATTGTGCATTTGGCATCGACGCAAACGCATTTTGTAATAATAATTTGCAACAGATCAACACTTAAATGATTGACTGATTGTTTTCGCTGTAGAAATGACAGAGCCAATTTTTGTTCACCACATAACCATAAGAAAGGAGAGGTATATTCATGTCTTGAAGATCCTACTTCTCGTTGAGTGCTTCAAAATAAAATTTATAATAAATTAAAAAATATAAATTGATACTGAATCCTGATAGTCCTCGAAATATATTATTTCGAAAAAGTTGAATTCAAATTGAAATGTATTATATAATTCGATATATATGTTTAATTAAAAGACTATCAATTTGATAGATTCAGAAATGTCTGTCCAGATGTCCGAATGTCCGTCTTTCCAGGTCCACCAGAAGACCAAAGTTGACTTAGTAAACAGACTGAACGCTTATAGTATTCAACACGGGACAAAAATAAAACAAGCAAAACTTCCTTATTCGAAGAAACAACTGTAATTGTTTATATTATAAGAAAACAATTCTGATCGCTCCTTTTTAACATGTTTGATTACTTGTTTTCGGCTTCGCCAGGAGATCAGATGAAACCGGATTCAATGTCCGGTTGCTTGCTTTGGACTTCTCGGAAGCCCTTATTACCTCCACATGATATTGGGAAGTTATTATAATGGACCAGAAATTTTCTATACTATTTTTGAAAACATGTTTGTCAGCGTATGTATTTATACACGTACTTACATATGTTGTCATTTCTTTCTAAGACGAAATCTCGGGAATAAAAAAATGATATCGACTACATAAATCAACGCGTATTCATCTAAGTATGATCTGACAGAAATTTTTTCAAAATTAGTTCAGTCTTTTTGTTCAAACTGCAAAAAAATGGATTAAAATTTCTCGAATGAAAAATCGAAGCATCAATATAATTCGAAGGAAATATCACAATTGGTTTAGCAGTTTTTTAGCAAAAAAACACCAAAAAAGTGTATCTTCGTATTTTTTGAAAAAGATTTCTCGGGTCTAATTCGTAAATTGTTAAAATCATACTGGGAAGTGTTTGTGTAGAAGGATCGCTCTTGTCCTAATGTACCTAATATACGATCCACCTCGCGGCTTGTTAGTGTATTTGCCATATGGCAACATACACTATTGGCGTCGGTCGGATGGCGGGACCTAGGGGTCGGACCAAAATTTCTCGACGTTTCATAACCTCCTAAACACATTGGCACCATTTTTGAAAATGTTTATATATATATATATATATATACGTATATATACAGGGGTCGGCACTCGAAGTGTTACCAACTTCACGCTGCTATAGCGACCAAATTGCTAATGACAGCTACTTTATTTTTTGACAAACATCAGTCTGTTATATTGTTTACAAGCCTACGGAATCATATCGTTTTACGTCGTAGTTAAAAAAAGTTATCGAAATGGAATTCAAACGCAGCAGTGTTATTGCTTTATTTTTTGCTGAAAAATCGCAAACAGCCATTGTTAATGAGCTACGAAATTTACATGTGAACAAAATGTTTGTAGATCGGACCATTACATGTTACAATGATACTAGTAGTATCAAAAAACGCCATGGAGGTTGACATCCAAAAACAGCAACATCGCCAGAAATGGTTCGAAATGTGAAGGCCAGAATTCAACGTTATTCACGACAAAGCGCAGTTCAATTGGCGAAAAATCTTAATGTGTCTGCTCGTAGCATGGGGCGGATATTAAAAAATGAACTACGATTGAAGCCCTACAAAATACAAAAAGCGCAAGATTTAACACTTGCACAAAAGGCAGTTCGCCTAGTAAGAACAAAGGTCTTAAAACACTTGCACGTTGGTGGCGAGCTTGAGAATTTGTTTTTTTCTGATGAAAAAATTTGTACGGTTCAGCAATATGTAAACAAACAAAACGATCGTGTTTGGTTAGAGTGCAAATCAAAAGACAATTTGGACCAGCGAATTGCACTGCGAAAGCAAGCGCCTGCATCAGTGATGGTTTGGGCCGCAGTAACTGCCACAGGACGTTCACCACTCGGTTTCATTGAACAGGGAGTAAAGGTAAATCAACAAATCTACCGTGAAAAGATTTTAAACGATGCTTTGTTACCTTGGGCACGTAAACAATTCGGTAGAAACCATTGAACGTTTCAGCAAGACTCGGCACCATCCCATAAAGCCCGTGAAACCCAACGTTTTTTACAAGAAAAAGTTCCCACCTTCATTTCTTCACAACAATGGCCATCATATTCCCCAGACTTAAACCCAATGGATTTTTCCATACGGTCCATTCTGGAGGCCAAAGTATTAACTAAAAAATATGAGACGGTCGACGCCTTAAAGATTGCTCTTCGCCGAGAATGGGACAAAATACCATCAGATCACATTCGTGCAGCGTGTCGAGCCTTCTCGGACATACTCGATGCTATTATCCACGCTAAGGGTGGCTACATCGAACAACAACATATTCTTTGTTAAATTTGAAATGTTTGTACGATATGTTGAAGTTTTGAAATAAAAAAAATAAAAATTGACAAATTTACAGCTGTTTTAATTGGTAACACTTCGAGTGCCGACCCCTGTATATATATATATATATATATATATATATATATATATATATATATATATATATATATATATATATATATGTGTACGGGCAATAACTTTCGAAAGAGTTAATTGATTTTAACGAAATTTGGACCACGTGTTGAAATCCATCACCGCAAAAAGCCTATTTAAAATGGGAGTAATCGGGCCATTTTAAGGGTAGTTTTTAGGGGTTGAAAAATGTTTTTGGGCCCCAAAATACCGAAAAAATTCTCAGAATCGTTTCAAAATTGATATTTAACCTGTCAGTAGCAATTAAAAAGTGACCCTAAAATTTTAATAAAATCGGCTCAACAGGACCGGACTTACAAATTTTTTGAAAACACTAATTTGCAGATAGTGACTTATTTATTGAAGGGTGTATTTAATTCGATGTAGATGTTAGATTGATAATAATAATACAATTAAGAAAAAAAATGTTATTTTAAGAGGTGTATTAAGGGGTTAAATTTTTTATTTTGCCCAAAAACAAACTTAATTTCACATAATAAAAGTATAAAACCACACGGCCCTATACAAGCAAATACACTATATTGTCGGCAGGGTTTTGGCACTGCGACCCGGGTTTTTTTTAATTATACAGGGTGTATTTATCCGAAGTCTTATTTTACATGTAGAACCCCATGTTTATTATAACATTTGTTTTATTCTTTTTATCAGCATAGATTATTTCGTCTCCGACGTGTGTAAGTAAACCTTAATTGATATCGCGGTGGGCCGGAGGAGGACAGCGCGCGCTATCATATGCACTGCATCTATGAAGTCTAAACACGGCGACCGCCGACCGCTCACCTGCAAAGCGAACAAATTAACATACGGCCTGAGCTCTGTGCATAGAACCGACCAATGTATTATGTTTATCGCTTATTATCTCAAACACCGTTTCATATGCGCGTTACAGTGTCTCAAAACAGTTTTTCAAAATTCACCTTATTAACAAAAGCGCGTTCAAATTGAGTTTGGATCATTTGAACAACGAGCAACGGATAGAAATTTCAAATAGACACAAATATAGGTTTGGCATATTTGAAACAATTTTCATTAGGGACCGGTATAATTCGAGAACTACATAAATCTACTACAACACACATGGCGAAGTGGCGAGCATAATAAATTGGCATATTAAAGCATAGCTAAATGCTATCACACCTAGTCTAGTCATAGTTTTCAACAGGAAATAAATCCAATTTCAAATATTAACTAATTTCAACGGAAAGAACATAGGTATTATTTACATGTCGCTATATTCCTTTGTGACTCTTATAAAATAGTAAACAGTAAAACATCGTCCAGAAAACTATTGTGCTTCTCTGTTGTAGGATGGTGCGAACAGAATGACTAGGCCTACCCTTCCCTACTCACTAGGTGGCACGTAGTGTCGCCTACTTTACATGTTATTTTATGCACTAGAATCTATCGCGTTTGATTCATTTTTACAAAAAATCACGCAAACCTCTATAAAAAATCTCGTGAACTACAAAGTCGGTCAATTATTCATACTCATGACGTCACTGACACTTTGCGTAAAGGTGCATCAGTGAACCAACACCCTATATTGACACAGCTGGATATTGTATATGAAGCGTCTCAAGTAATTCAAGTATGTCTGGATTATTGGAATGTCACAATGGGGTAAAAGCGTTTTATATAACTTAACACGTATATGAGTTAGCTACAAATTGTTCGTTTATTTTTTATTCTGCTTTCTTTAAATAACACACCCTATGCACATTATTTTGCTAGACTTTCTATGGTTGGTCGAATAATACTTGTTAAATCTCGGAACCGTTTTTGATTGATGGAAAAGAAAAAACATTCCAATAATCCAGTAGCTCATGGTGGCTATAAAGAAATTCAAGTAGTTACATTCAGAGCACGTTCTGACGTTGCGATTTCAAGCAAAAATTTGTACTGATCGTGATCCGATGTAGTGCATGCCCAGCTTTAATTTGTCGTCAACTAAAGTCGAACTTGATTATTTCAATTTTGATAACATTTTGTTGACACTGAACATTGATTTCGACTTTTTTATGTTCACTGAATTTAAAAATAAGCATTTAGTTATTTTTTGTTTTATTTTGGCGAGCGTAAGCTGTCATTTGTAAAATAAGGTTAATATCTGACCTTTCAGTTCTATGTTTAAAATATTTGACCTTTAAGTACCTAGTTCTATTGTCACCAATACGTTAAGTTCCCTATTTTTTTTTTATCAAGCAACCATCGCTAATTGATAAGTTTTAATCAATATGCAAAAATGATCCGAAGTATAAATGACTTTTTCTGCGCAGTATGTATTGTTGTGAGACACTGTTTATTATGATACAAGACACTATAAAAATTTTATGGCAAAGGTATTCGATTACATGAATCAATTTCTATTTTAAAAATTATAATTAAATTTTTATCGATAAAATTATCTTTAATACGGGAAAGTGATCCCATTGTTTTACTTATTCCTGTTGAATAAAATATGAAGATAAAAGAGAAAGGAATTTTTTATGAACTTTATACGTTTGAAAAATATTTAGTTACGAACGAAATCGATATTTTAAATTAGTTATGGACCATAAATAATCCATATACAATATATTATAATTAATAAAAAAAAGTACTACGGTTTAACGAGAAACGAAGTTTAATTTTGAAATACTTGTAATATATATTTTTAATCAGTTAAAAATGCATTTACGATAGTGCATTTTACCATTCCAAGTCGACAAGTGGGAATGGTACTAATTCTATGTCGAAATTCGCTTTGCAAAATTTGACAGTATTTTTCGTTTTAAGGTTCTACTAGTCCAAAAAACATATTTTTGGAAAAAGTCTTTTCGTCTATATACATATATATATATGCATGCAAAATCTTTAAACTTCAAAAAAAAGTGATAAGAATAATAAGCAAAGTCAAATATACTGAACATTGCGCTCCCCTATTTATAAAACATGGCATTGTCATTGCCTTCTGCGTACATGTATCAAAGTTTGCTACACAAGAATGTGGTTTGCTATATGTAAAAACAAACATGGACCGTTTCGAAAATCATTCAGACTATCATAGTTATAACACTAGAACAAAAAGTTCAATTTGCCTGCCACGAAGAAGGCTACATATTTCCCAAACTGACCCAGACTACATGGCGAAAAAGCTATTTAACAGGCTGCCAGAGTCAATACAGGTTTTACCTATAAAAAATTTTAAAAATAATCTCAACAGCTTTTTAAAAAAAAACTGTTTTTATAGCATAGGCGAATTTCTAAAATCTCAAAATTTGGACTTCAGCTAAGCTATAACATGTTTTTTTTTATGACTCAGAAATTCTTAACTATTTTTTATAACCTACTATAAATCAGCACTGAAAATTTATCTTATTAAGAAATGTTTGTACGAACCAGAATTGTAATTGTACTATCTCATGTATTTTGACTTATGCATACTTCTTGTAAGTCTTAGCATCAATAAACTTATTATTATGTATATGTTTGTGTTAGTCTGTGAGCACGATATAGGAACGGCTGAACAGACCGAAACCAAATTTTGATAGGATGTTTGACATATCAAAAGAAAGAGCCCTGTTGTTTTAAGGGAAAATCGGTGCATGCGCAGAAGAGATATACGCAATAACGTTGTTTTTTCTATTATAACCGTGTACTTTTCATAATGGTTTTATTATTGTATCTATTCATTTTTGCCAGAAAATGTTGTACAAAACTTTTTTCTCTAAATCTCATGGTTTCCTAAATACTTTGAAAATAAAGAAACCGGCCGATCTTTTGTTCTGAAGTAATTGGTCTATTTAAAATAAATTAGCTAACACGCATGCTTTGGTTAATTTTTACAGATGAAAAAGTAACATATATAACCATGAAAACGAAAATCAGATGTGATTAAAATATTGATTACAAGCCTTTACCCGCATTATCGCACCCATTAACAGAAACTTTATTTCATTTATTATATTAGTAGCCGCTATCCGCGGCTCCGTTCACGATTGATATGAAATAATGTTTTATTACCCTCTCGGCAGCGACAGCAATAGTGGAGTCACCGGCTCCACATTATTACGAAATTTACGAAATTTAAATTTTATTGTATTTGATATTTTTCTTACTGTTTTACAATTTTATTGTGCTTATTGCCAATTGTTTTTAAACTGTTTTAAACTGTTTGTGTAGATGTTTTAATATTTAATATTTAATGTTCTAAGCTTTTATCTGTAGATAATATGTTCTTCCTGACGCTGTTTACGCTGTAAGAAAAATTATTATTATTATTATTAGACATGGGTAGACAACCCGTAATGGAAGTTTTACCAAATTAACTGGAGCGGAGCGTGTAGCATTGCCGCGACTGTTGACTTTATGTGGCGTTTCCATATAGATCCTCTATTGCAAGCCCTCAGTTTCCAGGTTCTAATCTGAAAACTGAGTTTTTTCATTATTAATTTGTACTATACCCAAATAACCGTAACTGTTGTCTAAAAAAAATGAATCTCCTTCAAAAAAGCCACTTAAAAGGAAGAAAATAATAAAATTTTAAGGTCGGCGACAATTTAATTACTAAAGCTGTTTACATATCACACTATTATTAAATGGGTGGCAACTTAAAAATGTTAATAAATTTCTCCTTCAAGTAGCTTTTTTGAAGGAGACTCAATTTTTCACTTTCGAGCTTCCTTGGAACTAATGTCTGAAGGCAAATGAGTTTTAATCGACTGTACTCAATTTGGTGGTTATATTAGAATAATCTGGGGATCAGAGGAGGAGCTCCGAAGATGCACAAACATCTCGAAGAGTTTCTCGAGAGAGGGTATTATTACGAGATGATGTTTTATTGAGGTGAAAAGGCGGAGGAGTGCATCTTCGGGGTTCCTCACTTCAGTCTTTTTTCATTCACTACCAATAGAGTATTCTAGTTGTTCTAAACCTATTTTTTGACAAACCGTGAATTTTTCAAAAAAAAAAAGATTTGTATAGTGCATTAATATGTGTTCGTATGATTTATAGTTAAAATATGTATCATTTTTCTTGTCAGCTTTTAGTACAAATAACCAGATTAGTCCTTTCTTTTTTCTGCAGTTGCAGCTGCTTTATTGAAACTTTTATGTTTGCACTTATCAAAATCACCGTTTTAAAGTATTTTTATACACTATTATCTGCAATAATAACTGTTAATTAATTAATTATTATTATGCTTATACTAATTAGTGTCTTTGATTTTATATTAGGTATATACTTTGTGTATTATTATCAATACTGTTATAGAAAGTAGGAAATTGATTTAGCTGTTGGACATTTGTCTAGTGTTAGTGTAACACAGTTTAGCTTGTAAAAATAATGAAAATAACAATGCGGCGTTGGTACATTGGTTGTTGCCGGCGCAGTGCAATTGAGAGCAGTGCTCGGGTTCCGTCATAATTGTTTATTACTGTCAATAACAACTATACGGAAAAGTCCTGATTGCAATCAGCTGTTCGTTAAACTTCACTGCAAAATGCGATGTGCCGTTACTGTACTGGACATAATTTGAAATAGTCTTTTTCGGAAAATAATAATAATAATAATTCTTTATTCAAGATTGCCATTATGGCAAAGAAAGCGTCAGTAAATTACATAGTACAATAATTAAATACATGAAAGGTCATACGGGCATTTTTCTAATAAATACTCTGTAGGTAACTTTTTTTTTAAATAGATTATAGCTTTCCACGTTCGTAAGCTCTGGTGGAAGACTTTCGTAAAATTTCATAGCGGAGTAACGAGGTTCTTTGGTATACAGGGTGAGGCGGTGCCCCGGTACACCGTGATAAAGACGTCCCCGTGTATTATAATCATGATCCGGCAAATGTTGATAAAATAACTGCTTGTTTCTAAAAAGAAAGCAAACAGACTTTAGTATGTAAATTGCATATATTGTCAAGATTCTGTTCCTAACGAAAGCTGGCTTACACGACTCAGCAACCTTAAGATGGAATATAATTCTTAATATTTTTTTTTGCAATATGAACGCGCTTGTGATAGCGGTGGATTTACCCCAACACAGAATACCGTAGTTTAGCAGTGGATAAACGTATGCATAGTATGCCATTAAACAGGTAGAAATGTCGCAAATACTGCGGAGACGAAAAAATAAGTACTTAAGTCTCGATAATTTGGAACAGACATTGGCTACATGTTGCTTCCATGTGAGAAGGCTATCCATGGTGATGCCAAGAAAATTAAATGTGGAAACTGTATCTATGGGGACATTATCAATAAATAGAGGAACATCGAAATTCAATAATAGATTTTTTGTTGAAAATAGCATATATTTGGTCTTGGCCTTATTAAGCTGAAGCCTATTATTAATTGTCCATATTTTTGAGAATCTTTCTAGTGAGGTATTTGACATTTACGGATCAGTTGTGGAGATACAAAATTTAAATTTGGCAGTCTAACATTTCAGTGAAATCAGATTTTATTTCTTTTGATTGTATATCTATAAGTGTTTTAAAGTGATATATAACGACGAGTTGTAACGTCTTTAAAACGAGGGCTAACGAGTTTTAACAGTTATATGAACCGTAATACCACTACGCAGGAACTGATTTCACTTAATTCTCAAAATTATTGACAGTTTACTTTTGAACAAACATCACTTCTAATATCAATTCCAAAGTAATTCACCGTTTATCAGTTGTTTCCTTTTATAATCTACTAAGCTAGTATAAAAACAACTGTACCTATGTTTGTTTTGAAATAAATTTTTTATTATTATTATTTTTTATTATTATTATTATTATTATTGATACCTATAGCGCGACCAGTTATATTTTATTTATCGCACTAGTGCGCAATGGGTCGATTTACATGCCTGTATACAGGCGTGTAAAGCAGATATTTTATAGGGGGTAGTGTGAAACAATTGTTTATTAACGGCATTTGAAATAATATATTCTTGATTCCATCCATAGTAGTATTATTCAGCTCCATACAAGTATATACTTTTGAGTAAATTTTAATTTCCATATATTTTGCACAATACAGGTAGAATGAAAAAAAATCCGTTCAACTTTTAGATAAATTATTACGATATTAATAAATTTAAAGTACTTTCGTCACAACAAAATTTCATTCTATAGATAATGGTTGCCAAACAAAAAAGCAACACCAATTATTTTGGAAGAACCAACAAGAACACACTCCCTGTATTCGAGAGTAATCAGTACGTATCAAAAAAAGGTTACTTAAAACGGGTATAAAAAATATTTTAAAATGTTTAGTATATTTTCGCTACTTATCAAACTCCTACATTCGTGGTTATTAAAATTAAAAAACCCGGGTCGCAGTGCCCAAACCCTGCCGACAATATAGTGTATTTGCTAATACAGGCAGTCTGGTTTTATTACATGAACTTAAGTTTTTTGGTAAAAATAAAAAAATTTAGCCCTTAATACACCCCTTAAATTAACAGTTTTTTTCTTAATTGCAAGATTACTATCATCGAACATCTACACCAAATTAAATACACCTTTCAGTAAATAACTCACTATCTGCATACTAGTGTTTTCAGAAAATTTGTAAATCCGGCCCTGGCGGGCCGATTTTTTTCAAATTTCGGGAGCACATTTTAATTGCTACTAAAAGAGTAATTTTCAATTTTGAAACGATTCTGCGAATTTTTTCGGTATTTTTGGGCCCAAAAACTTTTTTCAACCCCTAAAAACCACCCTTAAAATGATCCGATTGGGCCCATTTTAAATAGGCTTCGTGCGGTGATGGATTCCAACGTGTGTGCCAAATTTCGTTAAAATCAATTAACTCTTTCGAAAGTTATAGCCCGCACGTATATATATATATATATATATATATATATATATATATATATATATATATATATATATATATATATATATATAATTTTTCCAAAAATGGTGCCAAAGTGCTTAGAAGGTTATGAAACGTCGAGAAATTTTGGTCCGACCCCTAGGTCCCGTCATCCGACCGACGCCAATAGTGTATGTTGCCATTTGGCAAATACACTAAAAAAAAAATCTTTTGTTTCGTGATGATTTTTACGCAACACTGAGGTCTCGGATTCCATTATAATTCATTCTTTTAAGCACATCATTAACAATGGAATTAAATAATTTAATGAATTATGAAATACTTTTGAAAACAGTGTGGAGTTATAGCCAGTGGCGTACATAAGTCCCGCAATGCAACTGGTCAATTTATCCGTCGTGCTCTATTTGTTCCAAGACGGCGCGCGGTGACGATCAACAAATGCTTTCTACATCAATACGTATTATGCACTTTGCACCACAATTATAATGACACCCACTCGTCGTACATTTTCACAGGATGTACCAAAAAGTTACAGTAAGAGCGTTTAGGTTTGAATCACTTTTAATTACTTCCTTTTATCTCCTAATCTAAACCATAATTTAGTATAGCCGTAGGTATTCTCCATGCTTTTCCCATAACCAACTGCATGTGTGTTGTCTGCTCGCGTTATAACAAGTCTTTCAGTTTCGTGTATAGAGATTTATTGCAGTATGGTCGTGAACTCCAGGCAAAAACCGCGGGGTGAAAACTACGGGCTGTAATTTGTAAATAATGTAGCAGGGCATCTAAAAAATCTAAAAAAACGTATAAATCTATCTATTTACAGTAAACAACTTTAATTTTTAAGCTACGCTTCTTAACGCAGGCCTTGGGTGTGGCAGTAGACTTGGGCATTTTAGTTCACTAAAAAGAGCGCTCAATTTAGTTCAACCATTTCCGGCGATCTAGTTCGTTAGTTCGCTGTCAAGACGCTTCACGATTGAAGAAATATATATATATATAAATTATGTATGGTCTGTTTGAATTTAATAAACTTTGACACCATTTGACCGGTCACCATAAAAGTTTTTCATGGAGAAGGTTTTTACGCCATCTACTTTGTTGTAACTCGTCAAAGGCTCCACTACTGTTGCCGCTGCTATGCTATATTTCTACCAAAGGTTAAAACTCGCTGAAATAAACGAAAAGATAATCTAAAAATAGCAATATTGAATATCGTTTGGTTGGTCATATAGCGTCACTGCATAATAGAACGGACGCCAGCGAAATAAATATAAAAAGAACTAAGAGCGAACTATTCGCTCAGTTCACCTAAAGGAGCGCTCTTCCCAACTAGGTCGTTCGCGAACTACCCAAGACTATGTGGCAGTGAACTGCGAAAAAACGATCGAATGAGGGTCCTTTATTCTTTTCTTGTCTAAGGACAAGGAAAGAATCATAGAAAAGAAGCGTACGTAGTACGGCGTTGATATATGCTCAATGTATTCAGAGCAATCTATTTTACATTTTCAAGGGGGTGAATTTTTTATGCTTGTTTTAAGGTCCTCAGTCAGAGGCAATCGATAGCTGTGGTCGTTGCGTCGCGTCTGTTTATAAATTATCAGATATGTCAAACATATCAGGTTCAAATCCCGAATTAGCATAAATTATTTTTTCTTCTTTTTAATAGTGACGATATTTTTATACTTATTATGAAAAAATTAAAATCATAGCTTCCGTCGTGTGTTCACCAACCGACGCGCCTCTTTTTTACAGGGTGTCTCTTATAATTGTTTTAAATTCCCAACTACATGCAGCTGTTGACGGGAATTGGCATACTTTACATTTTTGTTACAACCTGCATACCTTTATAGTAATTATAAAGTGCATATTGCTAATAAATTACGCTGTGACCTCAGTACAACCACTGCATAGTCTAATTGGATTTATTGCACGTGTCCTGGCCGATCTGATTTAATGAATGATCTATCATTAACTTTGACGAGATTCCGGCATTTGCAATTGAGGCTGGCGGCATTTTGTTTTGTATATCGAGCGCTTGACAAGAACGCTGTGTGACATTTATAAAAATATTAAGTTTCATTTAATTTAAGTGATTGTTAGAAAGTCGATTTCATTTTTGCACTAAACACATTAAAAATAGGTAAAAGTTTGCACAGAATTTTTATTTACTTTTTAACAAGTTTTTTTTCTGATTTTTTAAAACGTACCTACTGTAGGATAGGCCAAGGTCGAAAGTAACAATTCGACTCCGTAAATCACTTGTGGAAGAACTATTACACACATTAAAAAAACGGTTGATACCTTTGGCTAAGGTATATATTCCACCAAAAACAAATTTATCTGAAAAAATGAGTGTCAAGTTCTCGTTTGCCAATTTCTTAGGTCAAAATCGTTTTTATTCTAAAAATTTTGGGAAAATAAATTTTCTTTTTTTACGTTAGTGAATGTCGTTACATCACATTTTTCGATTTTCGATTATCAGATTATTAAAATATCTGTATATAAACAAAAATCCACTTCCGTGCTGTTTCTTTGGTAATTGCTTATAATTTGTTTAATGGGTGTGTCCTTATTTTATGAACAATAATTCAAAGTAAGTGGCACGATAATGATATAGTGGTCAAAAAATTCAGTATTTATTGAATTATTATCGATTGTTGTTTTTGTAATAACAGTTGACCTGTGCCAGCTGTTATATTTTAATATTTTTAGCAAGGTTTGCGTAGTCGTTTAGTTTATTGCGTGTCGTAAATATATTGGCTTTAATATCAGTCAGTTACAATTTATTGGCAATTTCGTTAGATTACGCACTTAATGTCACATTAATAATTCAGAGAAGCTCTGGAAATGGGATGCAGTCAACTGATTCAAATGTTTTACAAACAAATATGCATTTGTAGTTAGTTGAACACAACAAAATTGAACAGTACTCATGATTTAAGAAGTGCAGTTCATTGTCAGTTATTTGGTCCTAGTTAGTATTGTTACTAAATATTAAATTAATAGCTAAGACGAAATAAATAAATAATGAAGTTAAATATTACAAAATTGATGCTCTGGATGCTTTCTTCTGATTTATAAACTATAGGTATATTAATACCTCCTACCAAATAGGTGTTCATTTTCACAAATTATTACACTTCATGTTTGAAGAAACGTCACTTCTATTAGTAGGTTATAAAAAATATAACAATTTACAACAGTGATATACTATAGAATTGATATAGGCGACTAGTTTTGTTACTTTACCATAACGTAAGTGGCCACTTTACATACCAATATACATGCATGTAAAGCAGCTATTTTATAAGGAGTAGTGCAAAAATACTAACACGCTAATGACCTTAGTTATATAATCCAAAAAAAAATCAAAATAACTTTTCAATTTTAGTATTTCACTCATTGTAAATAAGTAAATTACTGAAATGAATTCAAAAAAATGTGCCTAAAGACAGCTGTCGTCAACTGTTATAAATTGTCACTATGTCATTTCGATATAACAGTTGAAATATATCAATAGATTACCTCACAGTAAAATCTTACGGAAATTCCTACAGCTTGTATACCACTTCTGAAAGTAACGAAGAGGTATTTCGCATTTGATGATTCGACAAATATTCGGATTAAAAAAAACGATAAAAGATTTGTCTCTGTTGCTTGATTTGATTGGTATTTTCTGTGTTTTGTTTTCAGTAGTTTCAGATAAATGTCGTGATAATAAGGAAGATTAGACTTAAAGCTTACCGCCATACTTACCCTAGTATTCATAAAGCTTCTTATTTTGCGCTAATTATTCATGACTCACTGTACTCACACATGATATGTGCACATCATCAAGAATTTCAACACCAACAATATTATGGAACCAAATAAATAAAGTATCATGTGGTAATACTTATAAACGATGTCCAAAATATCCGAGTAATTTATCAATCGCGTGCATTTTTGGACAATCTGTCGATAGTTCAATCAACAATCGACCTTCGAATCATACGTAGTGGCAATAATGTGTTGCACGTGCTAAAGTTGAAGGTCGCAGAGCGGTCGTTGTTGTTGGAGTTGGCGCAAAGAAAAAAAATTAGTCTAAATTATAACCTCTTTTACCGCTGGCTGATCTGACAACTGGTAATTATCGGTCAATTTGGCAGTGATATAATATTATGTTCGATCATAAGTTATGGTAATATTATGTTAAATTAAAAAACGCGGATTTTATTTGTTCGTCCTCTTAGAGGAACGCCCCATCTATTGTTATGTGGCATTTTAATGATTACACTAATCGCTTGTATTACAAAATATACTCGTAAAGATATAAACTATAGGTATACTTACAGAGCATCTAAATTTACGATATTGGTTTTTGTTCTTTATCCAAGCATTTTTCTCTGTCTCATCTTAGCATCTCGTAAATTTCAGTTATAATTCGACCGCCATATATTCCCATTATCTTCATAGCATACCTACTAAAAAGGTACAAAAACTTATTTTTTAAAGAAAACAAATTCGTTATGATGTTAATTTTAGCTAACCCCCATAACTCTGAACCATAATCTTTGAATGAGAACAATTTCAAAATAATACTGTAGAATTACCCTTGCCCGTCCTGATAACATTATAGACGTGTAATATCCCCACAATCAGTATGATTAATTTGTTTAGTCATCTATGTGTTTACACAGAAATAATTTAACATTAACCTTAAATCTAACAGTAACTCCAAACTGATTATATTTTTACTGCTATTTTCCAATAAATAATTTTTAAATCTGGCTGAACTGTACAAAGGAAGCCATCCATTTTCATGAAAAAAAAACCGGGTCGCAGTGCCAAAACCCTGCCGACAATATAGTGTATTTGCTAATACAGGTATTGTGGCTTTATTGCATGAACTAAAGTTTGTTTTTGGACAAAATAAAAAAAAATTTAACCCCTTAATACACCCCTTACAATAATAATTTTATTAGTTGAAATATTGTTATCAATCCAACATCTGCACCAAATTAAATACGACCCTCAGTAAGTAAATTCGTATACGCAAACTAGTGTTTTCATAAAATTTGTAATTCCGGTCCTGTCGGGCCGATTGGTTTATAATTTTAGGAGCACTTTTTGATTGCTACTAGAGGGTTAAATTTCAATTTTGAAACGATTCTGAGAATTTTTTCGGTGTATTTGGGCCCAAAAACTGTTTTCAACCCCTAAAAACCACCCTTAAAATAACCCGATTGGGCCCATTTTAAATAGGCTTCGTGCGGTGATGGATTTCAACATGTATGCCAAATTTCGTTAAAATGAATTAACTCCTTCGAAAGTTATTGCCCGCACATATAAATATTTATATATATATATATATATATATATATATATACATATATATAAACATTTTTAAAAATGGTGCCAAAGTGTTTAGGAGGTTATGAAACGTCGAGAAATTTTGGTCCGACCCCTAGGTCCCGCCATCCGACCAACGCCAATAGTGTATGTTGCCATATATACACTAAAAACAGATGTTGGTAAAACATTCAAAATAGTACTTTAAAGAAATGTAAACACCTGAACAACCAATAATATTGATAGGAATTATTGTAAATCACAGATAATTATCGAATATACGATATGTATATGCAAGTATTGCCAAACTAACGGCTGTTTGAGAGCAAGCCATTTCGATCACTTGCAGTTCTTGTATAATCAGTGTAATATGTACCTATAAACATTAATATTATAGTAAAACTGCATTCAACTATATCATCATTATTTTTATGTGCGCACTGTGTGCGGTATAGAATAAGTCTGGAACCGAATTAAAACAAATGCTTGATCTTTGAAAAACGCAGTAGTTTAAATTAGTATGGAAACATTGAATTCTGAAGATTTAAGGATACCGAGATCGTTATGTGTAATATGTCAACCGTAAAACATTAAATGAGCAGTGCTATTTTATTAAATTACAATAAATTGGCACAGTTCTAAATCGGATTAAAACTGAATGCATTTAATAACCATAGCACGAATGCTTATAATCAATATCTCTACAATTATAACCATTTGCTTACTAATTAATAATTATAATACTGGACGGTCGACGCCGATATTTGCGATTATTAAATACAACATGTACATAATCAATTTTTATTACATGTCTACGTGTGATATTAAGTTTTGCAAGATATTCTTAATAAAAAATTGTGTTATTTTTAGGAGGTTGTATTACCTATGTAAATAATTACAGTGAACTAATTAGTGTATTTGCCATAAGGCAACATACACTATTGGCGTCGGTCGGATGGCGGGACCTAGGGGTCGGACCAAAATTTCTCGACGTTTCATAACCTCCTAAACACTTTGCCACCATTTTTAAAAATGTTTATATATATATGTATATATATATGCGTATATATATATATATATATATATGTGTGCGGGCAATAACTTTCGAAAGAGTTAATTGATTTTAACGAAATTTGGCCCACGTGTTGAAATCCATCACCGCAACAAGCCTATTTAAAATGGGCGTAATCGGGCTATTTTAAGGGTAGTTTTTAGGGGTTGAAAAACGTTTTTGGGCCCCAAAATACCGAAAAAATTCTCCGAATCGTTTCAAAATTGACATTTAACCTTCCAGTAGTAATTAAAAAATGTCCCTAAAATTTTAAAAAAATCGGCCCGGACCGGACTTAAAAATTTTATGAAAACACTACTTTGCAGATAGTGAATTATTTACTGAAAGTTGTATATAATTTGGTATAGAAGTTCGATTGATAATAATATTGCAATTAAGAAAAAAAAAATGTTATTTTAAGGGGTGTATTAAGGAGTCAAATTTTTTATTTTCCCAAAAACCAACTTAAGTTCGGATAATAAAGCCACACTGCCTGTATTATCAAATACACTATATTGTCGGCAGGGTTTTGGCACTGCGATCCGGGTTTTTAATACTTGTATTTTATTTACCTAACGTTTCTGTTGGTTGGTGATCACAATTCCATGACACGGATAAGCAGTACGAGACTGTGAGGGCATAAACAAGTAACCTGTACATGCATATAAAAAAATAAAAATTGACATTTTTAGTGTATTTGCCATATGGCAACATACACTATTTTTTTTTTTTTTTTTTTTTTTTTTGAGAGGGGGAAATTCTTTTTGCGAACTTAGTGTGGGACTCGGACCAAGGCCCCCTACCCACTAAAACCCCCTCTGTTTCACCCGTGTCGTCCCACTGGAATCGCCTAACATACACTATTGGCGTTGGTCGGATGGCGGGACCTAGGGGTCGGACCAAAATTTCTCGACGTTTCATAACCTCCTAAACACTTTGGTACCAATTTTGAAAATGTTTATATATATGTATATGTATATATATATATATATATATATATATTTATATATATATATATATATATATTTATATACGTATATATATATATATATATATATATATATTTAATCAAATTTTTATGAAGCTTCAAATGAACCAAATATAGGCAACTTGCATAACATGAATGTACCTCAAGTAGCAAATAATAAAAAAGACACCCCAAAACCTACTCCACAACAGGACATTGAATCGGAAAATTGTAAAGATATTAGAGAAGCAAATGAAGATGGGTTTACTGTGGTAAAACATAAAAAAAATCGGCAAAACTGTGTAACAGGAACAGCAAGCAGTACAGAATTCAATGGAGTCAAAAAGAAGGCATGGCTATTCGTTAATCGAGTAGAACCAGGGACAAAAACAGATGTGATTCTACGACATCTTACTACATTATTACCAAACGCAGATATCACATGCGAAAAAGTGGAAACTCGTAGCGAGTATGAAGCTTTCAAAATCGGCGCTGATTTCATACACCTTGAAAACCTTAAAAAGCCAGATTTCTGGCCAGAAGGTGTAAGAGTTGACAGATTTAAGTTTTTTCGAGCAAAATCAAATACACCAGGACGTTTTCAAGAAACTACAGACAAATCCCCCAACGTTAGAAACAAGTAAAAATAAGAACGAAATTAAAGTAATGTACACAAACATACAATCAATTAAAAACAAACTTAGACAAATTGAAGTGATTTTAAATGAGCAAATGGGCATCGATGTGCTATGTTTTACAGAAACCTGGTCAAATTCGGATGAAATAAATTATATGAAAATAGAAAACTTCAAATTAGCCAACTTTTATTGCCGACCGAATTTAATACACGGTGGAGTGAGCATTTATGTACGAAATAAAATTAAATTTGAAAAAATATCATCTATAGAAAAATTCAACAGTGAACTAAATTTTGAATGTGCGGGTATAAAACTATCTGATCTAAATGTTATTATTGTGAGTGTATATAGATCCCCAAATGGTAATATACAAATTTTCTACGAAACACTAAACGAAATGCTAATTCAAATAAACAATAATTACAATTTACTAAAAGTCAAATTGCTATTAAATGGAGATTTCAATATAAATACATTAAACTGTAATTCAAATACAGCAAATTTCGTGAACTTATTACACGGTTTTAACCTAAAACTTTGTGTTGATAAACCTACTCGTGTTACTAAAGACACACAATCCTGTATCGACAACATCATTGTAAACAAATTAACTAAAATCGAAATCAAGCAAATAGAACCTCTATCGGATCATAATATAATAATTGTTAATATGACTGTTCAGAAAACTAAAACTAAACGATATAACGTGTATAGGCCGATACGAAATGAAAATCTTGAAACTTTTAAACGTACAATGAACATGGAAAAGTGGGAGAGTGTTCTTAAGAGCAATGATGTAAATAATTCGTATAAAGAATTACATGAAATTTTTACATACTACTATGAAATCTGTTTCCCGCAAAAGACCACAGTCATAAAGGAAAAGCGTGATAATAACACTTGGATTACTAATGGTATTCGAAAATCTGCACAAGTAAAAAGGAAAATATATGAAAAAATACGTCACTATAAACGACTTAAACTAAATACTACCTCATTAGACATATACTATAAAAATTTTAATACAATTTTCAAAAGGGTATTGCGACAAGCCAAAATATTATCAAATGATGAATACATTAAAAACTCTTCAAATAAATCACGCTCAGCGTGGAATATAATTAAGACACTTTCTAACGTAGAAGAAGAAAGAAATCCGATAACACTACAAGTAAATGATAATCAGACAACTAACATACCATCCGAAATTTCTAACATCTTCAACGACTACTATGTAAATATAACGGAGACATTAAACATACAAAATATTAAATCCGAACCAGTGAAATTAAACTACACGAATAATATGTTTTTGTACCCAACAAATGCAGAGGAAGTTCTCATGACTATAAACAAGTTAAAAAACAAAAAATCAACGGGTTGGGATAAATTCTCTATAAAAGTTATAAAAGAAGTGGCGATATATATAGCGGATCCGTTAACGCATATAATAAATTTATGCTTTGAAACTGGCGAATTTCCGGACTTTCTGAAGAGAGCCGTTGTGAAACCACTGTTCAAAAAAGGGGATAAACTCAACAAAGAGAACTATAGGCCAATTTCTATATTACCAAATCTCTCAAAAATATTTGAAAAAATAATTGCAAATAGGCTACTAAATTTTATTGAAAAATTCTCTGTTCTTTGTGACGATCAATATGGTTTTAGACAAAAAAACAACATAGATAAAGCAATATTTGAATGTATAAATTTTCTCACTAATGCCTGGAATAATAAACAAACACACTTGGCCATTTTTGTTGACTTAAGTAAGGCTTTCGATTGTGTGGATCATCAGAAACTTTTAAATAAATTAGAAAATTATGGAGTTCGAGGTATGCCATTAGCATTGTTTGCATCGTACTTGAGAAATAGAAAACAATGTGTACAAATTCCAGTTCTGGACAACAATATGATTTTCACGGTAAATTCTAAATGGCAGACTATAAAAAAGGGTGTGCCACAGGGATCAATACTTGGACCTCTACTTTTTATAATCTATACAAATGATTTTCCTATAAATATACCACACAAAACCATCATGTATGCAGATGACACGACACTATTAATTGAAACGAGCGACGACTTAAACCTAACAACCGAAGTAGATAATACAATGGATCTGGCTAAGAAATGGTATGAAGATAACGGACTATCGCTAAACGTTAATAAAACCAAACTACTAAGACTGGGAACATATGGAACAACAACGAACACATTAAAAATAAACAATAATACTTTTCAAGTCGAAAAATATATAAAATTTTTAGGAGTTACAATAGACAACAAACTCTCCTGGAAACTACATATTGAAGATTTAAACAAAAATTTGAACAAAACTACGTATCTTTTACGACAATTAAGAAAAATTGCATCAGAGGATGTTGTTATAAATGCGTATTATGCTTTTGCACATTCTCGTCTTAAATACGGAATAATTTTCTGGGGAGTTTCATCACACATCGATCTTATACTACGAAAACAAAAACTTATTATTAGAACAATGAAAAATATAAAACAAAAAGACAGCTGCAAACCACATTTCCGAAATTTAAAAATTTTAACTGTAACTAGTATCTTCATTCTTGAATGTGTAATGTTTTACAGAAAAAATGCAGACCTCTTTACAAACCGAAGTCACATACATAATTACCCTACACGGAACAAAAATAATATTGAAAAAATTCAAACCAATTTGGAGGCAGTCAATAGCGGTTTAAATAATACAATAGCAAACATTTATAACAAATTACCTAATAATTTAGTAAAATTAAACAATAGTAGACTGAAAAATAAATTAAAACAGGAATTGATAAAACTAGCACCATACACTTTGGACGATTTTTATACTTTTGATTTTAAATCGGAATTATAAACTAATTTTTGTTTTCTGACATGTTTTATACCCACAAGTGGGTAAATTTTGCTATAATGTAAAATTGGATAAAATAAAGAGTATTATTATTATTATTATTATTATTATATATATATATATATATGTGTACGCGCGATAACTTTCGAAAGAGTTAATTGATTTCAACGAAATTTGGGCCACGTGTTGAAACCCATCACCGCAAGAAGCCTATTTAAAATGGGCCTAATCGGGCTATTTTAAGGGTAGTTTTTAGGGGTTGAAAACTGTTTTTGGGCCCCAAAATACCGAAAAAATTCTCAGAATCGTTTCAAAATTGACATTTAACCCTTTAGTAGTAATTAAAAAGTGTCCCTAAAATTTAACTAAAATCGGCCCGACAGGACCGGACTTACAAATTTTTTGAAAACACTAATTTGCAGATAGTGAGTTATTTATTGAAGGGTGTCTTTAATTCGGTGTAGACGTTAGATTGATAATAATATTACAATTAAGAAAAAAATGTTATTTTAAGGGGTGTATTAAGGGTTTAAATTTTTTATTTTGCCCAAAAACAAACTTAATTTCACATAATAAAAGTATAAAACCACACTGGCCTATACAAACAAATACACTATATTGTCGGCAGGGTTTTGGCACTGCGACCCGGGTTTTTTTTTATTTTGGAAGTTAATATACAAGGTCTGTTATAAAAAAATTGTATTGTAAAAAAAAACATTTCTTTATTATACTTTTAGAGCGTCAAAAGCCAGGAAATTGGTGTTTTTTTCAATTTTTAAAGATTAATAACATTAAAATATCAATTTTACGAGAAAAAGTTTTGACCATTTCTTGTTGAAATTCGGTCAAAAAATACAAAAAAAATGTTTAATTGAAACTTTTTTCTTATTGTTGTAAAAAAATTAGTAGCGTTCCTCACTAGTGGAGCTGGAATGATAAAAATTGATTTAAACAATGTTGCACCAGGTTACCCGCGTGGTAAGATGGGTTTTCATAATCTCTACGGTCTCCTAAACTGATTCCAACAAAACAAAAAAAAATGAATCCGAATTAAATTCGACACGGCAGCTACAATTCCACCTGGTCTTTTAGAACTTACGTAGACTTCTATATAATATGTTCAAACATAAATAAGATAATAAATTAACAAAATGAAATCACCTGCTATACTGTTCAATGGTTTTTATTGATATAAAATACGACGTTTCAACCAAACTTTTTGATCCTTTTCAAGTTTCAAATGTATAACAAAATTAAAATTGCAATTGTTTAAATAATATTAAAACAAATTATTAAAAACAGTTACTAAATTTTTATCAAGATTATATAATCCATGGTAATGAAATGCTATATAATGATAATAAATTGTACTTAGCAATCACGCGTACATATTTACAGTATAATATCATATTGAATCATGAAGTCTGTAATTAGGAACTCTCTTTTTCAATTGCTCAACGATTTCATTTTTTACTGACAGTGATAACATGGTCGTTTATGCGGCGCTATAGTGCTTTCGCTTTGTATTCTATCATCCTATCCCTGCTTAAAACAATAGTCCTGGTTACTGCAACTGCAGGAATTTGATTATAAAGAACACAGTACAGTCTAGCGACTGTTCGAATTATCAAATAATCCGGACAACCAAATTTCAGATTACCGTATCTGTACTGTACCTACAAAATAATAAATTGAAAATACAAATTGGTGGTAGACTCAAATATCCCTAAATTTTGGTAGCCTAATTAGGCAATCAGCAATGTCTGTGCCCTGTATTTTCAGATT
The DNA here is from genome assembly GCA_034508555.1 of Venustoraphidia nigricollis. NCBI lineage: Eukaryota > Metazoa > Arthropoda > Insecta > Raphidioptera > Raphidiidae > Venustoraphidia > Venustoraphidia nigricollis. The sequence goes on from JAVRKA010000071.1 coordinate 2,000,666, forward strand.
TTTAAAAAAATTATAAAATATTTTACATAGATGTGTTGATATATTTTATAAAAAAATACACTCAGAATGCCTGAAATTTGTGGTGTGACAGTTTTCATCACCAAGGCCAGTGAAATGCAATGAATGATGCATGTGATAGAAATATACATGTGGCTATTATTATTATAATATTATATTGTGTATCTTTCTATTTAATAAATTAAACATGCACATAATAATAATTCCACTGTCGTGTTGGTAGCACTTGTGATTTAAATAGTATGTAAGCATGTGGCTGTGTATAGTGTGTACATGCTCTAGATATATTTTGGTCAAAGCAATTTGGGATCACAGTTCAGTGAAACTCGTAGTGCAAACTTTGAAAGATTAATAATTAATAGCAAAGGTTTAAAACGTTCAGCGCCATGCTGTTTGTAAAAAAATAAATTGAAACTTTGTTTTTCACGATTAACTAAAAAGAAATATAGGTATTATGTAACTTTAACCAGTTAACAATTAAATCGTTTTTGTGCTATTCGCTTATATGTGGTCAACAGGCAGAATCGTGTATGTAGAATTTGTGGTCAAAAGTTTTTGGAAAGTCGCTTAAAAAACCCGCGCGTGTATTAAGAAAACGGGAACGCCTGGCGTACCAGAGCCTCCAGTATTGGGTCATTCACAGTAGCAGAACTGCGGTTTCGATATTTAGTTCTCAGTTTCAATTCCGTACGTAGATATTTCCGATATCGAAAAATTTTTGCAGAAATATTGCTTATAAAAAACAGGTTTTCTTTAAAATCGAAATATGTTTACATAATACTTATAGGCATAGAAAACACTGAATGAAATTTTGGGTCAAAAAGTCACAAACAAACAAAGAAACCAACATTATCGTCTAGTACCTAATAGTTAAGAATATCTGGAACATTAAACTTAAGAAACTTATTTTTTGGTATAACTCTGTAGAGAACGCACACCATTGGTAAAAAACCTAAATAAACATGGTCGAGAAATTTAGCAGAAATGAATTAATTTTTAATTGTGCCATCAATTCCGCTATTCCGATATTAATTTCTACAGGTTCGGAATTGATATTTTTAAAAATTTTGTCTGAAATTCCGGAGTTTTGGTATGGAAGCCCTAGCCGTGCGGTACGTGGCAAACGTCTGTAAATTTAAGGGAAATTTTTATATGACATATTGTTTAATTTACAAAATATTAATACAACTGCACGCTGCCAGAAAAGTCACGTATAAATAACTGCTACATTGAATTCGAGACGGTAGTTACACATTTCTCTTTTTACCACCAACCCTATGTAATTACTTGTGTCCGTTGGTGTGACTTTATGTAACCGTTAATAAGAAAAACAAAACAAACAAATAATAACGTATGTCGCTTGTTTGGACGATTAGACATGCTTTCTATCACGTAATAATTATGTGTTAAACTATTTCTATCAAATAGTATAAAAACGTCAAATAAATACGTACCTGCTCTAGGCGGAGTTCCATTATTTAGTTTCGACTTGGATTGAATTGATTACTGATTAGTGTATTTGCCATAAGGCAACATACACTATTGGCGTTGGTCGGATGGCGGGACCTAGGGGTCGGACCAAAATTTCTCGACGTTTCATAACCTCCTAAACACTTTGGCACCATTTTTGAAAATGTATATATATATATGTATATATATATATATATATATATTTATATACGTATATATATATATATATATATATATATATATATATATATATATATGTGCGGGCAATAACTTTCGAAAAAGTTAATTGATTTTAACGAAATTTGGCCCACGTGTTGAAATCCATCACCGCAAGAAGCCTATTTAAAATGGGCGTAATCGGGTCATTTTAAGGGTAGTTTTTAGGGGTTGAAAAATGTTTTTGGGCCCCAAAATACCGAATAAATTCTCAGAATCGTTTCAAAATTGATATTTAACCCTTTAGTAGTAATTAAAAGGTGTTCCTAAAATTTAAATAAAATCGGCCCGACAGGACCGGACTTACAAATTTTATGAAAACACTAGTTTACAAATAGTGAATTATTTACTGAAAGTTGTATATAATTTGGTATAGAGGTTCGATTTATAATAACATTGCAATTAAGAAAAAAAATGTTATTTTAAGGGGTGTATTAAGGAGTAAAATTTTTTATTTTGCTCAAAAACCAACTTAAGCTCGCAAAATAAAGCCACACTGCCTGTATCAGCAAATACACTATATTGTCGGCAGGGTTTTGGCACTGCGACCCGGGTTTTTATTATTTACTGTTGCACTACCGTGTGCTAATTAGAACATCCTATTGTAGACAAAACAACATAACAATGCAGACAATGCACTCAGCCTAATGGTTATGTAAGAAATGGAACATCAATAAATAATACATAATATTATGTTAGAATTTCTTTAATAAAGAAAGTGTTAAGTATGTTGTCTAACCCGGAATATGTAAGACGTGTTGTTAATTAATACACTGAATATGATGTCATTCAACCGTCAAAACCCAAAAATATGTGAACCACTGTTTTTAATATATTTTAATGTTGAGCTATGTTAGTTTTCCTGCCGCGTCGATGTTTAAAATGCAGAAAAACAGCCTGTGGAGTTGACAGCATGCGTGTATTATTTAGGCATATTTTCATATGTAAAGTTAATCCGAGTTCTGTCCAACCATTTATTTATCATGCAATGAAACTATGATTTTATCAACGAATAATCATTAGTTGAATATTTTTTCAGGGTTTGTATCTGCTCGTTAATGCTTTTATTTAAAACGGTTCTGTAAGAACATACGCGTATAGCAGTTGAAGTAATTCGAATGTGATTTAATTTCAACACACTGCTGTCATTTCAATATCTGTGTGATGCAATGCCCGCGGTGTCATTTTCTCTTAAAAGAACTTTTTAGTCATCCAGAATATAATTTGTCAGTCGGAAACCAAGGCTACATGTCATTATCTGAAATATTCTCAACATTCTAAATTGTTGGCAGTTACATCTCACATCTGCCTATAATTTATGCAAATATGATCGATGATACCATGTATGTGAACGTTAGAACATGTCATTGTTGTTTAACGTCAAAGTTTACGACTATATTTTACTTTCATTTCATTGTTACATATTTACGGTAACACCTCATTTTTATTAGATCACTGTAATATAGATAAGTAATAATTATTAATGTCTGTATTTTTTCCGTTTCCTTGTGTAAGATTATGACACAATAACATCCATTTGTCATCTGCAGATAGTCATCTCAATTATGTAATTAAGAATGATCTATAATTTAGAAGATACACTTTTCACAGTTCACAAATCAATGTGCCTATAAATTTGTGTATATATTACGTCAGTATTGAAGCTGTTACGGCAAAGCCAAGTTTGGTCATGTTTTTGTTTGACGAAAGCACGGAAAGTACCTAAATTACACATTATAAATTTCCACTAACAAAATACCAAAATTTTACCAAGTGCCATAAACTATATTAATTGGCATTACTATTATAGATTTTCAGTTATTAAGAAAAAAATAAAAAACGAATGATTTTGTCTTTTAGTCTACGTAATTTTGTATATAAAATCAATGCATATTGCAACATTGCACAGTCTTTGGGCCAATATTTATTCATGAATGATCGTTTGAATGTCTTGCCCCAAAACTGTTTAGCCTACTACCACCAGCAATGAAAGCCAAATTTAAATCAAAATTGACAGACTGACTATTGAAGAATGAAAACTTTTATAGCTTCATACATTTTTTTAATAATCTTAAGCACTCCCGAGCATTAACTGAGTAGGAAAATTCCTTTCTGTAAGATAAAAATGTAGGTATGTCAGTTCATTGTTTGTGAGAATAATTTTTTTATTATTATTAATATTATGAGACGACGAACACTAATTCGAAACAATTTCAACTTTAATTGTTTAAAAACAGCGACGAGAAATAGGGACCAATTGTATATATGCAATCGTTTTTTTATTCTATTTCCAACGTCTCGTCAACTTTCGGAACTTCATCAGGGCTCCACAAATGACAATAACTTGTTAATACAAATTGTAAAACATAATAGTGCATAACTTAATTCCATAAATATTACATATCAAATAGTTAATCACTTTAGAAGACCTCAAAAATGATGCCCCTAACCCGGCATAATTAATTATGATAAAAATTATGTTCGTAACTCTAATGCTATTGGTATACGAACTCGGAACTGATATTTTAAATGTAGATATACCAGAGGAAGAATTTTTCTCTCAGAACTATTTATTAGCTCTAAATCCCGTAAAAACTGAAAATGTGTTCGTAATATAATAGAAAAGTTGCATATCTCAAAAAGTACATAGGTAATTATTTGTTTTCAGTGAAAATAAAACTAGAGTAACAAGAACAACGTTACTGAACAGTTCTATTCGTTAGTTATCGAATAAACGCGTCGATTATACAACGGATAATTAGTTGAATAAGTGTTGATCTTGTTTAACTAAACAATACATTTCCATCTGATTATCGCAAATCAGAACGCTATAATTCATTATTTGATTCGGTATTGACATGCATTTGTGACCCATTTCAATAATGACTTATGTGTGGGTTACAGCGACAATATTAACATCTGATTATAGTGTTCTCGTACATAATAAATATGACACTGAATTGTTATAATGTATTATTTATACAATTGGTTAGTTTAAAACCCACGTTTGTAAAGATGGTGTTCTTTGCAAATCGACTGCGATAAATACAATATGCACATTTCACATTTGTTGAGCCAAAGATGTATCACGGAAATATCACACTTCCTATTTGGAAGCTCAAAAATGGATCTATAGGTTGTTTCATTGCGTAGATGACTTCCAGTAAAGCGATCTTCAGGGTCTTGTGAACTCAAGTCAAAAATATGTATAACTATTTTTGAAAAAGAATCACGGCATAAAATTATTTCCGTAAGAAAAAACATTTTGATCAATTTTTAGGACTAAGGATAAGCGGTGGTTAAATGTATCAACATCACTAATCTTTATATAAAACACAATAAAATATGATTTAAAACTGACTAAAATTGCAATGATTTCATATTGACTATTTTTTGAAGGGAAACTTCTTTTGCGACGTATTTGTTTGAAGTGTTCTGTAACGTTAAAGGGGAAATAAGAGAAACCTTGATAATGCAATATCAAAGGGGAAATGATTCAACCTTACTATTGTAAATTGGATAATGCATCAATGAAACGAGTTCATGTGTCTGAAAAAGTTTCACTTACTCAGTGAGCTTATGTGGGTGAGGCTCACATGTTTTTTTTTTAATTTGCAAATCGAAATAACAAAAACAAAACTTATTCTAAGTGAGATTTAAAAAATATTAATTGTTTGTGGCGGCCTTACTGAATTGGACAATCTATCCTGTCCGACACTCAATTGCTAAAGTGCAAGGCCGCTTCGCAGCCGTATTCTATTATTATGGATGCACCCATTGAAAAATACGCTGGCATAGGGATGTCGAAAAAATATCGATATTTTTTATTTGATACATATATCGATATTTTTGGGCGGTATTTAATATTTCGATATATCCATATAAAATTTCCAGTATCGAAAACCGATATTTTTTCCAGTAGCGACTGACTATTGCCGTTTAATTATTCCGAAAACATCGCAAACTCCACTGAAGAAGAAACGTGTTTTTACGTATGTTTTTGGAACATACTTTTAAGTTCGTTCCAAAAACAACAACAGTGAATAAAGCACATGTAAAGTACGTTTCTTTTTCACCGGATTTTTAGATATTTTCGGAATAATAAACAGTCAATATAGCTATTCATACAATATTTCATTTCATTTCTACAACATCTAAAATATTTTTAATTATTTTGATTTACATCTCAATTCATGTTGTACCAACAATTTTCTGTCGAACGTCACCTCTGGTACGCATGAAATAGGTTCGCCATCCCTGGCTTTATTAATTGTTCGAACAATCTCTAAAATTCTCTGCTCCTAAATGTATTAGACGTTTGATTAATAAACAAAAAAAATTATATCGTTATTTTTGATTTCAGATAATTATTTATTACTTGATTTATTAGAAATAATGTCCGTTAATTGCTATTTGACATTAATTAAGCTAAAAAATATGTATATTAAATTTCTTCGAGTGCCAATGATCTCTGTAAAATTGCAACGATATATCGATATTTTTAAAAAAATATATCGGTACCGATATCGATACGATATATATCGACACTTTTTGGCACTTCTGACATCCCTACACTGTCAGGTGTGTGCATCACCTGTACCCAGGCACAACAGTCAGCGGTACCAACATTTATTCATATGCAAAATCCATGCAAATATTATATTATATTAATTAACAGAAATAACAGTTCCATAAAAGCATTTGTCTGTTGATTAGAGTTATCACTTGCTATAACAGCGTTCAACACTCTTTCACGACAGCACTGTTTGCGGGAATTTACCCTGTTTCCGATCAGTTGTACTTCATGAGGGAATATCGTATGTTGAAAATATAAGAAGTTTGTCATACACTTATACTTCACAATGTAAGCGGCATAGATTTTATGCATAGTTCGGGTAGCGTATTTCCGTTTGCATATTCAGTTTAAAATTGTGCTTGTTTGCAGGCAATAGTGCTTCCTATACTGAATACCCTTTTGTATGTTAATATTTCATTACAAAACCAAGCTTGTTTGAAGGCAATACTGTTTAATACGCGGACGGAAAAACGCTGAGGGGTATGCGTTACATTGTTTTATTGTCTTGCCGCTCCATTCAGCGAACCGTACTATAATGATGAGTCACTTGTTAAGTTTTGGCCACAGACAATACACAGTTTCGTGAGTCCTCTGCCCTGTGTTTTTAGCTGGTAAGATCGTTTCATTAAATGGCGTTTTGACACTATTTCACTTAATTAATAATTTACTACTTACAAGATTAGACATCTTTCGTATGGTATAGCAAAGCACGCCTCGTCAAAAACTTGAAAACCGCTTGACTGAATTTAATGTAGAACATGAACCTGCGAATGCTTTAGATATATATTGAGGAGCTAAGTCATGGAGCATAGGGGCAACGCCGGAGTTAATAGCTCGTGTTAACTATGAACTACATCGAACGAAATGCGTTATGCTCGTAGGCTGCTAATGTTTTTGCAAAGAGAAATCTAACAAGTCCTGACTGACTGGCTGCCTGATTTGTCAACACCTAAGTCAAATTTGAAATTTGGGCAATAGGTTCTGTTTGCGACGGAGCATATTTTAAGCAATTATATACATAGGTTTACTATAGCAAATGTGACAAAGGATAATTTAACAATTGCTATATTAAAGGACAGCAAAGTTAAACATTTCTGTGGCTAATTAATTATCATGTCTAGTCTTGAATTTTTAACAGAACATAATTCAAAATTAAATATCAACTAATTTTAACGGAATAGACATTAAATTGCATTTGCCTTAACCTATAAAATACTAAAAAGTAAAAATATCGCCCAGAAAACTGTTGTGATTCTCTGCTACCATATACTTCCGTCAGACTCACTAGACGACACAAGCTCATCACTAGACGGTAATAGTGTCGCCGACTTTGAATGTAATTTTATGCGCTGATTTGTGACATTAACATCCATTAAGAAAGAATTTTTTAAAAGTCAGTTCAAAAGGGAGTCAAAAGGCTGTAGATCATTTTAAAATAGGAATCACGCTGTCGCGAGTTAAATATAAAAAAGTCAACTTGATAGACTGTTAATTAGTTCCAGGTATGGGAAAAAAGAAAAATTGAGTTCAATAAATCTTAATGAAATAAAAGATATCAAATAATAATATTAAAGTTACTTAACTAAGTTATTTTAATTACATAATAATATTATAGGTACTAAGTTAGTGGTCATTAGCATTGTTAGAGAATATCTACATTTAAAACTGCTAACCAATTATGTAATAAATTTTAAAAAAAGATGTTATTGCAGACATAAAGAACCATTATTTCATATTCGCGATTTAATAGGTTGTAAAAATATAATAAGATAAGTAAATTATTAACATAATATTTTATGATACATGATAATACGTAATATAATATAGAATAGGTATATAAAAATACCCACTAAGTTCTGAGGTTCTGGAAAAATATCAATAAAAGTAGTAGAACTTCAGAATTTTTTAGGGTTTGAAATTACATTAATGAGCATTTTATTTTATTTTAATAGCCGGTCTCCTATAGGAATGAACAGTTGTTTCGTCTAAATTTGGTCTAAAACATTGAAAAAAAAACAGATATCTGCAGTATCGTACTTTTACCAAACTAGTTGAATGTTCATTATTATAAAAAAATAATAATAAATATAAAATGCAAAATTATACTAAGCTCTAAAAGAGTTAATAAAACAAACTTAAAAAAAAAATTGGGATCACTTCTCACCAAAACTCTCCGCAAAACTAAATAGATTACAGCTAACCCTCTTAAAAAACAGTATCCTACAACACGATACGTAATAACGCGATCACCTATACTACACGGTTTTTCGCTCCAACACCATCACAAAGGAAACCTTCGTATTCAAGTGAAAAAAACGGTTAACTTTGTTTGCACCGTGTAGTGATGAGGATGACAATTATAAAAACCCGGGTCGCAGTGCCAAAACCCTGCCGACAATATAGTGTATTTGCTTATACAGGCAGTGTGGCTTTATTTTGCGAGCTTAAGTTGGTTTTTGGGCAAAATAAAAAATTTTACTCCTTAATACACCCCTTAAAGTAACATTTTTTTCTTAATTGCAATATTATTATAAATCGAACCTCTATACCAAATTATATACAACTTTCAGTAAATAATTCACTATTTGTAAACTAGTGTTTTCATAAAATTTGTAAGTCCGGTCCTGTCGGGCCGATTTTATTAAAATTTTAGGGACACCTTTTAATTACTACTAAAGGGTTAAATGTCAATTTTGAAACGATTCTGAGAATTTTTTCGGTATTTTGGGGCCCAAAAACATTTTTCAACCCTTAAAAACTACCCTTAAAATGCCCCGATTACGCCCATTTTAAATAGGCTTCTTGCGGTGATGGATTTCAACACGTGGACCAAATTTCGTTAAAATCAATTAACTCTTTCGAAAGTTATTGCCCGCACACATATATATATATATATATACGTATATAAATATATATATATATATATATTATACATATATATATACATATATATATATACATATATATATATATATATACATATATATATAAACATTTTCAAAAATGGTGCCAAAGTGTTTAGGAGGTTATGAAACGTCGAGAAATTTTGGTCCGACCCCTAGGTCCCGCCATCCGACCAACGCCAATAGTGTATGTTGCCTTATGGCAAATACACTAAAAATTAATGAGATTATTAAAATGAAGGGTCATAGGCACATATTATTTTATGAAATTAATGTCGCTGTATTCAAATAACAGGTTTCATAAAACACGGATTTTTCTAGGAACATATCTGTCGTGTTATAGAAGAGTTTACACTATTATTGTATATTAGTATGTTTAGAACTTTGATTTGCAAAACTTTTAATTTTAAATTATTAAACACGCGAATTAGTTTATTGTAAACGAAAGACAGGTTCCCTATATGGCCTAAATATTTACATAGCTGACCGATTGTTACAACTATCTAGATGTGCACGATCTGACGACGTAACGCTAACGTGATCACCATCCAAGACGGCCATGATCTTAATCTTAGCGTAAACCGCACCGCGTTGCATTGAAACACAATATCCAATGCGCTCAGCGTTAATTTGTGGCGAATGCACTTGATGCGTTCGTTTAAAAATATCACCCATTTTGCAATTTATATGTTATGACCACACACGTTTCTACAGCGCCTTCCGGGTTTTAATTAATTCGAATTTTTATTATACGACTCTAACTTTGCTTGAATATTATTCATAAATTATGTTTATAGTTTCTCATTGTATACCAAACACATTATTAACTTAATGATCAAAAATTTAAAGAATGAACGCAACGAATTTTGGTTGCAATGGTGTAGTTGTTTACAAAACAAAAGGTATGGTAATATCGATCCCATTAATGATGTATTTATATTTTTAAATCATTGCTTAAATATTTTTATGTTGCAAATAATGATCTCGGTTGTCGAGCGCCTATAGTCTACAATTTTTCCCGCACTTTCGGTTGCATTTCTCACCCTAATAGTAAAAATAATGCATATAGCTTAATAGCCGAACCATTATTGCATTCCACCAACTTTTTCGATTTATAATTATACTTAACAACAAATGAAATATATAATAAACACACTCTAGAAATAATCCTACAAACACTTTTTACTAAAAATTATTCGACGATCGTTTCAGACTATACATCCATTTTGGGGAGTACCTACATAAACGTATAAGTTTGTGTACCCTTGATCATGTTCTAACTGTAAGATATACACTACATAACAAGGGCCAGCGAGAAATCTGTCCATTTGATAATGAATTGAAATACCATTATTGATACATTCACCGACTCTGGGTTATTTTATAAAGTAATGAAGAAACATTATAAACAATTCTGTAATTATTTCGTTTTATAATGTTTATTCCAAAATTTTGGTAAGACTCTTCTCGGATTTAGAAACATTGTAAATCTCGTTTCGTCGGCAACACTACTATTGAGCAGGCACTAGCGTTTCTCATCCGCAAACATTACTAGATTTATGTTGCCTTAGGTAGTCGCATACTCGACGACGCAACGGTAATGTCGAATTAGCCGTGTACACATCTGACGTTTTTAATGTGGCGAAAGTGTTAAACGTTCTTTGTTTTAACAGCATGATAATTAAGTTTGTTTTAGTTATTATAGTTTGTCAAGTGTCAGCAACCGTTAAAATGTTAGATTCAACGAAAGTGCTTATACTTTCGGTTTCATGTAAAACAATTTATGATTGCCACGGAAATGTACGTATTTTTGTATGACAATTATTGCAATCCGATTATTAACTAATGTCCCTGAATCTTGCATTTGTATCAAGTGTTGGTTGAGCATATTCTCTCAGCTTTTTACGACGTAACCTGATATAAATCCTTGGAAAGATTTTTTTCTTAATATGGAGCAGCTCATGCAATTAAAAAACTTACCTGCAAGTGTTAAAGAGGCATTAATATTGCAATCCTTCAGAACCATGAAAAAAATTAACGTGTTGTAGCAGAGGTGACATTGTTGACATACAAATTTACCCTTCTTGTGATACGACCGATTAGACCTCAAAAGACGTTGCAAGTACTGACATCTACATTGTGAATTATTATGCAGGAAAAATAAATGAGGAGATGCGCGAAGATAATTGCTAACATCGGCTGCGTTCGCCGAACACTTGTACTCGTATTACGTTTAGTCGATTTGTTGTTATTTTCTAATACTATTTGTCTATTTTGAATTTCAGATAAGTTATTTGTAGCATTATATTTTTATTAATGCACTGAGTGGTTGTGTAATTTATATACATAAATGTAAATGAATTAAATTTTAAATTTGTATTATACCGGGTATCTCAGAAATCGCGCACCCAATTATTGGGATCGAAAGAGAAAAATATTCTGAGCCCAAAAATCCATGTTTGGAATTTTTTGATACCGTGGTTAATTAGTAATTAATTAATGAAAGTGGCCAATCAGGAGACGCATGAGACGGACAACAAGCGAGTCGAAATAATGGCAACAATTAGGATGAAAAAAAAGTCAATAAACAAGGAGAACGGAAGAATAAAAATACAGAAGTTTCTTGAGAAAAATAAATCAGCCGACGACACTCTCTTGGTTCGTCTGAGTCCATCGGTTTTTTATTTAATAATAATTATTATTTTAGTAATTAACCGAAATAAATCAGCCGACGATACTCTCTTCCGTAGCGCGCTCCTGATTGGTCATTTTCAATAATTAATTAACTACGTTACCAAAAAATTCCAAACATGGATTTTTGGGCTCAGAATATTTTTCTCTTTCGATCCCCACAATTGGGTGCGCGATTTCTGAGACACCCGGTATATTATATTTTATTAAAAAACTGTTCCAAATTTTAAGATTATTTAATCCAGCTCCAGTTTAACTTGATTTATTTACATTATAATTCATAAATTTTTCCTAAAACAGTAGAAAAATAAAATGTGGTGATTTTTTAATATTGGTCATTGTCTAAACATAATCGCTGGTAATTTGTATCGATTCCACTCAATTGTGTTATTTGTGTAAACGGGGCTTTATGTTTGCTTGTATGCATTTCCGTTCGTGCATATATAAACAACAAAAATGTATTTTTTGCATTAAAATAACGATAAATAAAGCATTTAACTAGGAAATGTGAAATGCACAATAATTTATTGTATAATAATAATAATTTCACTTGGTGCACGAGGGCTGATGAGTTCCAAGATACGGCGCTTTCTATACCCATAGGCTGCCCGTTGCCTCACGATCGGATTGCTATAATGCTGTTGTCGCGTTATTTATTGGCATTATGTACTATGTTGCGTGCCGACTGAGACATTGTTAAGGACGGACATTAACTATTTAGTATAAAAATTAACGTAATACAGCTTTTGTGAAAACGATTAAATCTTTTGCAACGTTTGTATAGAAGTTATTTTCAGTTTGAATATAAATGACTGGAGATATCGAAAGTTTTTTTTTTTTTTTTGCCTTGATAAAGGGTCACATCTATCTGAACGCATTCAAAATGAACGTTTATTTGAGGATTTTTCAGGGTATACAGAGCTAATAATTAAATAAAATAAAAATAGCACTTATATTTGAGAAACAATTATATATAATAGATTTTAAATGGTTCTTTTGGAAAAACGCAATCCATAAGAGCTGCTCCCTAAGCAACGGTAGGACTAAGGTCTCGCGACCAGTTCCTCAATATACTCATTGAGCATCTAGGCTCAAGAGAAACTAAAGAGTCAGTCTCAGTCAGTCTTTTGGAAAAACGCTACCTCTGTCAACATAACTACTCGAAATATTGATGGATTTGAAAAATTCAAAAAGATTATTGTAAAGTGAGCTTAACTTCGTCGCGTATGGGGCCATTTTTTGTTGTTATTTTTTTTTTTTTATTTTAATGACAGTTTGATTTATGTTACTTTTATGAACAAAATTTTGGCGTTTAATAGTCTATACTTTTTTTTTTAATCAAACAATGGCTCCATACGTAATAAAAGTAACCTCACTTCATAATAATATTTTTATATTTTACAAGTTTTATGTGTAAAATCTTTACTGATTGCCTTCCCCTCTGCCCGCCCAATTTTATTTTCTGTTATAATGATAGTTGACACGGTGAAATGTCCCGGAAGCGTGACATGATGCTCGTGGAGGAAAAATATTTAACCTAAAATCTATAGAAATCAACACTTAAAAACCCTAACAGTCATGCAATTCCACTGACAGTCATCAATAAATATTATTAACCGGTACTATACGTTTAGATAATCCTAGTAGTTACAAGGTACCTTCAACGAATTTTTTTGTTCCAATTCATATAAAACAAGCGAACTAAAACGATATAATTTTAAAGAACTTTCCCACTGCACTTTGTAAAAACAGTTTGCAAATAACTATTAACGAACACAAAAAAAAATATTGACGTCTGACGATGTGACATTTTTGTGCAAATTTTCAAAAGTCGTACCTAGACATTGGTGACCATATTTGGAAATACAATTTACAACAGACCATTTCGGTAAATATATTTTTTGGTCCACCATTGTTTGCAGATGATGCGTATTTTGTGTTTGAATAATGCCATTTGGCCGAATCTTTGTAATATTCATGAATTATTTATTATTAATACCATCGAATGGACATCGGCAAGAAGACAATGCAAAGTTTAGCAAATAAAGAAAATCACACCGTATTAACAAGATATTAACTGCAGGCCGACACTCTTGTAATGTTCTAAGGATTTCTGATTACATTCCGATGTGTCGATTTGTTACTGACTTACTTAATGGTTTTCGTGTACACGGGACTCAGTAATTTTTTTATCTAAATGTGTATCCAATTCTATATACCCAACCAAAAAAATAATCTTCTTTAGTGTCTACATATATCACAAATTAGATGTACACTAAAGAAAATTACAATATTCTTGAAACCAATTTCACCTTTCAATCTTGTAATACTAAGAATAAGAATTACTTAGCCTTGCCGCTACACAAATAAACTACACTACAGAATAGGTATAATTATTTAGTACTGAAAATGTTTAATAAGCTTCCTTGCATTATGCAAAGCTAGCCTACGACAAAAATTAAAAACCTTGGACATTTTACGAAAGTTGATATAGGTACCTCTCAGAATAGCATTAATTACATCCTCTTGTTGATAAGAGACCTACTTTGACATTATGATTTATTATTATATTATTATTATTTATGGAATTGTTAGGTGCCATAAGTCCATTAACTCCATTAGGAGACACTGTGTGTCATAACTTTATTTGAATGTTTTAGTTGACTATAAAGTCATTATAGTCTTTCTAAAATATTTTCAAATATCATAATATAGAATGCTATTCATTGGGAGTGATCTAAACATGAGTGTGAAATTATTCAACCAGTATCATCATATCACAGCTGGGTTATAATGCCATTACAAAATATCCATGAGCCCGGATGGGACTCGGTTTGGTCCAAAGACTAGCACGTCCATCAATGAGTACTTATAACAAATATTAGTTTAGTGGAGATCATAATTAATAATAATAAAGCTTTGACGATAACCAAAATGTTTAATTAAACGTGGAACAATTATCAACAGTTTCAAATAATTTATCATTTTTTAGATCTTCCGATTTTTACTTTTTCCCATTTTACAATTACAGATTAGTTGAAACTAGTTGATAACATTTCCGTTTTGCTTACGCATTTCTCATGCAATATGAGTTAAAGGTTACGATTTAATTAGCAAAAATTAAGACTGTTACATTTTTCAATTATTAGTGTATTTGCCATATGGCAACATACACTATTGGCATCGGTCGGATGGCGGGACCTAGGGGTCGGACCAAAATTTCTCGACGTTTTATAACCTCCTAAACACATTGGCACCATTTTTAAAAATGTTTATATATATATGTATATATATATACAGATTGTATCAACTCAAAGCTGTCCATAGGGCACTCTGTGTGTAAGACAGAGCACTATGTACAAACGATAAGTAAGAGTGAGATAAATGATCGCTAATAGTTACCGTGGTTACTGTAAATAAATAATACTTGTAAATCTTTTTACCAGTTTACAAACTTAAACAACTAAACCGTAATATTAATTCGTATTATTATTATATCTGGTACAACAGTTTGAACAATAATTCTAATAATTAATTTATTAAGTGTTCGAAAAGACCTCCACATTCTGCCAAACAATAACCTAATCGATTATAAATACTTTTCCTCACATTGGCTAACATCTCATGCTCAACGGACTGACATGCATTAGAAATTTGGATTTTTAGTTCGTTTAAATTATTAGAAGAAGTCGGTCTGTTTTCAAAGGCAGCTACAAATAAATTTATTACGTCGGTGGTTGAATTACCATCATAATTAATTATTTGTCTTTTTTCGTGAACAGTATAAATAGCCATTTTATCAATAATTTCGGTAGTGACTACAGACTGTCATTAATTGATAAAATGGCTATTTTTACTTAGAAAACAAAGACGTTTATTTAAATTTATTTTACAGTAACCACAGTAATTACTACCTATTAGCGATCATTTATCTCACTCTTACTTATCGTTTATATATAGAGCTCTGTCTTACACACAGAGAGCCCTATGGACAGCTTTGAGTTGATACAATCTGTATATATATATATATATATATATATATATATATATATATATATATATATATATATATATATATATATATATATATATATATATATATATATATATATATGTGTGTGCGGGCAATAACTTTCGAAAGAGTTAATTGATTTCAACTAAATTTGGCCCACGTGTTGATATCCATCACCGCAAGAAGCCTATTTAAAATGGGCCTAATCGAGTCATTTTAAGGGTAGTTTTAGGGGTTGAAAAATGTTTTTGGGCCCTAAAATACCGAAAAAAATTCTCCGAATCGTTTCAAAATTGAAATTTAACCCTCTGGTAGTAATTAAAAAGTGTCCCCAAAATTTTAATAAAATCGGCCCGACAGAACCGGATTTACAAATTTTTTGAAAATACTAGTTTGCAGATAGTGACTTATTTACTGAAGGGTGTATTTAATTTGGTGTAGACCTTCGATTACAATAATATTGCAATTAAGAAAAAAATGTAATTTTAAGGGGTGTATTAAGGAGTTAAATTTTTTATTTTGCCCAAAAACCAACTTAAATTTGCATAATAAAGCCACACTGCCTGTATTAGCAAATACACTATATTGTCGGCAGGGTTCTGGCACTGCGACCCGGGTTTTTATAATCTTGTGGTTATATTATATAGAGGATAGTTGACAAGTTATATCATTCTAATTATTGAGATGATGATAGTACATAATTAATATTCGTACTTGAGCTGTAATTATATGCAAGTAATAGTTATCAGCTTGATTTGCATTAATAATTGTAGGTATAAAAGATGTGATCGTGAGAAAACTGTCAAGAAAATATTGGTTTTATGTAATGTGAAAATGAACTATGCGTTCGCAGTTCACACGTTGCAGCGTCCGGTGTACTTATTTCCTATATTATACTTACAAAAGAATGAACTGTGCATTATATAATACAAGCTTTTCGAATTTGTATTCTTACGTGTAATTAAAATTGTAACGGGAGCACTGTCTGTTAATTTCGTTTTATTGCGCAAGTTTTATATGATATCAAGACTGAAGGACGCGTTTCCAATTTTTTTTTAAGTAAAACTCCTTTAGTCGCATAGCAGTGGTTTCAAAAGGATACAAGATAGTTAAAACGCAACGGGAAGTAGCCGCTTCTATAGTGATGAACAGGTGAAAAATAACAAGAACACATGAGTTATAAATTTTGAATTAAATTATGTTGCTATTCATAGTCAATGTAACAATTTATTCTGATGCAAATTAGAGAATCGTGCCATAAGTACAGTAAGTCAGCGGGTGTGAGATTGTTTTACTTTTATCGTGTGATTTTAAATATGCATACTCTTTTTTTTTGTACCGGCGCTACTCGAAAGCATCTGAACTCGCAGTTGTAGGATTGTCCAGGACGTGTCCACTAAGGATATTGCAGTTAGGGATTGCAATGCTGGATCCAGCACATTTTTGGCCTTGCTGGGTCCAGCCTCAGGTGCTGGATCCAGCGGTGCGGATCCGCAGTCAGCTAAAAACAAGAATTAATTGAGTCTGAGAAGGATTATGATAAGATATTGAAGAAAGAAATGGCACTTTATGAAAGTGAGGGAGTAAGAGGTGAAAACCTAACTTTAATCTATTTAATCTATGATTATTTAATGACTCTAAACTAACCAGCGTAGAGGTAGTGAGAGCCCTTTCCGCAGGCGGGTATGTTTACAGTTCTCTAAGAAGTAGACTGGGAGATAACACCATCAATAACATTTCTTTTTTGAGATCTTACTTTAAAAAAAGTGAACAAAAACTGTTACATAATTGATTGGCTTTATTATTTAAAAGACAAGTCAAGTCTTAAATTATATAATATAATTTAAATTAAAGTATTCTTTCTAATAAAAGTTAACTAGACATTTTATAAGCGGGAAGCGCAATTTTATTTCTAAAATTATTGAGACTGAGAAACTGAGACTACATAGTTTGTAAAATAGGTAAACAAATAACTATTTCAGATATCTAAAATATCAATTTAGGTGATTTAAGACAGTATTGTGATAATTAATAATTATATTCCGGATACTCATAACTATTACTTACTATTAGAGTACTTTACTAACGTCAAAAAAACGAGTATTTGATGTAAATGTAAATAAATAGTTATTAAAGTTTCTAGAGTTACAAAATTGTTACATTTATTTGAAAAATCGATTAATGCTGGATCGACCTGGATTTGCTTTAATCCAGCATAAATTCAGCTGGATTGAAAATGCCGCTGGATTACAGTCCCTAATTTCAGACGTCTGCAATCTGCATCCACAACCGCAAAAACTTCGCATTATTTTTTACAT
This sequence comes from Venustoraphidia nigricollis, assembly GCA_034508555.1. Lineage (NCBI taxonomy): Eukaryota > Metazoa > Arthropoda > Insecta > Raphidioptera > Raphidiidae > Venustoraphidia > Venustoraphidia nigricollis. Next base: position 2,018,870 of record JAVRKA010000071.1, read on the forward strand.
CTGCATTCACATCCGCACCAGTCGCTGCGGAGCTTTTATAAATGTAAATCATGACAAAATTATCGGAAGCGGGTTCGGCACTTGACGTGCGCTCGAGACAGGGATAGGGATTATAATGTATTATCAACCTTTGCGAAATCGCTTTAATTCTGAAAAGGCGTTATGGTTATTATTCTTTAAGTATAATTTACCAATTATGAAATTTCATTATTAAGACGTAATGAAAATAATAACTTTCTTAATAAAAATGATAGTAGATTACAATCTCACTTATTTAATTTAATATTTGCCGATCAGAAGTCACAGTTATTGTTAAAAATATTATTATTCACATTATTGTTTCCACATTCATATCTGCAGATGTGGACGTCAAAAAATTTGCATCCGCATCCGCAATTTGCAACATTCCTGGTGTTCACACACATCCTTTCTTGTAGATAAAGAAAAGTCAGATCGCGAGACCGTGACAAATCTTTGCAAAATTAGTGGTTCTCCAAAAGCACATCATTGTGGTTTCAGCAACATAGTAAGTGACTTGCTGGAACTGTATCTCGAGTTTGCTTGAACGTTCAAAAAAGCGTTGTAGTGACGCTTGAGCTATGTACCCAGCGGCCAGCTCGGCAGATTAGTGATGAGCGTCTTCGACCTTGGACTTGCCTGCAAAACTGTTGCAGTTCACACACTTTATAAGAGTTTGTGACTTATTCACGTATATTTGGTTGTTTTTTAAATAAAAATTAGTGACTTAATAAAAAATTTTACCATGTGACATTTAAAAACGGTTACTTCAAGTATTTGGTTCACTACTTTGCCCAGTTCTGATCTTGGTCTTGCAAACAGTGCATGACCATCAAGGTCAAGTTTGCTCATCACTACGTCGTCTTCGGTTCAAAGTTCGTTCCCAGTTCTTCGATACTCTTCCGCGCACGTTTAATATTCTTCTCTGTACTGACTGAACGTCGTGATTTCACCAACCGGGAAAAGTCACAAATGAAATCTTTTTGACGAAAACGTTCAACCAAGCGCCAAAGCATTGTTTCCGAGGGCGCATCTTCTAAGTTAAAATGTCCACGATACGCTCGGTGCATAAAAATAATTGAATGTTGTTTAATTGAAGAATGTTGGTTCGCGGCAATGTTATGAACGTTACTATGACTATGTTGACTACTAGGCAAATAATTATAATAATAACGAATTTATAATCTAAAAGATAATAACTGTTTAAGCCCCATTTTGTGTATTGGCGCTATTCTGTATGGTCTATGTTAAAATTTTCAGCGCCGTTAAATTTCTGTCTTACTTTAACGCATGTTATAGTGTTAGAAAGTGACAAAAAATTAACAGTACTATACATTCTTACATTGATTATATGGAATAGCGCCATTATTGCCAAAATAATTCACTGTCTATTTGTACCGACATAAAACTTTTTACGATATATGTAGGTATTTTTGATTGCGTTTTTATTTTTGCAAGTTATTGTTCTAGAATCATTATTTTGACTTATTTCAGTGCCGTATTGTAATAGATACACGTTATTATGGTACTGAGACATGCAATTTCTATGTTTGTTTATTAATCAAAGGAACTGTTTTGTTTGACATGTCAAGAATGAAGAATTGTATTTGTATGTAACAATTGAAAAGACGGTTGAAATTGTTTTGTTCCGGAAGTTTATTATATTATTTACATGCCTGAAATAGACACGCTCTGAGACCACCGGAAATAATTTTAAAGCAAATTAAAGCAACACAAAGTCGAACTATGAAATTTTAATAATGAGTTGAACGAAATACTTAGTTAAAAGAAAATTAAAAATTTAATTTTCATTAAAATTATATGGGTAAAAACACAAGTTTTGTAGGTACCTTTTCTAGAGATTTATCATTTTTGTTTCAAATTTATTGTAATCATGAATTTAGATTCAGGGTTACAATGCATCTGAAATGATTTTAATAATATCTCTAATGAGCTTTCCGACTCTTTCGGAGCCAGTGTCCATCGCTATGGAGGAGACTCGAAATGGAATAAGTAAAGAATCTTGCGTTTCTCAAAAAAAAATTTTTTTTTATTTTGGTAATAGATTCGTTAACCTTTCCATTTTGATCTGCTTTTTATTTTTGGATAAACTTGGATAACACGTTTATGAATAATTTGCCTGTAGAATAACTAATCTAAACAAGATTAATGAAATGGATGTTATTGCTGTACCAAGAATCTACCTATCTGCGACATGTGAAGACAAAATTGCAAGCCATGTAAGTTCTGTCTAGTAGTTACTTTAGATGTATTTATACAAAATTGAGTTTGAATTGAATATATAACAATAATCATAATGGTATTAGAAAAATATGTCAATAAAAATTTAAAATATAGTTCTGTAGAATAAAAACTATGATACCTATAATTTAACAGTAGTGATTTCGTTCTTTTTATTGACAGAGATTTTAATTGTTGACAGACTAGTTGCGTTTGGTACTAATTTGCTTTAATTTCGAGTTATATAATTATGTGTATAGATCCATTTGAAAATGAGTGGACATTTTTTAACGAATATTGAACATTCTAGTTATAGGTCGTCAAAATTTTCAACGTTTTAAACAACCGTCTGTGTAATAAAGTCGAAGCCATGTTACACATTGTTCATATAGCTCTTTTTGAAGCAAAAGTAAAATTTTTGTTTGGCATGAGTTACCATAAAAAATTATTCCATATTGAATATTTGACTGTATATAGGTGTATGTGTTCGAAAATGTTCTCAAAGCTTACGTTAGTTAAATTTTAGCTGCATGCTTGCATCAAAAACGTGTACCTACCTGATTAATCAGTAAACGTAATTAATATAAGAATGGTGCAACCGGCTCTGAATTTTTTTTAGTAAATACGCAAACTGAACATTTATCTCTTTTTGAGTCGTAATTAAACTTCCACAGTCAGCAATCCGGATATCCAATTGCCCAATACAAAATTTAAGTAAAAAGCGCTGCAGCCGAGTTTCAGTTTTTTGGCACGCGAATTTAGCGTTTAAATACATACGAGTAAAAAGATAGTCATTGACATTATAATATATGGTGTAAATATGGCAATAAAAATCGCTCATTATTGAAGTCACCGCGGTGCAATGCATTGGTCGCTAACGTCCTTGGCACACAAACTACACGATGAATGATGAATACAGTATCACGACATTCGCTCATACATCGTTTAGAATCTTGTCTACCGTCGTCCGTCCTCCTTCAACCGACACCGAAATGATTTTGACAGAGCGAGACAGTCGACTTGCAGAATTACTTTGACCGTCTGTAATTATAGATGAAGCGGTCGCTGCTGTGATTTATACATGTCTAGTTCTTAATTGCAATCGCATTTCTTATTTAATTTGTATCGAAAAATTATGTCGTTGATCATTATGGCATGTCGTTTTCTGGACTGCTCGAAACTACACGATTGTTTGTTTTGATTTGATCGACTCGATAGCACTGGCGGATTTACCATTAGACCAGTGAGGTCCAAGCCTACGAGGACATGATTTTAGAATTTCAAAAGTAAACAATGTTAGGACAGTTGAAATTTAAAAATTAATTTAATTAATTTATCATCCGTTGTCCAAATTTAACGGTTCTCTGGCTTCTTTAGATGTTTACTTTCAATAATCACTTTTCCCATAGAGCAAATTTCAAAAGTAAACAATGTTAGGACAGTTGAAATTTAAAAATTATTTTAATTAATTTATCATCCGTTGTCAAAATTTAACGGTTTTCTGGCTTCTTTAGATGTTTACTTTCAATAATCACTTTCCCATAGAGCAAAAAGGGCGCCATATCGAACCTAAATCCATCACTGCTCGATAGTCTTTTTGAAATTTGAGTTTCACGTTTTGCAAACTTACTGTAGGTACTGAAATTGAATGAATCAGTTAAATTGAGGTTCGTGTCTTGATGCATCGTTGAAATCTCTAGAACACTACACTGTTAACTTTTTTTTAATAAAGTATGATTATTAGCCTATATGCGTATGATGTCAATTGTCGAGCGTCTATATTTAACAATCATTTAATGTTCTTATAGGGGAATTATGTTGCAAAAACGATGTTTAGATGGTAAAATCCATTTTATTTAAAAAAGAGACTACTTTACACTAAACACTAGAGAAATAAAACTAGTTAATCACACAGATTTTTTTATAAAACCTTCTTGCAAAAATGAAAATATTCTACCATTATAATATTTTTGGGCCTAAAAACAACAGTATCCTCTAAAAACAACCCTTAAAATGATCCGATTGCGTTCGTAAAATAAGCGTACGCCGTACGGTGTTGGATTCCAATGTACTCGTATGCACCAAAATTCGGTAAAATCAATTAAGTCATTTAGAAATTTCCAAATATGATGCCAAGCTATTCAGAATGAAATGAAACTTCTGTGTCTCGCCATCCGACTGACGCCATAGTATATATACCATATGCCAAATACAATAAAAATATTTATCAATTTTATTGTGGTGACCTCATAATTTTACATCAATTATTTTTAACAAAAAGAGAAATAATTAATACCCACAGATCATAGATTTAAAAAATAGTAGGTACTATACAGAAATAAGAAATTGTTTAGATAAATGGATATAAAAGAACGATTTGCTAATTTTTTAAATATCGAATAAGTGTTGAAACAATTTCCGAAAGTAAATACACTTCAAACAAAGTCTAATAAGAAAATTAAAATATCTAATGCAAAATCGCGAACCCTATATAAATTCAATGTAAGGTCACATTTTTTGTCACTTATCAACATAATCAAGACATTTCCTTCGCGAATGAACTCACAAAATAGTGATGCCCTCAACGTATTTCTATGATTGGAATTTGAAGCCTAATTATCAACATTTTTTTTTGTCAATTAAAAAGGCATTTAAGATGCTCTTTGAAATCGTGATGTGATAATTGATGTTTCATTATTAGTAGTGCATTGGTAAATGCCAAACAAGTATGGCATATGATGAACAATATGATGAATGACCCTGATTGCATTAAACATATAATGCCAGCGTTGCAAACCATCACTCATCGATAATACTCATCATTCATTGAACTGATGGTATTGGAGGAGGAAGCATTACTGCCAGCTGCCAAATTCGTTAAGGCGCGCTCAGTCGTCACAAACATTTTTATTAAAATACAATTTGCATCTTACACTAATTTAAAAATAATTACTTACTTCATTCTTCTTAAACATCTCAAATTAATAATCGCTTTCGTTTGTTCGAGTTTAAGTCACAATAACAGTATATCAGATTTAATTCTTTGCAATGATTGTTAGAAACATTAATTGTTACAATGCTATATTAGAAAAATTTATTTTTGAACAACTGTCACCATTGGAACTCAAACCCGAATCTTTCCACTTTCGCGGCGGAATAAGTTTTCAGTTACTCTACGGTGCGATATCTCATCAATCAATCTTTCATAATAAAGCAGTTGTAACATTGAATTCACATCACGCGAGAGCAGATTTTACTCCGTAACGCTAGACATGAACCCTCTCAGTAGCGAGAGTTACGAATGAATCAGATGAAAATTTCCATTTATCTAGGTAATTATTAATCCGTCCTAAGTTACAGTACTGTAACTTAGAACTTTTAACTAATAATTAGATAAAAGGAAATTTTCATCTAATTTATTCGTAACTCTCGCTGCTGTATTGATTGACTGAGTAACGGAAAACTGATTCCGCCGCGAAAGTGAAAAGATTCGGGTTTGAGTCCCGATGGTGACAGTTGTTCACAAATAAATTTTTCTAATATAGCATTGTAATAATTAATGTTTCAAACAATCATTACAAAAAATCAGCAACTACTGGCTCATGTAAGTCTTACTTACGGATTATAAACGTATGAAAAAACCCGGCAGATTTAATTCTAATTGTAAATTTATATAGACGCTTTGTACGTTATTAACCACTTTATAATTAAAATGATGTCAAAATTTTTCAAATCGGTTAGCCTCTCAAAAATAATAAAAATATATATACGTCATGTCGAATTAATAACCTCTTTTTGGTGTCGGTTAAAAATAACAAGTGTAAAATGCATCTTAAAGATGCATCGAATGCGATGCGTCTTAAAGTTGAATGCACGCTAAACTAAGTCACGACTGCATTAGTAGGTATGAATAGCAAAAGAGAGAACGTTGCATATCATATCAAATCACATCAGCAGCATCTCTTGAATCATCATAAGTGCCACCTTATGCTTGATAGTTGATGATACAACAGTACCGTCTTTTCCAACACGCTAAGGTAACTTGGCAGGTTTTTTGTATGCATAAAAAAATCTTTCAGTTTGATTTGCACCAACACTTGCAAAATATGCACTGACATGAAACTTTGCAAACTTACAGATGACAATGCAATGTTATGGTGTTGAGCTCTGCAGAACCTGACGTAGATTTCTAGAGGTTCTCGAGGTTCGGTCTAAAATCATAGAGATAGGGAATTGGTGCTCAAGCAAAAGCTGTTCCGCAGAAATTTACGACTAAAAATAATGAAATAATAAATAAGAAGTAGTTACTACAACGCACTAAAAAGTAGAAAATATTTGTTTTTCGTTCTATGCATGTGCTATCATGTGAGTTAGCAAAGTTCTCTGTTTTAAATTACTAAAGGTAATGACATTTTTTTAAAGTTTTTTTGACTTGAAGGGACTTGAAATGTTCCAATCCGGTACTGTGTATTTTTTTTTCTTGATACAGATACGTGCTTTGCAAGATGCATTCTATTTACAAAGCGTGTATTAAATTAGAAGGTCATTTTTTTAATATTTGCTCTCGTGAGGTCTAGAATTCTATTTTTTTCCTAAAATAATTTTTTTGACGTGTTAATTTACATTTCATAAAAAACGCTAAAACTGACAGAAATAGTTATTTAATATGATTTATTGTTTTCAATTAATACGTTTTTGTGGCAGGAACTTATAGTTATAGAAGAAACCTACAAGTTGTGCTTTTTATTATTTTCATCACTTTAGATCTCAGAAGATTTCTTAGTAGATACTTTAAACCTTGTAACCAGTGCACGCAATGTAATATCTTGATCAATTTTGAGAATAACGAGCGTTCAACATTTTTTACCTCTCTGCGGCACACCGCGAGTGTATTGTGTTTATTAGTCTATGTGTATGACTATGTCCAGATAATACGCTCTAAAGTTTAGAAACGGATTGATCGATTTGGACAAAGGCGGTATCATTAGAGTAGTCTGGATCCTTCGACTGTCCTAGGGTATACAGCGTTACGAATTATCAAACGTGAAAAAAATGCATGAAATTAAAAATCTTAACGAGTAAATTTCGGAAGTACATAATATTTTGTAAAATAATCTACTTACACAAGCTTAAACACTACTCAAAAAATTAAAAAGCGTAAAATAAAAAAAATCATCAATTTAACAAAAAACCCGACTACTGTTAAAAGTACAAAACAAGCTTCCAATATGAAAAATAGTCCTGTGTTTTACACCTAGCTAAAATTTTAGTGTGCTATAAGTGAGATTGATGGCTACAAAGGATAACTTTTTTACCGGACTACTTTGCACATTGGAAGCTTGTTTTTTTTGGTATTGTTTTTGGGCCTTAAAATATATTAAGTATATATGTATATGCCGTAGTGACATAGTGAAATACGTCACTTTATATACGCGTAAAATGAAAATGTGTGTTATTGAAGAATCTACCGAGGCTTTTAATGAATTTCATAAAACACCGATCTCCTCTTGGCACTGCATCCAATTTGAAATCTTTTTACGCGATCTGTCGTAATTTAAATTGTCGGCTCGCGAAGTATTCGGCAGTTTGTGTTCGATAAAATTTCAGGCATGTGTGTCTGAAGAAAGTAACCTCAGCCATGTATTAACCACGTAAAAAGGACACATCGCTCACGATCTCTGATTGTACAAAAGTCTACTTAACAGCACTATTTAAATTTTATTATTTATAAATGAAATGTAATAATTTCCATAAATTCTTATTTGGAACAGTATTTTTTTTGTGAATATATTTCTTCATAAATTAAAATTATCATAAAACTGAACTCGATTAAATTACTTAACTCTTCACTAATAATAATAACATTTATCATTTATGAGCATAATTAATGACATTAGCTATGCAGAATCTTAAATACACTTCTGCCATTATCTACTTAAGATAATTACTACTTACAATTATAGGTGTTTAACCTCGACATAATGAATTGCATGTTGTGTCCTTACCTGAAACAATAACAATATTACAATTAGATATTACGTTCTCGTTTGCATTATAAATTCATAAAACTGTCGTCGGATTTTTTGGACGAAACCGGCTGTCGTATTTTTCTGGTTCTCACGTCTATCATTGTTATATTAATATAATTATGATTAAGTTAAATGGCAATTAACTTTTAAAGTTTTATAATCTTTTAACAGCCGTGCTAATAAAACAAACACGCATTCGTTTTAATGCAGATTTAAACATAATATTTTTATAGTCTGTGGGAAAAATATTTATCCTATTATACAGTAATTATTTGACACAAGGAACCCAGGTTGGAAACGTCACATATATAACGCCGCTATGTGCCGGCGTTATCAGCGCAGTTATAATATAACTATAAAATATCCATTTCCGTGCTTATTTTCAGCGAAACATTTTTCACCCCCGAGAAGGGGTGCCATCCACCCCGCAATCGAGAGCGGCAAAATTTTTTTTTTTTACATTTTTATTTGAGCTTTTAACAATGCAGTCCAACAGTTTTTATGAAGATTCATTGACTGGCCCTGGATTCCGAGGTATAAACCTTACGGCACTCCACTAGTATTAATTGCATCATGTTTTTACACACCCGTTTAAACATTCCTCTCAACTAAGATCGTTATCTATCTGTTTTTGATGCCTCGTGATAACGTTATTGACGATTATAATCGCAGTTTCCTTGTCTCAAATTACTAAAAACCCCCAAAAAGTTTTCTGTGCTCTTACTTTACACTTTTTCTAAGAAGCACAAACCGTAGGATTTAACGACGTTACTTTTTAATCACTCCCATAATAAATCGCATATTATTTACAAAAAAAGACGTTTTGCTCAACCACTTTTACATGCATTATACAGATATGTAAAGTGATCATTTACGCACTAGTGTGATAAAGTAAAGCAAAATTGATCGCGCTATACCAATTCCATAGTAAATAAATTTGTCTGTCTGTTTTTTCCGTAATCTAGAAGGGAAATTTGCTCAAAAACTGAACTGACAAAAAATTTAAAAATCAAGTGAAAATCAGCTATTTTATAGAAGGTACGTGCAAAAAATGGATAACAATGTCACCACTACTATCACAACGACATATTTAGACATACAGGTATTAGGAAATCTGAACCATTAAAACGAAATGTCACTGGCCGAACATCATAATATTTTTTTCTGTAAGCTTTGGTTCACAATAGCGTCATGTGTATGTATTTGACCTTTGTGATAGTTAAACTGCGATCTGAAGTGCATCGCATTTTTTTCGTTCTGAACTGGAGTTTGCTTTTATTAGTATTCAATTAACTGTTATAAACGTAAGGTAATGTTGCTAATTACAGCTCTTTTAACATTAAAATGATTTTATGAAGGTTATGTACATATGATTTCGCACAGCGAGAAAAAAATAAATATACATCAGTTGGCATTTAAATACAAAACTTTACATAATTCTGACTTCAATATCGTGACGAATTTTTATTAAAGACGTATGTAATTTATAATTATTTTGATGCAATTTTACATATTTTTAAAAATTATTTAAATGTACTTGTATGTTATATTTTCTTTATAGGCTTTCTCAAGGAGGTTAACTTTTGCATGTGTAAATTACATAAAAATTATTCTAGATTTTGGTGATATCAAACAGATTTCAATAATCTTGTTATTTTATATGATTAGGAATGAATTTACGTCTATAATGCTTTTGGTTTATCATGATTTTGTATCTTCGTGTTTCAATTTGTATCATAGATGCTAATGACATCAGTTGTTGAGCGCCTATAATCTTCAGTCTCTTCCTTTCTCTCTCAAACATATGTATCAATTAAATATTGATGTTATTTGACTTACTTGTAAGGTATATTTTAAAACAACTGATTAACTTTTCATCGATATCATGTAATAAATAGTACAGTAACATCCACTTCGAAAGCATACTCTCCTTTTACTTACAATTTTATAGTAGTACCGACGTGAATTTTTCACTAAATGTTTTCACCTCACCATGTGCATGTACACAAAATCAAAATTCTGCTCCTTTTCTGGTTTGTAAAATTACAGTGACCATTTTAAGAACTACCCTAATGCACCCAATATCTTTTATGTCACTTATTATAGAAATAATATATATATAAAACTTTTGAAAGATAAGATTTTATCGAAATATAAAAAAGAAAAAATAATTTTTATAAATTCAAGTTCATATTATAATTTATTATAAAAGTGTGGACCGTAGACTTTATCATCGTTTATTAACTACAACCCGCGCTTTCATAATTAGTAAGCCATATTATTAAAAATTATTTTTCCTTTTTAGTACTTTTGAATAAAAACTTATCTATTAAAAGTTTTTTTTTTACTAATATATTTTGTTCCTTTTAGTCTTTCAAAAAGCTAAGTTATCTAAACTTTTTGAAAGACTAAAAGGAAAATAATTAATCAGTTGATTTTTATAGATTAACGTTAATCTATAAAAATCAACTGATTAATTATTAACACTAGAAACGAATGAATCATGTATTGTCATCTGCAATACATTTACTTATGTGTTCAATATAGTAGAACCACGATAAGTTAAAATCCAAGAGAAACGTTAAAAAAATTAGGTTATCGAGTTTTTTACTTATCGAGAGTTGAAGTTAGAGAGGTTTTTTGAGGAATAAAGGTGACATAAATTTTTTATCTATTCATTGTGGCGTCCGCCATATTGGGTTTACAGTGCCCTCATAAAGTGACAAACTGGATTTATACATTATCATCGGACATACATATGGGTGCAAAATTTCAAAGCTTATAATTAGATTTAGCCTAAATTTCAATTTGACTCAAACTGACACACTGACTGACTGACAAATATGTGAAGTTAATAAAAGCTTGTAAAAGTAATATAAATAATATTACAAACATTCTGTATTCATTCCAAAAAGTCATGGGCAAGCCGCACTTTTTTTCTACCGGCCCGAAGAATTACAGTTGTAGAGGCCTAAACGTGCTTTTTTCCTTGGCTACAAATTTTTGTTAAGACTATAGTCGCTTTATATTAATTTACGTAGACTATTGTTTAGTACAAATAGCCTAAAAATATATTTGTCGATTAAAACACAAGTCAGCAAATAACACACGTTAAATATTAAACTAAAAATATATTGTACCTGAAAATTTAGGATCATGAACCGAACGCGTCATAATATGTTCCCAGCTCTAACATTTTTTCGCTGGATAAATGACCACAGAAACCGCAAGTAAATAAAACTATTAGTAAGTTTAGATTTAAAATGACATTGAAATAAAAAATTTTTATATAACATACATGTGTTAATTTTTAGCAACCTTAAAAATTCTATTCTCGTACTTATGAATTGTTTTAATTAAGTAATTACTAATTATGGAAGTGTTAAAACAATATACTTGTAATGTATTATAATATATACAAGCACACAATATACAAAATACATTAAATTGTCGTTTAGTGAAAATTAATTATTTATATTTTTGTTATTATGACATAATATGTAGGTACGTAATGTAATTTTATGTTTATAACACGTATGCAAGGTTAATACAGTAGGTACAAAATTTGTGTGTTTTGTTTTTTGACATCGCTTTATTTTGTGAAGATACAATTTATTAAACGCCATTAATTTCCAGCAAATGTAGATTACCAAATATACAGTGTTTACTTCAAAAGGGTACTCTCACTGAATAAATGTAATGACAGTATTTACAATTTTTTTTCAACTCATGGATACCACAGAAAACCGCATTTCTATCATTTTTATCTCGCAATAGCCAAAGTTACATTTTTTTTCTACTAAACAACCATTATTTCTACAGAATATCCATTTTTTCTACTTTCTATTTAAATATTTTCAGTACAACGTACATTTAAAAATTTTAATGAATAATTGAATTGTCCATTGACCTGTGCTTGTACACAGAACAAAGGAAATCATTTACTAAACTCAAATTTTATACTTATCATTTTATTATAAGCCAATTAAAGATAAAAACTGCGTTCCAATAGCAGTTTTTTTACCTGTTTGGCTAAATAAGTAGGTTAAATTGTTGCCATCTTTTAATATTATCAGCTTAAAAACTAAATATGCAGTTTTATAGCCATTACAATAAACTCAAATTATGATTTCGGACAGTTAAATCTTTGCGAAGATTATTATGGTTTACAACAGCACCTACTTTAATAAACAAATTAACATTGTGCGTGTGTAATGCAAGTAAAGAAAACGATGACAAATACAGTGGAACACCTTTATTACGAGACCCGGGCATAGCGAGATATTCGGCTAACGAAGAAAGAACTTTATTCCCTTCTGTCCAACCGATTTAAATGAAAGTGGAGTTATAGTATTTAATGCTCCCCAAACTCTAAGTATAGGCAACATTTTGTGCAACTACAATCGGATTAAGGTAATGTTGCTTTCAAAACTGGTTAACGCGAGATCGAAGCTGTTGGAAAATCATCTCTGACATTTAACAGCCATTTACTGAAATTATAATGAAGTATTTCGTGTCTAAGGTAATCAAAAGTAGCGCCTGTCTACACAATGATTGTAAACTGTAGTATCTGACAGTCCGTCTAACCTACAATACCCATTTACGGTGTTTTTGCAAGTGTTCAATGTTTTCTTTCAATGCCATTATTCCAAAAATTACTGTTTGTTACTCAGCCAGAAAATTTGCGACTCGCGTGACTTTCTGCCCGAGTAAGAGTGTACTATGATGAAGAATTAGTGGATTTTTAAGTTATATGTAAATATAGTGTTACGTTGTGCAATATTGTTGTTGATCTATGATACTAAGGGAACTGATCTCTCAGATAGTAAAATATGTTCTCAGGAAATGTCGAACTGTTGTCGCAAAATTGATTTTATTAGCTGTGATTCAGCATTAAGCTTCACAAAATTTTGCGTGCTGCTTAAAAATTTTAAAAATCCTTAAAAATTGAATAAATAAACGTGATTTTAGTCAATAATTTATACTTTATCAACGTCTGTATTTATTTAGTAACTTAAAAATTAAGCTACTAAATAAATTTTAGTGAATATTTCTTTACAGCACGTCACGAGATTTCGAATTAGGGAAAGCAAATTAACATTGAAGTTTTTTCTTTACTATCTTATGTTTAAAATACTGACAAATTTGGCTTGCTCTATAACTTTTTTCAAATTTAATTTTTTCTGTACAAAAATTTATACAGAAGCTATGCTAATTTTCTCGTTTTTATCTGATTTTAAATCGTTTATTGAGACCAAATAAACTGTAAAAAACTTCGCTAAAGTCATATGGAAAGAATGTTACATATTTCTACTTTATTTTGAAGTATTAACATCAGAGACTGAATTAGATTTTTCATAGAAATAAGAGATTTCTGAAACGCACACTTGCCTCCAACTGTTCATAAAGTACAGCTATGCGGATGAAAAAGGGAGCATATTAAACAGGTGGTAAACAGTAACTTGAAAAGTTTCGCACTATCGGTGGCTGGAAACGGCGGATCATTCGACGTAACAACAATATACAAAGTCATACAAATATCACGATGACATAAATCACACATACTTGACATGTTACAGAATATTTAAATATACACATGCGGTAGGCTCATTGCCTAGGGTGACAACACCGTTTGACCTGCCCGTTGCACTATTAGATGTTTTATTATGGAATTACGCAAACAAATGCACTTTCGTTGTTTGAAACTAGTTTGTAGTTATTTCCCTATTTTCTCTGAAATCTGTCTAAAAATCGCGCACGATCAGCACAGCACGGAGCAGAAAGTGCTGCTCGTGAAAGTACTCATGTTTTTAATGGAGTAGCGTACATTAGACCAGCACCTGCAACCAGTAACGTCCATCAGTCGGTCGCCTGCAATGTCTGTCTAGCCAGTAGCCGTCCTGAACCGATGTAGTAGTGATATATCGTTTTCATTAATTAATTTGTACTGATAAAATTACTTGAAAATTGCAAAATGTCACCACCCGTCACGAAATCTGCACTAAAATTTTCAGGTTTATGCCGGTCCGTGCTGCTTTGTGCTGGTCAAATGCGCGACACTGTGCAGGTTGCAGGTTTGTGCAGTGCTGGTCGTGCTGGTTCATTCTTGATAAGTGTGCGCAGTTTTTGAAATTTATACTTTTTATTTTTCCATATTTGAAATACATACATGTATAGAAAGATTTCTTGTAATCGTGCAAAAATTCAAATTTGAATTTTTGGCGAATTTACGTTGTGAAACACTGAACGAAAAATGGTTTTTAAAAAACGACTGTCATTCTGTCAGTTTTTTGACTAAGAAAAACATCTGATTGCAGGAGAAAATAATATGTTTGCAAAAAAAATAAAAAAAAATCCTCTATTCAAATTTAAAACTAACCGTTGCCCGCGACATCACAGACATTAGAGACTTTATTTTTATTTATTATATTACTATTATTATTATTATTTATTATATACTATGTCAAATGTCAGCATTTTTGGAATGGTCTCGTCACCGTTCATTTGACTGCATTGTTGTTTGATTGCAGTTTCGAAGCGTTGGTTTTATAAACCTAAATTTTACAGATTATTGAAAAACAACGTATCAAATTCAGCAGATTATACATGTATTATATTATGATGCCTATTACTAAAATTTTATACCCTGTGTTGAATAAATATACAGTTTTACACGTAATATGAAAGGACGTATATATATTATGCTAAAAATTCAACCGAACATTTTCTTTACCTTTCGCAACATTTATAATTGACAGTTGAGAGAAAAATGACCTAACAATAGCTCACAACGATTAATTTCTATGGAACATGCGTTTACATTTTACTTTCAGAATATAAAATTATTAATTGCTTGTTAATAAAACATTGCATGATTAATGTTTGTGACCTTGCTATACTTATTAATTGACTTACAACTTTTGATTAATAATTATGAGTACAAAAAAGGTATCCGAGAGTGATTAGATGACAGAGGAAATAAATTGATATTAACAGTCATAGATTTACCTGGGCAGAAAATATAGTACCGTGTACTTTTTTCTAAGAGAGAGATTGTAGATTATAGACGCTCAACATATTTTTTTTAAAATAACAATAGCCAACCTTGAGCTTGCTTTTAATTGTAACATTTTTTCCCAGCATCTGAGACGTTTATAATAATTCGTTAATGAAGCATTTAATATCCGTGTACCAATTTGTTTGCACTATTGTTAATGAGTTTTTTAATATTACCATTTGTATAGTTTTAAAAGCAGAAAACAATGTTCTTAATTTTATTCCTCGAGGCTCAATAGTTATTTCAATCGATTTGTTAGATTAAAATTAACTTAATTCATTGCAAGGTCATTTCAATTAATTAAATAAAAAAATAATTGAATTTATTACTTTAAGCCAAATTGTACTGTCATTCATAATTACAAATTACAATCAATATTTTAACCGGATTGATAAAAACTGTTTTTAAACTGTTTTAAATATAATGAAGTTAATTTATAATGAGTAGCTAATTATTAAAACGAAAATTCCATGTGTCGGTTATAACGTCTTCTAAATATCAGACTAATTTTGCTTATGTCTAGTTTAAAATTTACAAATTTTCTGTAGAGTCTATTAATTTTTGCACGATCCCCTTTGAAATAGCTGATTTTCCCGGTTTTCTCACACTAGTGTGTAAAGTAAAACAAAAGTAATGCGATTTTACCAGTTCAATAGTTATGTCTGTCAGTTTCCATTTAAATCTATATGAGTGACAGAGAAGCAAAGTGGGCTTTGTCTTCGTAAACAATCGAAACTATCAATAGATATAGCCAAACTGAGAGATATCCAAATATATAGGTACTTATTACGAAGGGAAAGTCGGGTATTTTATGAGATACGTGCAAAAAACGCAGTATGTATCCTGTTTTTAATGACTTAACAGTCGCTAAATTCCTCGTGTTAAAGCTATGTCACCGCTCGTGATAACACATTTTATTACAAACGAGATACATAAAGTACTATTAACGTTCCACTGTAAATCAAAATTGTTTTGAATTATTTATCGCATAATTTAAGTTATATCATCATGTATGGCATTTAAATTTAAAAAGATTTTATGGCGATATTAATTACTCATAATATTAATTATTTCGTCTCATGTATTGATTAACAATCATACTATGATACAAAATATCAGATTGTGTGTACATATATTATGCATTTGACATTTCATTTTTTCACAAATGATTTAACACCTACAACATTACTAGTTAAATTTAATGACTGTCGTTTCTAATTGTACAGATCAGTTTAATCTTAGCTTTCTTCATTATTTCCCGAAACGAATTGTCTTTATTCACTCAGTAATATTATATTTGACTTTAATGCTCTTATTTATGTGAAAAATAATGACTTAAACGTTTGTCTCACTTTTGCTTGTACAAGATGCAAAGTGTTAGAAAATGTCAAAAGTTTAACCGCGTTCGTAATTTTAGAATAGTCTCTTGCCCATAATTTTATGTGGTTTTTTGACATTTTGTGTGAAATAGATTTTTATTAATAAATATTTTGACTGAACTGATCGATATTTTATTTTTTCATCACATTTACGAAAATTCCGAACACATCACAATTCCGGATGTATGACCCTAGGCGCGGCTAGTTTAGAAGGTCCCAGAGTCCAGACACGTGCCCCCTACCATTTGGAACTGAGCCCAAATTTTCAAATTGTCAATGTCTTAAAACCAGCCATGCATAAAATTACATAAAATAGAATTTCTTTCAAAATGTTTTAATTTACGGACGTGTTTTAATGCGTCTCTAATTAAATTGATTTTCATTTTGTTTAAAATTCTCAACTTCTCTTGCGGTCTCAGAAAGATATGAAATGCTAATATATAAACCTTGACATAAAACACAATCTAGATCTTTCATCACGACACTTTTTATTATAATTTTAGAAAAATCTGTCTTGCTTTTACGTAAAACTTTACTGTTGTCGGAATAATGATCTCATCATGAATATAATATTTTATAAATAATTCAAACACAGATTGCGATCAGGGAGAGCAGATTTAGTTTTACGAGTCATTTTGATATTTTTTTACTCGTATCTACGAATTTGACATTTAAATCGCCTTTGAATGAAATTATTTTTTTCATGATTGTAACTATTTTTTTCTTTTTCAGGTAAGGGACACGTCTTCTCAATCTTAAAAATATGGCGTAACGTAAGTTATGTATGCTTTTACTTTTTTAGATTTGCAAAACTAGTCACTGTATTCAACTATTATGTAATTATGTTGACTTGTAGTGACGACGTTAAGGGGGATCTCTACTCTCATAAAAATACGATTAACATTACGTACACAAAATACCGATTATGTCCTGAATACAGTTTATGCGATTTAAATGCAGTCGACAAGGGCAAAATTACCATCCGTCGTAACGGAAAAATGTGAAAAACAGACTTTCAGTTCTTACACTCTCCTGATTTTATTTTTGAACTAAAGTTCGTGTTGGTCCCAAATTAAAGTTAATAGTTTCCTCTTGCGGCGTTACAAAAAATTTTTGAGTGGGATTGACGGAAAAAAGAGGAAATTTAAACGCAAAAATATCTATTCTCGAATGAGAAATACGATCTGGAGCGAGTAACAATTTTTTAGGCTGGAGGAAGGGGCTAGATCGCTTTACTTTTGTTTCATAATACACACTAGTTTAAAAAGGGGTCGTTTTACAACCACTATACACGCATGAAAAGCGACTATTTTTGTTCAGGCAAATTATTCTAATTCATTAAATGTATAGTAAATATACGAAAGCAAACCACGGTGTTTTAGAATATAGTTATAATCAAAATTCTCCTGTTGAAATAATTGGATCAATCTCTCATGAATAAAATGTCTAAAAATGAAACTGTACAAATTTGTTCTTTGTGTGTTCTTTTTCTTTTAATGCACTAATAAAACGATTGGCCAGAATTAATCATTATGTAAATCAATTGTCATTTAGTGGCCGTTAAATTAAATTATTTTCTCGCTGTAGGTACTATGTAACTAGCAGGTGAATCGTGATTTGAGAAAGTAATATAAAATGAAATAAATTATGCTCATAAAAAGTAGTTGCTATTTTCAATACCTTCTATAAAAAAGACGTTCATAATTGAGTGCTTAGTAATTAATCAACATGCATCTTTATTGATTGAAATTAAATAATAACTAATAATCCTGTTCATTGATTATGTACATTATGGTTTTTACAAAGTGAGATTCTTTCTCAGCTTATACCTATACTTCATTCCAATATGGTAATAATTAATTAACATCATCATAATATAAAACCTTTGAAGATAGTTAAACTTTGTCGTTTGTAAGTACACAAATCTTTATAAAAATGGACGTTTTCATTGGCATATAGATTTTTCTATCGAATTTAATACGATTTCAATTTATTTTCTGAGGAATTTTGCGAATAGTTAGGGATGTTTTAAATATTCGGTTACAAGTCCGATATTTCGATGATAAATTAATATGTTTTAATTGATATGTAGAATTTAGAGATACCTTTAAAATGGTGATATTTTTTACTAATATTTTCAGTGACGTCAGGGGACTAAGGCTTTCGTGTGTGTAGATTTACATAAGAATGACCACATAATTGTGATAATGGCATGTGGTTAGGAGGCACGTACCTACCTACGTACAAAAATAAATAAATAGTTGGAAATCACGTCAAGAAGTGGATTCTTGCTTCTAAAAAACGTTGAACTTTTAGAATAATTTGAAGATTTGATCATTGACCCTGTTAGTTGATAACTGATAAACGATGTTAGATCATGTAAAGTCTAATATAATTTGATCTTTATGTTTCTTTTTTAAAAACACAGTATTAAATTACATTTTGCCTTCTTAAATATTTATTTCATATACGTATTTTGACATTTTCTTCAATTTAATTTTTGTGTTCTGGTCAAATTGATCTGACTCGAAACGACGAGAAAATGTCAATTCGACGCACTAACAATTATTGAATAAAAGAGGCACCTGCTCTTCGTATTTCGAATGAATTATAGATAAGTAATACGTGATGTTAAATAGCGTTAACACAGGTATGTTCGCGACTGTATGCGATTTATACAAATATAATCGGTGTCAAAGGTTGCAGTTGTATACAATATTTTACATATTATTCTGGCAAGTGTCTTTAAACCTGCTGCTGGGAAAGAAGATACCGTTAAAAATTAACTTATTAGATTTGCAGGAGCTACAAAGAAAAAATCGTACTTTTTTCAAAAGTAATTCTTGATACTATTTTCAAGTTTTTTCGGACAAACAAAAACATTTTACACTAATGGCTCCGTAGAAATTGTCAGTAATTTTTCAATTATTATACTTTCAGTTGAAAATTCAATTGATATTTTGGCTGTTCGCAAGTTAGCACAAAAATTTTAAAATAAAATTATACCTGCGTGGATGTCCCAGATATGACTCCCTAGACGGATAACTCGATTATTTTTGAAGATAACCCCATCAAATCATATTCATAAGTGGGATGAAATTCTCTACAAGATGACAGTAAATTAATCGACAATATATATAGACCAAGATATATATATATATATATATATATATATATATATATATATATATATATATATATATATATATATATATATATATATATATATATATATATATATATATATATATATATTGTCGATTAATTTACAGTCATCTTGTAGAGAATTTTATCCTACTTATGAATATGATATATATATATATATATTTTAGAGCTTTTAATTCTCTTCTCAACAGAGTAATGATTTTGTGTTATAAAATTATAAAATTGTTGAGATAAACGCAATTAAAGCTTACATCAATATGATGCCTGTACCATGTAATATAGTAGGTGACATGTATTAATATTTTATAGGTAAAGTTTAATTACGTTTAACTTGAAAATTTTGTAATTAAGAATTGGTGCTAATTAAAAAATCTGATCTACGTAGAGGTAGGTATAGTTGACAAACAATTTACCTTCATGTACAGAATTCATTCCATTTACGAATATATCGAATGTTATGAGATTATTTTAAGAAATAATTGAGATTCCTGAAACACCCTGCGTACTGCGACGCACAGTATACTGTAGTCACTTGACTCAAAAAAAAAAATGGAATTTAAAGTGTAACCCATTGACTTTGTTTTTGCAAAATTACGACCGTTAGAAAGTGGAATAACTTTGAAAAAATCAACAGAATCTGGAAAAAAGTACGACACGCACAACTAATAATAATTATTATTAGTAATAAATTAAATAAAACGAAACTACTTGCGATTACTGTTCAAAATATTTTTTTATTTATAAAACGTTTCTACCAAATTTTAGGTCGTTTTCAATTTGATAAATTGAAAAGGACCAAAAATTTGGTAGAAACGTTTTATAAATAAAAAAATATTTTGAACAGAAGTAGTTTCGTTTTATTTAATATTATATTACTGTTGGTAGAGTCAATATTATTAATTATTATTAGTAACATGTCATTTTCTGCCACAGCCTGGGAGCAGTAATACGCAAGTATCTATTGCAAGTAACATTTCTTAGCGGTTTATAATTTTCAGTTCGTGAGTCTCGTTTTGAAATGACTGCAGTATTTAACCCACATGCGTCTTAACCAATAACTGTTAAGTATTGATATGTTCAAATCGAACTCATGTTAGTTTAACATAATATAATATTTTGCTATAATAGATCTAATTTGCGACTGAACATTTGCAGTTGCGTGATAATGATAATATGAGTTTATAATAAGGAAACGATGTCCAGCTATCGTGTATTTAAGTTTATTACATTATTATTTTTGTAACTATACGCGATAATAACACGCTATTATGATGATGGATCGTGGGTGAAGTCAGGCGAATACAATTTAAATCACTTCATATTAAATCTGATGGTCTGCATGTTGATACTGTGATTATAATTAGCTGCCGCGAATTTTATTAATCGCCAAACAAATCTCAACAAGATTTTATCTATCGTATGTGGCTACACTCGAAAGTATGCGGACATATTATGTTGATTAATCCCTTTTTTTGACGATGATAAAAATCCAATACTAATTCACATTTTCACATTTCATTCCACTTTTATTTTTTATATAGATTAGAAATGTAACCTATTGTTCGGTTTGTATAGCGTCTCACTGTCTACCGTTACCCAATCGCCAATCTATTTCCGCCAAAAATATCTTCATTCACTAATATGCTACTATATAGAAGTGATTAAGCCTATCTTATATCGAAGTCCAAGAAAATTTAAAATAGCGTATATCTTTTACATAACATAATATAGAAAAAAACCCGGGTCGCAGTGCCAAAACCCTGCCGACAATATAGTGTATTTGCTAATATAGGCAGTGTGGCTTTATTATGCGAACTTAAGTTGGTTTTTTTGGGCAAAATAAAAAATTTGACTCCTTGATACACCCCTTAAAAGAACATTTTTTTCTCAGTTGCAATATTATTATCAAACGAACCTCTATACTAAATTATATACACCTTTCAGCAAATAATTCACTATCTGCAAACTAGTGTTTTCATAAAATTTGTAAATCCGGTCCTGTCGGGCCGATTTTATTAAAATTTTAGGAGCACTTTTTAATTGCTATTAAAGGGTTAAATTTCAATTTTGAAACGATTCTGAGAATCTTTTAGGTATTTTTGGGCCCAAAAACTTTTTTCAACCCTTAAAATGGGCCGATTGGGCCCATTTTAAATAGGGTTCTTGTGGTGGTGGATTCCAACATGTGGGCAAAATTTCGTGAAAATCAATTAACTCTATCGGAAGTTATAGCGCACACATATATATATATATATATATATATATATATATATATATATATATATATATATATATATATATATATATATAATATATATATATATTATAGGCGTCGTTCGGCGTTGTTCGAAAATATTCGGAGATATTCGAATTTATTCGAAATTATTCGAAGTTCACTAAAACTTGGTGTAGGGTTAATATCTTTCATTTGTAACACCGAAGAACCATTTAAACTGAATCCGAATTTAATCGGTTGCGCGGTTAGCTTCAGCTGGCGCTGGGCCGGGGTTTAGTTTAAAAAAATTTTTAAGAAAATAATCGTATAAAAAATAATCAAACACAATTACGAAATGCCAATAGACTATATTCAAGAAAATGCCTTAAAAGGCGCTTAAAAATCCACCACCGACACAAAGGACAGCACAAAATAACGAGTTCTCAAAATATATTCCAACGGGAATAACCGTAGAACGGCCGGAAAAAATCCTACCACCTACCACTCGGAAAAGTAACAACCACAAGACACGAAAACACGTAGCTGACCAAAATCGGTTCTGATATTCCAAAAAAACATTTACGTATTCTCCGACTGAGTTACCAGGGCGCCAGGACACGAATCGTAAATAGCCACACCTAGATAGTCCAGACTAGGAAGCTTAGACCCAAATGGTTCAACTACAACCCTGGACGGGCAAGGCATCAGACACAGTAAACGAAACAATATCAATAACACGTTAAAAAAACTTTGGATTAGAACGCAAACATATCTTACAGAATACTTCATCCGGGAATTATCGGACACCCGGTATCTTAAATCCTTGCCGTCAAAATACACTTAAGATAGGATTGCGATAAATAGAAACAGTTCACAGGGCGATAATTAATCCGTACATTTTCGTACACCCTGTATATATGATCTCTGACGTCACGGGAATAAATCCTGATTGAGATATGCGTAAACGACACAAAGAAAATAAAAAACAAAAACACAGCAAAAGTAAACACGTAACTTTGTGGACATCCTGTATATGACGTCGTTTACGTCATGGGAAGCGTTAATATTGGTTGTGATAAACTTAACAACCATCCGATGATAAATCCGGGAATTAATCGTAAGATCTAAAACACTATGTAGAAATGTGGCTTCACTGAACTTAATGCACATTCCTTGAATATTTTCTCGGTCCTGAATCCCAAACTGAAATTTTATTTAGTCCGACAGGACAGTCTGGAATAGATCCCCAAATAAATGTTATTCAAAACGGAACCGATGCACAGGAATGTTCGAAGTAAAGTAGAATTGTAACACAGTTTTAGAAAACTGTTGAATGTATTCCTGTATTCCAGAATCCAGATCGACACAATTACGAAAATCTAAAAGAATCCTTGAATAATATTTCACGGTTAATATTCCCTATTCGAAAAACGCTCCTAATTCCAGGTATATAAGGGGCAACACGGAAAGCTACACTACCTAACAGCAATCACAACAATCAATAACAATCGAACTTATCCAAAAATCCAGAAATCCAGGAAAATACGGGAATTACGATAAACGGGATAGAATCTCAGGATAGATAAGATAACGCTGGAGTCAATAACGAAAACTAGAACGATACACCTCCAGGTTAGCGACAGATAATATCAATCGAAATTTGCGAGATAAATAATTGATTATTGGCGATAATAATATATCATTTCATTTTGCTGTGTTAAAATATCTCAACGTTAGTAGTCGATCAGACCGGCACCAAGGCCGCTGGATGACTGTGTTTTCAAAAATTATAGACAAATACGCTGCTTATCAAAACGTATTTAAACAGGAATATTCTGTATATATCCTCACCATTCTCTCTTATTACACAAAACATTAGATCTTCTGTTTCAACATCGAGCCATTTGAAACCAATGTCTCTCTTTCTCAATGCAAGTTCGCGTCATTATACACAAATTTTGATAATATAAAATTTATAGTGCGTTCACTGTTACTGTAAGAAAATATGTTTGCTTTAATTTTGTTGATACGCAATAAATGTTTCTTTTATTTTCATGAAAAGCAAAAACGATCTGGTGTTGCATTCTTATATATAATGAAATTCAAACACTAAAGGGGGTCACACACGCTTAAATTTTTATTTTTCAATTTTTGAAGCCAAATGTTGTCCTAGAGTTACGGGAGTTGTCGCTATGGATCCGGGTACTCTAGACCTCGCTTTTACGACCGAAATTAGCATTCTATAATATATACATACATATATATATATATATATAAACATTTTTAAAAATGGTGCCAAAGTGTTTAGAAGGTTATGAAACGTCGAGAAATTTTGGTCCGACCTCCAGGTCCCGCCATCCGACCAACGCCAATAGTGTATGTTGCCATATGGCAAATACACTAATAACATATTTTTAGCCTCCCCTCTCTTGTTTCTGTTAATCTAATATCTAATAATCTAAAATTCGGCCCCGTTAGGTTCTGTTCTGTAGCGTTGTATTATTTCTCTGTGTAATGCAATAAAGATTTTTTTCAATTATAGTATCACCCCTTTTATAATGTAAGTAGATTAGACAGGAAGTGAGGCATAAGATAACAATTTAGTATTTGCTCTCTTTAATGATCAACGTTACGGCAAACGATTTGTGTCTTCCTCAGGATCTTCAAAATAGCAAAAACCGTTAACTTATAAAATAATTCATTGTATACACAATTTCGTACTAACATAATTAATTATGGTCTATGTTTTTTTTTTATTAATATACTATTTATTAAAAAAAAAAAAAAATTAAAATGTCGTTACTTAATTTTTAAATTTTTTTTTTTTAATAAATAATATATTAACAATAAAAAAAACCATAGACCATAATTAATTATGTTAGTACGAAATTGTGTATACAATGAATTATTTTATAACTTAACGGTTTTTGCTATTTTAAGATCCTGAGGAAGGCACAAATGGTTTGCCGAAACGTTGATCATTAAAGAGAGCAAATACTAAATTGTTATCTTATGCCTCACTTCCTGTCTAATCTACTTAAAGATTTTTTGTTTATTGAATTTTATGAGACAAATATATTATTTCTATTTCTTTGGTTTCTATACTATAAGTGTACAAATATTTCAGTTTCTTTGGTGAACAGGGGCCTTTTTTTCAAAAAACTCCCCTATTGTCCGCGGGGAGAAAATCGAAAATTCAACTCAGTTTTGTTCCGCGCTCTGCACTAAATTGTACTGCTTCCTAAGTGAACGGAACCTGTATATGGAAGTTGACATGTTTTTTCCGATAATACCTGCCTATTTCTGTCCCCGAAAAGGAAATTGAAAATCCGCTTCCATTAGCTTCTCCGCATATACAAAGTTCCAGCATCGTAGGTTAATGATCCCATGGAAGTTAACACGTTTTTTTTTTTTTTTTGGAAAGGCCCATAGCTGGGTAAGCATGTTAAAATTGCCCCCGCGCTTTTTCTAATGAAATGTGGGTCATACATTCGTGTGTATAAAAAACGTTTTCTGTAAAATTTTCAACTCCTTTTCTCCACTGGTCCTCGAGAAAAAAATTATTTTTCATTTTTGAGAAAAAAAATTTTAACTTTTGATTTATTTCACCAATTCATTTGAAAAAAAATCACGGCCTAAATACATCCAAGAGTCATTTACAAAAAAATTATTAACCGTCAAAACTTACTAAATCACTTAAAAAAAAATATTTTCTCTTTTTTTTTCTTTTTTATTTATTTTTTAATATGATAATCTCATTGCACAACTCCAATTTATTTTTTTTCAGTTTTCTTACATAGGTCTGTATAACATATATTATTTTTAAATCAATCGAACGTTTGCGCCATAGTGAAAAAAAATAAAAGCCTTTAAAAACTTTAATTTATCGAGATAACTCGAAATTTTTCGATCTTGCATAAAAAAATCAATGACGCCATTTTGTAGAACACTAAATTCTCTACAAAAAAGTTTCTAACCATATTTTTCAAATCGTGAGTTTATATACACCAAATGGTACATTTGAATGTATATGCATATCTACGATTTAACATTACCAAAGCTTACTTGTAACTAACTTTCTTCTTACGGAAAAACAATGTTAAATGGGAGATATGCATATAGATTCAAATGTACCATTTGGTGTATATAAACTCACGATTTGAAAAATATTGTTAGGAACTTTTTTGTAGAGAATTTAGTGTTCGACAAAATGGCGTCATTGATTTTTTTATGCAAGATCGAAAAATTTCGAGTTAATTCGAAAAATTAAAGTTTTTAAAGGTTTTTATTTTTTTTTCACTATGGCGCAAACGTTCGATTGATTTAAAAATAATATATGTTATACAGAAAACTGAAAAAAAATAAATTGGAGTTGTGCAACGAGATTATCATATTAAAAAATAAATAAAAAAGAAAAAAAAAGAGAAAATAATTTTTTTTAAAGTGATTTTGTAAGTTTTGACGGTTGATAATTTTTTTGTAAATGACTCTTGGATGTATTTAGTCCGTGATTTTTTTTCAAATGAATTGGTGAAATAAATCAAAAGTTAAAAATTTTTTTCTTAAAAATGAAAAATAATTTTTTTCTCGAGGACCAGTGGAGAAAAGGAGCTGAAAATTTTGCAGAAAACGTTTTTTATATACCCGAATGTATGACCCAAATTTCATTAGAAAAAGCGCGGGGCAATTTTAACATGCATACCCAGCTATGGCCTTTATCTTGTTTCTAAAGAGAATATCGAAAATTCGGCTCCGTTAGGTTCTGTCCCTTGTTCTGTATTGTGTGTTAGGAAATTATATATGAAGATAGATAAGTAGCATCTTTTATTCCTTTAAATTCTAAAAATAATTCACACAAAATAAAACATGTGTTCCTTAACAAAACATCATCAGAATAGTAAAAAAACAAATTTTACATTTTTGAACTCGTGCTTTGTCAATGTGTGTCCTAAAAAATCAAACTTCAACTTTTCGTACTTCACGTGTGTATGTAAGCCAAATTTCAGTTTTCTATTTCAAACGATCTCTGAAAAACATGCCGGTGACCGACAGCCACGGAAGTGTTTCCATAAATGTTCCATTTTTATCAATTTTGGCACGGAACTTGTTTTAGAACGAATTTAGATTTGTGTGTTTTTTGTTTTCTTTTTTTTTTTTGCAAACATTCCTTTTGTGGACAAGAACTTGCTTTGCTTCCTATACAAATAATTATTTGTAAGTTGTTTTCAAAACCAAAAAAGATTCTCAGTTAAAGAAAGTTTGTGTACCGCTCGTACTGGAGAAGTAATGATCGAGTCACGGCAGACTTGCAGGCGTCGCGTTTTGCTAATGTGCATTGCACCGGCATGTTTCATAAATTATGTGGAATGCATAAATAATATGCTCACACACCTCTAATTGTTGTTTGAACAATTGTTCTATTTTATGACCAAGCTACATAATATTTATTTTCATCTTTAAAAATAAATAGCGCAATCGTTGTAACCATTTAGACATATTGTCACTTTTTTCGCACTCTCAAATCAATTAGGAAATTAACTTTTACGAAGTCAAAAATAAACTATTTCCAATCTCACGTAACTTTGAAAAAGAAAAAATCGTAAATATTTTCGAGTACAACATTTTGAATAGGAAAAGCGTTAGTCAGCTCCTGGAATAAGCTTTTTTCTGATTCTGTGCATTGTGAATCGGAAAAAAATGCAGAAGGATTTCAGAGTAAATGTTCAGAATAAATCTACTCTTTGGTAATAAATATTAATGAATTGTGGCCAAGTAAAAGTGATCACACTTTGTTTATGATGCAAATAAATGTAAAATTTGCATTCGCATAAAGAAATTTTACGATAACAGTAAAAGTTTTTTTTATTATAGATCTATTATTAATATTATGCTCGTCTGTCTATACAAGAATATATGCAAACTGCATCAAAAGTCTCCACACTTTTGAATATATTTACGCCATACATAGAATAAGTGAAATTTGAACATCCGCTTGTCAGCTTTTGTTTCACACTTTCCACTCCTATTTTATCAAATATGATTTCGAAAGACACATTGTAACAAATTACGAGACGCTAATGGGAATTCAAAACAAAAAAATTTAAATCAGTGTTTCGAAACTGGTCGTCTCATCGTCAGTCTAACAAAAATGTAAATGTAACATCTGGATTGTGGCTATACTTACGTGCAATATAGAAAAAGGTTCGTGATGGTTTTTCAGTTTGTATATTAAAAAATGTATTGTTCTGTTTACATATAGTTAGAGATAGATAGCTTTTCTCACGACGTATAAAAATAAAATCAAACAGTCTTTAATTGCGTTCGAATTTTATAATATTATTGCATTTTTAGGTACGCAGCTTTAGCTTTTTTTAACATGTCAAATAAATATACTACACTTCCATTGACAAATAAAAACTATATTCATGTTATATAAAAACACTTTGTATAATTATTTTTCAAAATTCTGAAATAAAATATTTCTTTGTTTTTTGACATCTATCATTTCAATTCAGCTTTAAATTTGAGGATTGAGGGCAAGAACGCTATAAATAGTATTAATGGCTTATCTATTTCTACACAGAAAGCTTTACTTTTTCCAATGACGCTCTCATCATACGCAATTCTTTTATAAATATATATTATAGCTGGAGAGCTGATGACACCCGTTTGATGAAGTGTTTGATTCAGGTAGAAATTTTATACAATAGCTCGCATATTTTTTTATTTTTGAAAATACAACTTTGGGGTATTTTGGTTTAACCCCTTCAAAAGTGTCTGCCTCATTTATTTATTTATTTAAAATAAACTTAACTTTCGAATAGTACTTGTTGGATTTTGAATCAAAAACTTTTTTGGTACATATTTTTTACATTTTTCCTGTACGCGCAGCACCTGGCGTACCCATGTAGGACAGGCAAACACTCATTTACCTATACAAGGTGATTTTTTAAAAACCGAACACCTTTTTTATTTCTTTAAATTCCATCCTATTATTATGAATTTTAATCACATTTTAATGTAGAATTGCGTCAAATTTAAATTTTAAATTGTGTGACTTTTGGTTTTACTGTTTGCTGAATGATTTTTTTCAAATTTGCGTTTTTCCATACAAAATTTTGTGTAAAAGTTATGCTAATTTTCTCCTTTTTATCTTATATTTTAAATCGTCTATTTAGATCAAATAAACTAAAAACTTGACAAAACGTCATATGGGAAGAATAGTACATATTTCTAGTTTGAAGCATTAACATCGAAGATTGAATAACGTTTTTCATTGAAATTAGAAATTTCCAAAACACTTATAAGTGCATTTTACATGCCACACACACACACATCCAAGATAGAGCTATGCGAGTGAAAAAGGGACCATATTGAACAGTTGGCACTCAGAAAACTTACGAATAATTACCTTTTCAGTTGATTATCCAAATACGTTTACTCCAATTTAGCGACATGCATATTAATATTAAATTTTTTTATACAAATCAATAAATAAAAACTTTAATTGCGCACTCTCTCATGTCCTCATGTCTGCAGTAACTCCGTGGGAGTTTACAGATTTATGTGTCAACTTTTGGACAGATCAATGGACGCTCAGTGTCTCCCAAGATCCAACTATAATGCATATACGGTAAAAGTAGACATTATTTATTGTTTGTCGTTTGAAATTTGTCAACACGCCGTCTTTCATTAATAATGGTACCCGTGTAGCATGTGAATGGCGCTCCTAAAAGTCTCCATTGTGCGCGGCTTTCATTCAACGGATTGGACATGTCGGACGGAATCGAGAACGCGACCGGACTGTGACGAATCGTAAAGGTGTAGCAGTAGACCTGTTACGAATGTGATTTATGTCTCTATAGACGGTACCTTCGTCGGTTTCATAAAAAAAATAACAAGTGGCATTTTTAAATAGCGAACGTATAACATAATCAGTTATCATCGTGACATTAGACAATTTAGACAAGCTTCTCATATGTTAATTGATTGTAGTTGCGACTCATACGCCGACCCAACAGAGAAAAGAACGGAACATTTCAACCTGGGAAGATTTTCTTTTTTCCAACACAAATTTATAAAGAAAGTAAAAAGTCGTAAACTTTAGGTAAACCTTATTATAAGCAGTTGGTCTTATAGTCGAATAGGGAATATTGTCAGGATTCTCTAAACTAGATAAGGAAATTTAATGGCTCCCTTCTTTATCCAAAAAATGAGATTAATGGAAATAGGGGACTGGTGGTATTTACCTGGAATTGTCCATTGAGAAAAATGAAAATTTTGGCTTTGAATAAGCTAATTACAGGGAACATATAAATATAATAACAGTGAAACCTCCTAACTAAAACTTGAAATTGTCGCTTTGAGTAGCAGTGGTTTAGTTCCTGATTTATCAGCCCTACTAAATAAAAAAAAACTAAATGTGTAACAACCGCAATAAAACTCAATTTTCTCCCTAAGCTTTGTTTGCAAAACTCGTGAAAATTGTTTCAGCAAAAAATTTAGAATGTTGCTCTTGTTTATTCTTCTTCTGCATATCCAAATATTCCTTGAGGTTGATGGCATGTATGTATAACAATATACCGTATTTTGAACGTGTTGAATGAACATGCGGTTTTACACGTTAAATTAAAATAGTTCTATATTTTCCTAATACTTAAGAAAAAACGCTCTGATTTCTAAATAGGAAGGAAAATTACATTTCAAATTTTCTTTTTTTTTTGTATAAAAATTAAGAAAAAAACTTAATTTGAAATGCAATTTTCTTTCTTATTACTGCAACCTGAAACCTATCTAATGTGTGCAAGTTTTGAAATCTGAATGCAGAACTAACAAAAGTTATACTAAATATTTATAAATAGAGAAATTTCAATGTAAACTCCTCTGATTTATGTAGTTAATAAATTTTTATTGAAGCCGTATTTAATTCGGAGTACAGTTTTTAATAACACTAACTTTTTGAGACACTGTATCAAATTACGCACACGTGCGTGCATCGATGTTGCAAAATCGCACGCATAAAGCAATAATATTTTCTTTCTATTAGGAAATGAAATACACAGGTGTATGTAATACTAAGTAATAACTTAACTACTAACTGGGACTAGGTAATGTACATAATATAAATATAATTGATATTCAGATCACAAACACACGGCAAATATTTCCACGCTCTGTGAACTGAGTGTTCATCTTTTCATTATGCAAATTGTCGATGCGGCAGAACAAATTGGTGTTCCTACATTAGAAACATCACTTTGGAACGATATAAATGATATACCTTAATTACACAAGGTCGATGCACCCCTTTTTTGTGTTTATTAATAAAAAAATTGTGTTTTTAATTCATAAGTAATATATGCCAGGTTAAAACCAGACATGTTACAGGTGTGGGTTTTATCTAGAGATGCCTATGTGAAAATAATAATAAGAATAATAATGTTTTTAACAATAAATATGACTTCTGAGGTAAAAAACAAATTTTCGTGAAACTAAGTCAAAGAGATTGTAATTTAAATATATTTTTATTAAGAAAGTAATTTTTTTCGAGTTTCGCACTCGGGAAAGATACTTGAAAAGACGTACATGTTCGATGGTTTTTCGAACTACCCGAACGTGTGGACAGAGGATGAACAAAATACTGGCTTTCGAAGGCAATATCTATGTTGACTCTCATGTGTGGACTCTACGAGTGCCTAAAAAATTTTGTGATTTTTTAGCGATTGCGAACCACTCGTTCCTTTCGACACATTCGCTATTCCTTCGTCGAAATAAGAGGTTTTTGGGTTGGGCGCTGTTCACGGTCATACTATTTACATTGAAGTGCTCCCCTGCCGAAAACGAAACATACATGTTTAGTATTCTTATTATAAGTTTGACACACATTATACTGTTGTAATACAAACATTGACGGCCTTTCTTATATACATACAAATACAATACAATGGTCGTAAAAGTGTGACCACACTTGATTACTATTAATTTGTTGCATTACCAATCACTCATTACCACCCAATAATTTTTTCTATTGACCATTCGTTTGATAATGAAAGTGTTACCTTCAAAAGCCCTACAACACTGCCAATGACCGCATGACGGGTGATAAAAATGGAATCCTAAATATTTTAGAAATCACTACTGGTTTAGCAAAATAATAATTGATTTAAAAGATGTTCATATGCATTAGGTATTTAAAATAAAGAAAAACGTAAATTACAAAAAAAAACAAAACAAACAATTGAAAAACAACAATACTTTACGCTTTAAAACGGAATAAAAGGCTTGAGTGAGGCAAGACATTAAAACGAAAAGGAACAATCTTACCCGATAATAGAACGAAAATTAGAACTGCTTGAAAAGAATGAAACAAGAATTGAAGCAGAACTTTTTACATCCTAAACTCTTTTATATTAATTTTTAATAGGAAAATATTGTTCTAAGCAATGCGTCTGTTTATAAGTACTAATGAATCGACTCTTGTTTTATGTAAAAATTTATGGATAGTACTAATTTGCAGCGACTAAGATGATTTCCTCTTATCCGAATTATTTCGCTACAGTGTGGATACCGCCTTATATCTATCATGTATGCGTAAGTAACTATACGAAAGAAAGCATTATATTATTATTATGTATTTTAATAGGTAGTCAATTGCATTTGGAAATGAATCTATAGATGTTACTTCAAATTATCTACGACAGGGATATCCAATTTTATAGAAATTCAAAAATAATTTGCTTCCTTGTTTATCTCTTGAAACATTCAAATTATTATATTCAATAGGTTGTATATTAATTATATTTGTTTAGCCGTCTCTGATTTCTTAAAAACGCGAAAGGCTTAATAATATTGAAAAATAATCCATAATTCAAAAATATTCTAAAAACACGAAAAAAAAGTTCATTATTTGTTGATAAGTTACTCATATTGTCTTTATTTTGCAAAAATGTTTATTTAGGTACCTATATTTATAAACATATTTTATATGTGGAAATTATCGTCGTTTCAACATTTACGTTTGAACATATCGTCCTATGAGCCTAAAATTATAATAAATTAATTAATTTTATTCGGAAATTGAACCAACGTGCAGATTTTCAATTTCACTTTGAAAATGTATCTATATGCATTAATGCAGTTTTAATGTCATAAACTATATGTTTTTTCGAAATTTCCAAAAGCCTCGTGTGTACAGAATACTATATCTTTTATGCCTAAGGTATATATTATGTCTGGCCAGGGTAAATCAGCAGTTGTCAAAAATAAGAACTATATATTTTACAACACCTATGAGCTGAATAATAATTTGGACAGTCTCGAGTCGCGTAACGAGTTAAAATGTTAAACGAGACATGATTGAGCGTCGCATGCTACCTAATTCTTCTAATCTTTAATCTGTTAATACTTCCATCTCTGAATAACATCTGACTATTTGTATGCGCCGGTATTCATTTGTCATTTGCATTTTAAGTGATGCCCTTTACTTTTCATTCAGGTTATTCATTTATTGTTGCCAACATAATTTAATCGCTAATCTTCAGAATAAATAATATTTGTACTAAATGAATATACCACTTTATTTTAAAATTACTTTTTGCACGATCCCCTGTAAAATAGTAAAATTATTCTTTTTCGCACTAGTTCGTAAAGTAAAACTAACAAACAAAAGTGATGCGATTTTACTAATCCAATAGTTATATCTCCGTCAATTGCCATTTATCATATGAGCTACCGAGAACCAATATTGCCGAACGTGAACTGTCAAAAATATTACAAATATACTTGTTATGATGTGAAAATCAGTCATTTTATAGGAGGTACATACAAACAATGTAGTTATCTCGATTGTAATGCTTTTATGACTTGTGTGACTATCAAAACTCTCTAATCGCTCGTTGTTAACACAATGTCACAATCCGTCATAAAATAATGCATTACGAACTAATTTATACATAAAGTACTATTGCAGAGGATCCGTACTTTTATTTCTATGTAATTTTACTCCGTTTATTAATTTCAAAATTCGCTCAATATGTTGGGTATTTTAAAGATTTTTCACAAACCTTAGAAATAACGAATTCTGGTCTTAATCTGGTCTGTCAAAACAGAAAAACTAGCCCCGTTTTGAAATTGGAATCGTGGAAATGAATTAGGGATATAGAGCCTCCTTATTTTATATGAATATTGGTTTCTCGAAAGTGTGAGTCAAACCTATTTAGTTTTTGTGTAATAGTAAACTCTTGGTGAAAAACTAAAATTTAGAACCAGATACAGCTGAGAAATGTAATGAAAAGATATATATCTCTAAGAATTTGACAATTTTCGAAAGAATGCATTCAGTGGTGGTTGCATTTTAGCCAAAGTAGTGGTCACGTATAAGTTATTAATGCACCGGACTCATTGCGGCCGATCCATCATTATGTTTTGACAGTTAACACTTTCACGGTTTTCGCGATGTCTGATCAACGATCAGAACGATCAGCGACTATCTCATGACACCAGCGCGCTCAATCAATGTACTGCCATTTTGTCGAAATTGTTGTACGTTGCATTGTCGTTCGGCCACGTCATGTTGAAATATTTGTACAAACAAATCACTCCATTAGAAATTATTATTGATTATATGTCTCGATAATCAAAGTTTTAAAATAATACAGTCTTTCTTTTCCGTAGAAAATTTTGCGGGATTATCAAAATAAAACATGAAATAAATGTCATAAGTTTATATTACTTTGTTTCATGTGATTTTATTGATTAAATCGTCATTAATTTTTCATAACAAAAAAATTCTATTTAGTATAATAGCTATTGTCTGTTATAATTGTTTTACAAACATTCATTGTTGTAGCACTATATTAGAAAAATTTATTATTCCAACACGTCACCGTCGGGACTTAAACCCGAATCTTTCCACTTTCGCGGCGCAATGAGTTATCAATTGATAATAATTGATAACTCATTCCGTCGCGAATGTGGAAAGATTCGGGTTTAAGTCCCGACGGTGACGTGTTGGAATAATAATTTTTCTAATATAGTGCTACAACAATGAATGTTTCTTAACAATTATAGCAGACAATAGCTATTATACTAAATGAATTCAGCTGGTACGTAGCTATAAGCGTATGTAAAATCTACTAATAAAAAAAAATTCCAGCCAATTGGGTGACAGGACCATTCTAACTTTAAAAATACTTACATTTGGCATATTATAATAAATAAAATAAAATTTCTGTTAACCCGCGCACTGTCGCGGATAACGGCTAGTAACAAATGATATTTGCTACTCGTTTCCTTGGTTACAAAATATGGTTTCACATATAAAAATTAATCAAAGCATGCTTGTCAGCTACCTAATTTCTTTTTGACATCTTCAAAACATCTGATTTTTTTTAATTTTCAAAATATTTTCGAAACTAAAAATTTTATAAAAACATATTTTTAACACAACTGTCGTGGGAAAATAAATAGAATGTTAATCCGTTATAAAAAGTATACTATTATAACAGGAAAAATAACATTATAACTCGTCTTGTGCGCTTGCGCCAATTTTTCTCAAAAACAACAAGACCCTTCCATATTTGCATATCAAACATCCTCCCAAAATTTAGTTTCAATCGACGGTCATTCGTTTGACCTGTATCGTGTTCACAGACAAACCGACAAACAGACGCTGACTCTTTCCAAAAATATATTTTTTTGGATTCAGGGAACCCTAAAACGAAAAAAATATTGTAAAATTTTAAAAAGTGAATTTTGACCTAAATTGATACCATTGCCCATGTGGAGTTGGAATGGTAAAATGGTTATCGAAGACACATTAGATATTTATAGATATAGTCGCTAATAACTAAGGTCGTTAGCGTTAGTATTGTTGAACTTACAGAGATTACACAAGATTTTTGAACAAAGTTACAGAAAACTATATCAACACATTTTATATTTTACATAACGCATGTAATATACTGGAAATACGGTGGAGGCGCAGGGTATCGATGGCTTATCTAAAAATGCATTTCATTTTTAAAGTATTTAAATTAATGTATGTTTTGGTTTTAGAAACAAAAAAAAATTTAGGAAGCTGACAATATATTCAAAACTTTTCATTAAGTTTTTTAATAAATATTTTTTTTCCTGAATTTTAATGTTGGTAATATTATCTGGGGTGTACACAAAATAATAATTGAAAAATCAAAGCATAAATACAACTGAGTAATTAATTTATTTGCCATGAAAAAAATGACAGATTCACTATTTTTATATTTCAGAAAAAACTGACACAAAACTGGGTTATGGTTTAAAATACATAAATAAATGCTGATTGTATGTAATCACAATTTAGACAACAAAAATTCCAAGAAAAGAAGCAGTTTCATAAAAAAAACTAAATTTGCATTGGTTGTGATTTATAGCTCACGAAACCTTATCTAAATTTTAGATTGCGTGCGTGTTTGTCCTAATCACAGTATTGTGATAATTTAAACATTCTATTAAATAAAAGCAATCTAATGAAGATCTTACGGAGTTTCGCAAGTGACATTTGGCGATTGATGTGCGAAAAAACAAATTACAATAATAATTATTTGTCTTAGCAAATACATGAAACAGCACTCTTAATGGGAAGTCATTATTGTGCTGTTCTAATGAACGCGGTTTAACACTTACACTTCGCGTGCAAATGTCTAAATTATAGTAAGTACAGTGCTTCAAAAAAGGCATACAAATACTAGAAAATCTTATGTTTTATGAATAAACTTCGTATCAGTGTGTTTTCTGAAATATTTCTAATTTTTCAAATACTCAGTAGTTAAATTTCACAATAAAAAAAACGTTTAGCCATATTCGTAAATAACTACATTTTGATTTTTATTTCGTTGAAAATACGCAGAGCCATTTTTTGAGTGTTTAGCAGTCTTTTTTAGGGTTCCGTACATCCGATGAAAAAACGGAACCCTTAAAGATCACTCTCATATCTGTTTGTCCGTCTGTCACAACTTCTTTTCGCTGAAACTACTGTTCGGAAAAAGTTGCAATATATATATATATATAACAAAAACCAACACTGAGCTTTTTGCCCTGTATTATAGTCATGTTGACTAAAATAAATACTTGCATCCATAAAAAAATCTAAAATGATTCGATTCATGTTACCAAACAATAAATAGTCGTTTTTCCGACAATTCTGATTTCTGCATCCTACACATAGTGGAGTGCCGTTAGGTTTATACCTCGGAATCCAGGGCCAGTCAATGAATCTTCATAAAAATTTTGGACTGCATTGTTAAAAGCTCAAATAAAAAAGTTAAAAAAAAAATTTTTTGCGATCTCGATTGCGGGGTGGATGCCACCCCTTCTCGGGGGTGAAAAATGTTTTGTTGAAAATAAGCACGGAAATGGATAGGTTGACTAATTATAAGCAATTTTTGTTCTATAAAGTTTTTTCTGAAAGTCCATACTTTTCGACTTATTCGCGAGTGTAAGTGTCAATTTTTCAACCAATAAACCTACGTTTTCAAGTGATTTTTCCCGAATAACTGAAAAAGTAAGTATTTTATCGAAAAAATCATTCTTAGTAAAAATGTAGCTTATAAAAAAACAAAAATAATGGTGAGTTTACAGTGGCTGTAGACCCAATACAAACGGAGAACTGCCTTGTTGAAAGTTGGTTCTTATTCGTCAAAAGCCAAAATTGAAAGTTTCAGCGTGAAGTTACCAAAATACAATGCATTTTTCAGGGGAAACTCATGGAACATTTTTTGAAGTGCTTGAAAGAACCTTTATTTATATTTTTTATAAAAGTCCCTAGCATCAAAACTAACGGAGCTCTGACGAAAATAATGTTGGTCCCTATTTTTTTCGGCGTCAAAAAATGTGAAAGTCACCCCCTTATTACCACACAAATTAAAAATAATCGTTACCACTTCACAATTCACTTTATTTATGTACTTGTAACATGCTCTAGAAGTTTGACAGGTTTAAAGTGCTTAGTTTTGAAAAAAATTGAGTTTGAAGTGAAAAGAGCATTTTTGTATTTTTGCAAAAAATTGCCTTTTCTTCAAAATAACTCAAAAACTATTAATGATACGCAAAATTTTGTAGTGTGCCAAATTGTTTGTTTTGCTTTTCTGAAAAATTTCGTTTTTTTTTCTGTAGGATGAAACTTGAATAGGATATGGCCGTTTAAAGTTTGCATATATTCGTAAATAGTAACTTTTCGAGTTCTTTCAGCTCTAGCCCTTTCAAAACTAAGCACTTTAAACCGGTCAAACTTCTAGAGCATGTTACAAGTACATAAATAAAGTGAATTGTGAAGTGGTAACGATTATTTTTAATTTGTGTGGTAATAAGGGGGTGACTTTCACATTTTTTGACATCGAAAAAAATAGGGACCAACATTATTTTCGTCAGAGCTCAGTTAGTTTTGATGCTAGGGACTTTTATAAAAAATATAAATAAAGGTTCTTTCAAGCACTTCAAAAAATGCTCCATGAGTTTCCCCCGAAAAATGCATTGTATTTTGGTAACTTCACGCTGAAACTTTCAATTTTGGCTTTTGACGAATAAGAACCAACCTTCAACAAGGTAGTTCTCCGTTTGTATTGGGTCTACAGCCACTGTAAACTCACCATTATTTTTGTTTTTTTATAAGCTACATTTTTACTAAGAATGATTTTTTCGATAAAATACTTACTTTTTCAGTTATTCGGGAAAAACCACCTGAAAACGTAGGTTTATTGGTTGAAAAATTGACACTTACACTCGCGAATAAGTCGAAAAGTATGGACTTTCAGAAAAAACTTTATAGAACAAAAATTGTTTATAATTAGTCAACCTATCCATTTCCGTGCTTATTTTCAACGAAACATTTTTCACCCCCTAGAAGGGGTGGCATCCACCCCGCAATCGAGATCGCAAAAAATTTTTTTTTTAACTTTTTTATTTGAGCTTTTAACAATACAGTCCAAAAGTTTTTATGAAGATTCATTGACCGGCCCTGGATTCCGAGGTTTTACAATTTTTACGTCTATCGGCACTCCACTAACAGTTATGTTTAAATCATAATATAAAATCGTTTGGGTACTTATACAGTAGGCATTAAATTACTTCACTGAGGCCTGAGTATTGTTTTATACGAGGTTTTATTGGAAATATTAGTACGTGGCGAAATATCATATCAACCTAACAAACATTGAAGTATGTTTGTTAAAATTTTAAATTATCTGAATTTTACGGAAATTTCATGACGGCAACACATAAAATCGACACACACCAGATAAGTTTAAACGTATTATTATAGTTTTACTTTGTGGTGGCACTGTAGGGTCAATTACGCTCGCAAATATGATGCGTCAGTACATTGAATACATTATTAATGTCGTGCACTAATTTAGTATTGCTATAAATTAATTTCATACGTTACATAATTCAGTAATGGCTGGCTATTAAATTTAGCTAACTGACGGCGAGTGGAGAATTGCCATCAGCACGAAAACACTGTGAGAAACCAATTAGAGCATTTCGAAATCTCCATTGCCGCCACTGAATATTAAGCTTATGGGTTTCATAGAATAAAAAAAGATCTAGCATGGAAACAGTCTAAGTTTTTGGATTGAAATGTAAGCCAGTTAAAGTAGTTTGCTGCTAGCTTGTTAGTTTACAGTATCTCTAGCTGTCTGGCATAAGATGCCACGCTGTGTCGGTAAAATGCGCTCCGTCTGTTATTACCTAGCGGGTAATTATTACACATGTTTTGTACAAATACAGTCAAAGCCCTCTAAGTGCACAGCTCGGAACCGAGCCCATCCTTTAAGTG
Source organism: Venustoraphidia nigricollis (assembly GCA_034508555.1). Lineage (NCBI taxonomy): Eukaryota > Metazoa > Arthropoda > Insecta > Raphidioptera > Raphidiidae > Venustoraphidia > Venustoraphidia nigricollis. Next base: position 2,058,783 of record JAVRKA010000071.1, read on the forward strand.
CACACTTCCCCTACGATCTTTTTCATCCCCACTCTTCTAACTCCTATAGCTATCTTTATTCAATCAGATGCTATAAACAATATCTCTAAAACTCTATGAATATGATGGAAATGGAAAGTTTGAAAATAGCGCGCTTACGGTCGCACGTGATTGGTCGCAGATTATTCGAAGTGGGGGCTGGGGAACGTGCACTTAGAGGGCGAGTTCGTGTGCAGTAAGAGAGCGTGTGCATTTAGAGAGCGTGCACTTAGAGGGCTTTGACAGCTATTTCTAAAGATGTGCTATTACGTTTTCATGTTACCAGAACACAGGATATGTTACCGCATCAATTTTAAATATTACTTCATTTATTTATTGTATACGGATGTGCGTTTCAACAATCTCATAGTAGAAAAAAAGCCGTCAACTGATCCTACGGACTAGACTGTTCGTCTTTTTTAATACATTCAATTAGAAAAAGAGGAATGTCAGGTAAGACCAGTGCTAATCACAATTCGTGAAATTAACTGTTTCAGTTGCCTACATGTTGTAAACAGATCGGAAATTAAAATAATATGTAAATAACTGAAATATAATACACGTGCTTGGAAATTTAAATATCAGTGTACATTTAGCTGTTTACAAATTGATCTAATAAATCATAGTTCATTAAATTACACCGTGACAACATAAAACATTGTTATGTAATCTACATATTATGTCGGTAGATTTGTACGCACTATGTGATGTTACATATAATCGTCGAGGAGAATGATAGAAAACCAGATCTATGAGAAGGTATAAATTTTAAGAACAGTGTTTGTCCATCTGAAATCCAATCTATACTATTATATAAAAATTATTCGTATACATGTATTTATGTAATAATGTATGTATGTTGAATGGATTTAACTTAAAAACTATTTTACGAATTTTGATGAATATTTTTTTTAAATACTATAGGCTATGTTTTATTTCACTATTTTGCCGCAAAGTTAATTAATTAAATATATTTTTTGACATACTTCTGTATAAATTATAACGTGGTGTAGTATGTTCACGGTAAACTTTCTCACTACCTCTGAAGTCAAGGCCAGCTGGTATCCCCTCTTCTCCCGCGACTGTGCTTTATGATTATAAACAGCCAGCAAGTCATTCGACATTCGGATTCTGATGTCGCATGACGTGCAGTGTATGTGAGATGGTTTTTGGGCTATAATTGTCTCATTGTGGTATCATAACAGTAGCTGTTGTTTTCCCAGGCAACGTCGGGCAAATACGGCTATATTCTATAATAAAAAAAGTTCGAGTCAAAATATGTTTATCTTTAATAGGTAATCTACAAATACGGGCGGAGCTAGACCAAGCTACTAGTTTAATTAAATGTTGGCAAATAACTGGTCGGAAGAATGTTCTATGAAATTAAAGAAAACGATATATTTCTTACGCTGTTTTTTGTAGTTTTATTTTCTCCTGTCTATTCTTTTCTTTAAAAATAACTCCGTTTTTTTAAAATACCGGTGGGTGGTCTCTGGGGGTGGTTTTTCGCCGACACTCAATAGAGTCACTAAATAAACATTCAGCTTTATATAAATTCTTTCAATATAAAAACCTTACATTCTGGAGCGAAATAATGTAAAGTACACAATGTATTTTAAATCTTCTTTGTAAGTTGACTATTGTCAACAATTTTCTCAACATATCCAAAGCGACTATTTTCTGATTAAGTTAACGATTTTATACGCTCTAAAGAAACGCATTTAATTACAATAATTTAGGTCGATTGCGCTGCAAATAGTGCATGCCAGTGGACGTTCATAATATACTATATTAATATATTGTTTGCTTGATTTAAAATTGATCTGCTTTCTGATTGGAACGGACGTTTTATATTAAACGCCTCTTGCAGGCTGTGTTAATGCGTTTCGTCATTTAGTGCTGTTTATTTCCTTGTTAACTGTTCATTTGTTGTGATTAATTTCACGCCCGATGAACAATAATTAAACGTGAAGATCAGAAATATTTTTAAATTGCAATACGTATTTTCAATTCATAATTTTATTCGCTTTCGTCATCTGCTTCTCTAAACATTGGTTATTTTTGGTCATACCCTTAAGCTTTGCGGCACTCAAATCGAACCAATGCGAACGTGGGCGGAGTAACGTTATGTTGTCGCCATGATTTTCTGTGTCAACGTAAATCTTAACTCTGTAAAGTCCCGTCGTGTAATGGAAGTCATTTTTTCTTATTACTCGGTGTCTATTCGCTGTTTAACGGGCTACCTGCATACTATGGCAATGTTCTTCATAATTTACTGAGATGTACGTCAGCAAAACACATATTTTACTAGTGGTTCTTTAAAAATTGGACGTAATATTGAATACAAGAGATTTTTGAATTTCTTTTAATTTTGTTATAAACTTGAAATTAGATTATTAAGCACTTAACATAAAATTTTAAATTAAAATAATAAAAAGAAATCCAGTTAATCCTTAGGTCATCGTTAAAATAGAAAACCTGAAAATTGTTTTTTGGTAGTAAAACATTTGAAAGTGATGAAAATAAAAAACAATGCAACATCAGCTAATCTCTTACGAATAGAATGTAGGTTATGATAGTATCATGTGTTTCATAATATATATATATATATATATATATATATATATATATATATATATATATATATATATATGAAATAAATAACAGATAGCTCTCTAATAATTAATTATTTGTAGTTCAACACCAGATGACAATGGTCAAAGATCGGTAAGTTAACTCTGTCAAACTGAAATAATGCTTTCTTTCCAAATTACGTGTATAAGTTACGATCTGCGCTATACGCTGTACTGCACTTTGACGTGCAGAGAGCTAGCGTCACAGCACTAAACTCAGTTCAAACAAGAACTATAAAACCTATTTCTTCGTTATTCGAATTTTTATTTTTTTTTCACGAGTGATTTTGTTTTGGCTTACATTTTTCTGATTTAAGAAACGGTTGCGTTTTAAAGGTACGGAGAACATTTCCGTTGCGCCTGTGAGATAAACATGTTTTTAGTTCGAAATTTTTCCTCTTTATTCCAGTCATGCTTGCCCTTAAAGGTAAAGATACAATTCATAATTTCTTGTGGGACGATCTTGATGTTTATTCGTTTTCTTCATTGTATATTCAGACCGATGACACTGCACTGTATGGCAAGAATAAAACTCAAAAGAAATGAAAACAGTTCGAATGACATAACACTTTCGTCATGTTGATATTATTTATGTCTTATACAGTTACCATAGCTGACATGACATGACCAAATATGAGTGACAGATTTGTTATCAACAACGTTTTCATTTCTACTTAATACAGCCTGTAATAGTATGTAATACAATATAAGTAGTAACTCACTTGTGTGTATTTTGATGATTAGAGGATTTATACAGTTTGACTCTTTCATATTTTTGGTACAGAGAAAAAATTAGTGACATACAGTGAGAGAAAAAACATTTGCACTCCGAATTTTATTTCAATTCTTAATGACTTAAGTGTTTTGATTTTTAGTGTATTTGCCATATGGCAACATACACTAGTGGCATCGGTCGGATGGCGGGACCTAGGGGTCGGACCAAAATTTCTCGACGTTTCATAACCTCCTAAACACTTTGGCACCATTTTTGAAAATGTTTATATATATATATATGTATATATATATATATATATATATATATATATATATATATATATATATATATATATATATATATATATATATATATGTGTGCGGGCAATAACTTTCGAAAGAGTTAATTGATTTCAACGAAATTTGGTCCACGTGTTGAAATCCATCACCGCAAGAAGCCTATTTAAAATGGGCCTAATCGGGCTATTTTAAGGGTAGTTTTTAGGGGTTGAAAAATGTTTTTGGGCCTAAAATACCGAAAAAATTCTCCGAATCGTTTCAAAATTGAAATTTAACCCTCTGGTAGTAATTAAAAAGTGTCCCCAAAATTTTAATAAAATCGGCCCGACAGGACCGGATTTACAAATTTTATGAAAACACTAGTTTGCAGATAGTGACTTATTTATTGAAGGGTGTATTTAATTCAATGTAGACGTTAGATTGATAATAATATTACAATTAAGAAAAAAAAATGTTATTTTAAGGGGTGTATTAAGGGGTTAAATTTTTTATTTTGCCCAAAAACAAACTTAATTTCACATAATAAAAGTATAAAACCACACGGTTCTATACAAGCAAATACACTATATTGTCGGCAGGGTTTTGGCACTGCGACCCGGGTTTTTATTATTATTTTAAAAGCGTAAAACAAAATGAAAATATGTTTTTACGTAAATGATGGTAAAGGAAAAATTAATGAACTGTTATCTTCGTAATCGAAAGAATTCAATTCAGATTCACGAGACCGTACTGATTTGAAAACCTGTGTTAATAGGCAGTCTGATATTGATTAAAATATTTTTTATGACAATAAGAAAAAAAACCAAACTATTTTTTTCAATGGATTTTGACCAACAAGAAATCTTCAAAACGTTTTTTCGTAAAGTTGATATTTTTAATGTTTTTTAAGAATTGAAAAAACGCCTCTTCTTGTTTTTTGACCCTCTTAACGTATAATAAAGAAATGACTCAGCACAAAAATCAAAATAAAAATAACGATTTGCATTGTTAACCCTGTAAATAATACAACGATAAGCTACTAAATTTCCACTGCCATCGCTGGCAGTCCAATTCTAGTATAAGCTCCGCCCTTCTGCACGTAGTCTAATAATACGAGAAAAAAAACTTGTGTATTTTTTATGTGAACCTTCGACATTCGTCTCTATTTCATTGAGTGCTTATTTGCAAAATTCAGCAAGATTAAAAATGGGCTTTAGCGTGACGGCGACGAACTGGTGCGAAATCGTAAGTTTTTACCCATACAAAAAGTGCCCAATGTGTCTAAAGAAGTTTTCACTTCAAAAATGTTAAGAGAACAATTATTGGATCTGCAATTATTCGCCAAACATCCACTATATCAGTACAACTGTGTAACTAAAAACGATCCATAGAGTCTGTTTACATTTCAACGACTGTATGTTTGTGTTTGCGTGACAGATTCTTATCTTCTGTATCTAATGTTACAACCAGAACAACATTTCACTGTTAGCGCGTTATATTTTTATCGTTGTTATTAATGGTTCAACATTCGGTATTACGTGAACATTGCAAGTGCCCCGGTTAACTAAACTGGACGTTATCAATGTGTTGAAAGAGTGCTCCTAATTTACATCTCAGCTGAATCGGGGAACACCCGCTGCGTTTTGAATGCGACGCGAACGTAACTTTGTTACATTAAATAATTGTTACTTGAGTTGTTTCAAATTTAAATAATTTAGATGTACCTGTAAACTGTGATTGACTTAGGTACACTTCTTGTGCTTTGCAAAGTCAACTTATTTTTCAAATTATAAATGTTTTTGGGCAAAGCTTATATATTCATTTTATACGCTAGAGTCTAGTGAATCCTATTTTGTTTTTTTTTTTTAATTTGTTTTACTAAAAATGAACGTGTTTTGCACATTAAGCCTCAGAGCCGGCCGTTGAATTTCCTATATATAACGAATACATAAAGTTGTGTGCAAACAAATTATTATTATTTTTATTCTCCCTGAAGTTGAAAAATTAAGACTGCTAAGGGGTTGCGAGTTGATATGAAAGTAAATACTCCGTGAGATCGACATTTTATTTATGATTTAAGATATTCCAAAAAATGTGGAAACCGGTTGACCTGTGGGCCAACCCTAAAAATTCTCGCTATGCGTCAAAATAAATCGATATATAGAGTTTATAGTACATTAAAGAAGTTTATAAAAAATAGTTAAGAATTTCTGACTCATAAGAAAAAAATCTACATTTTTATAGGTGTTTATATTTAAGTTTCTAATCGCTGAATAAACAAGTAGATTAGGAGATATGCGACTAAATGTGAAAAAATGTTATTTTTCTTTGAATAACTTTGAAACTACTTGACCGATTGACTCCAAAAACTAATCAGATCTAAGTCTCAATAGACGCTTTTGAATGCCGTAAACCTGATCTGAATCGGTTGATTTGCTCTAAAGATATCGTACGACAAAATTTTGTTTACACGTACACATACCTACAGACGTCTGTCCAAAAATAGACAGAACAGCTCCCTAGGACCCCAGAACGTCGAGATCTGATGAAACCTGGATTTTCGAAAATCGGACCAAAACCAATAAATTTCCTTTTTTTGAAAATTTACAATAGAAAAAATTAAAAATGACCGGAAATGACGTCAGTATCCCATTTTCTGGCAGAATAAAAATAATAATAATAATAAACGTAGCTCCTAAGGTTAACTCATGCAGACAAAGTCTGTGTATTCGATACATAGGAAATCTGTAAGTGGGCTCTACGTCAATGATTTTCGGGATACTGAATTTTAAAAATGCAAGAAATGCGCAGCCCGCAGCATACATTTTCAGTAGCATACTCGGTACCGACATTTTTGTATCTCTCTCGTTTAGAAAACTGTAGGTCCATGATTTTAATGCCATTAAATCTAACGTGTCATTTTCTATAAGACTACTAAAGAAAAAAATTCTTCAAGATAGTGATAATAAAATATTGTAAAAATATGCATTTTAGGCATTAAATTTTACACTGAGAAATTAACTTTATATTTAGAATTTAATAAATTCCTTGCATTGTCAAAAATCGGCATGTAATCAGAAGATAACATAATTCGATTAAATTGCACAAATATATTATGTTTTGATCTCTAATTTAACCTAAAAACTTGGTAACAACAGAGAACTTCGCAACGTCGAGGTCCTGTTGTGAGTTTTGGTATTAGATTTAATTATTTTACTTCCCTGCGTCTTCCTCTGAAGTGTCCTTTTTTCAATTTGTCTATTTGCTTTAAAAGTTTCTCTTCTCCAAAGATTTTGTTTATTGTGATAAATTTTGCCTTGAGTAGTAAGAACAGAATGAGTCTTTTATTACATGCATTATAATCTGCAGATTACCGGATATGGAGTAATATATTAATAGAGTGTCTTTTATTAAAGTAATCAACTTATTACATAATGTAATTTGGTTTTTTTAATTAAACAATGTTCTCAACCCTTTCAAATACCAATAGGTGCACAAATTAAATGCCTTTCCCATTTCTCTTTGTAGAATTTAACGCCGACAAAACTGTTTATGTGTTTCCGATTTTATATTTTTAGCCGACTTCAAAAGAAGTACTTAATCCAATGCTTTATGTATGTAAAAATTCAGATTTTAGATTCCGAGTAAACAGTTTCGTAAATTTATGTCTGTAAACTTGCAAGAGAAAAACGTCTGTGCTTTTTTACTAAATTGTTAGCTTCAAAAAGAACTTCGTTTTTTTAAATATGTTTCTAATACAGTTTATATCAAGCATATTCTGTTTTTAATAACAGACTGCTAAAAGCATAACCCTTCCTTTTGGTTTTGCCGTAGTCAGGTAAAAAAGTCTCTTAAATCTGCTTAAATGTGCTTACGTGGTTATAGTTGGCAAGAATGGAGTTTTCAAAAACGATATTATTTAGTTAAATCAGTTTTTCGTGCAGTTCTATCACATTTACAGGTACTTTATATGTTTTTTGTCTTGTTTTAATGTATTACTTTCAGCATTACAGTCTTGTTAAATGCAGACATTACATAGTTGGCACCTTGTTTCATGCACTTGTTTCGTGTTAAAACAAAAATAAGCACCCAGCAACCCAGCAAAGCATTTGTTTGCAGGTACTTAACACAATTTCCATTTTGTGACATTTCCTGATTGTTTTTGATTGATATATCACGAGCTGTTTTAATATATTTTGTGTTTATTTATTTCTGTTTTTCATTTTAATATTTAATTAAACGGTTTTATAATTTATAAGTTTTATAAATTGTGAAATAGTAATTCGAATTAATAAAATTCTATCATAGTAAATCGATAAACTGATATTGACAAAAATTTTAATAGTGAAGGGACAAAGTGACTGATCTTAAACGAAAAAATAGACTGTATAAGTTCTGAGTAAGTGTAAGTTCCAAAAAAGAGAAATATAATACTGATAATTTTAGTAAGCGTCATGTAGTCTAAGGTGCCTAGATTAAAAAATTATTACTGTGCTCCCTAGATAAACAACTCTTAAAAATTTACGAAGATATATTTCAAGATGGTTATTTTTTTAATTTATTAAATTCTCTGGAATTGTATTACAGTAAAACGTATGCTTTTTTTGGATAAATTTGTTGTTTACCTTTTGGAAATAATGTTTCATTTGCTATCGTTAATAATAATTTTATCAATTGGAAATACCTAGTACTTTTAATAAATTTATGCCTGTTCTGAAATTAAAAAAATGGAAAATCCCCCTAATTTATTACTCAAAACAGACTTTTATTTCACTGAATGTTTTACAGCCGTTTCAGTTTTATTTTCGTACAATGAAAATTACAATGCTTTTGAATAAAACAGATCATTACTAGAACAAATTGGTCCTGTAAGAAAAAACCACACAGTCCTCCGTGTTTTGTAACCGTAAGCTTTATTATGAAGAAACGTACTTATCTTTAAAATGTTTCTTCCTTGTCTTTAAATTTGTCACATTATTATTAATATTTTTTTTAAATATTCATTAGTGAGCTCTAGTCTTTGAACACAGCCACCGTTTTACTTTTTCAGACATCTACTTTGGTATGTTTTATTAAATCAGTAGGTAGTGCTACTTTTCTCCAAGAATTAATACCCAGCAATATGTGGCAATTCGAGTAGATGTTTAATTTGTAAATCGCCGTATCTTCGTGTACTTAATTTTCATTATTTTTTTTTGTCCAATACATTTCTTTGGTTGCTTGGTAGTACGTCGCGTCATGGCCACTTTAAACATTTATTTTCAATTGGCACAGAAATAATAGTAACAACAATTTAAGGTACGGAGCCCTCAAAATCAGTCCGTCAGAAATAGTTACGAAACGCATTTCTTACACGTCCCATATTAAAAGTATTTGAAAAGAAGGTAAAAGATGTTAGAATAAGTTACTTCATAGACATATCATATTCCCTAGATCGCTCATCTTTATTTATTTGTTAATCGAGAATAATACATTGTTTGTGCCGAACCCTGTATGAACATATGAACCACAAATAATAGTTTGTGATATCAGGTTATACAGCAGGAGTAGGTATCACCTACATTGCTTAGTTGTATGAATAACCTTTCACTTTCGTTCTGGCTCTGGCTACCTTTCGATAAGTAACAATTAACGTCAGGGATGGATGGAAATGTTTGAAAGGTAGGTTTTTCACTTTGTTGAAAATGCCGTGTTTTTAGACGGTTTTATTTAGCTTGACCCCATATATTTGTTTATAACTATCTTTGTTTCAAATCTTGCGACAGTTTTGTTACCTACTTCCCCTTAACCGATTAAGTTGAAATTTTGCACGCATGTGTAGTTCCGATGACAATACAATATTATGATAACTAGCTGACCGGCCCGGCGTTCCTCCGGGTGTAAATTGCATTTTTTACAAAATACATTAAAAACTTAGAACTAAAATAGGTAAAAAAGTCTTTTAAGTTAAAAGGTTTATTTTAAGTTCCAAAAACTATAAAATAATCTGGGACTTTTAACAGACTAAAATAAAAACGACTTGTGTAGAAAAAAGTGTTTCCAAGCCCCCCAAAAGAAATACTTCAAATACGCCCCACTTTTTTTTTAGTCTGTTAAAAGTGGCAGATTATTTTACCTATTTTTCACACTCAACACGGTTACTGTCTGCCAGAGTTCTCATTTACAAGTTGAAACAAAGTGAATAGAGTTTTTTTTCTGTACTCCATTCACAGAGTATTATTTAATGAACGGTTCGACAAAAAACTCGAATATACTTTCCCATGTAAGAATGGACCTTTATTATATTATGCATCATCACTCCCTGAATTAGAGTCGTTTTCAACGAAACGTTGTACAAGGTGTAAACTTGCACTAAACAAATAATTTGGTCCATATACCTGTGGAACGCCGGCCCTGGGGTAGAACGAGAGGAGTGGTCGTTCTAGGTGCCAGGTGGCAAGGGACGTCAAAAAGCCAAATGCGAAAACTTTTTTAATGTTAAAAAAGTAGAAATATAATAATTAAAGCCACTAAATTTAATTTAAATTCAACAAGTGTTGATGTTTGCAATAAAAGTTGAAGTTTGAACATTCGGGACTTGTTATTTATTTAACAAAAAACCGAAGTACAATTTACGTGAAGTGAAAGCGTCGACCAAAGGGCGCTGAAAGGCAATCTCGCTCTACCTGATCAAGGGCTAGGGCCCGCGCTGTACCTGTGACGTCTGCAATAACCTACCTAATAATAGACATGATCACAAGAAAAATATACTGTTTCGTTTTGTAACATGTTTTTAGCGTTTTTTAAGGGTCCTTTCTTTGACATTTAAAGTAGGATCGATTTTGCGACGTAGCTTCGAATAATCGTCTTGAGCACACATGAGTAATTTGAGCCAAATCGATCCAGTGGTTTGAGAACTTGAAAATGTGTAAATTCTCCAAAAACTAAAATCGTTTTTTACCAGATCCCAAGACTTCCCCTATTTTCTCCGAATGTGGGAAAGTAAAAAGTGAATCTTAACGAATTGACAACGATTGTGCCCTGGGGAAACTCAAGTGAAGATTGCAAATTTAATAGAGCTTTTGTTGAATTAATATTAATCTTTAGGCAAGCTCGGTTTTACAAAACTTTATTAGTTCATCTAAGTGACAATGAGCTTGACTTCTACCAAATAGTTTTCAACACATTTCAATATGATATTGCATTGAGGCAATTGTCTCTTTCGATTTGTTGCATTATCTGGTATTTTATAGAGGAGAGCGTATATCGCGATTTGTTGTCTATTTGATAGACAATTATCAATTAGATTAAATTTAATACATCGTTAATTGAAACCCAAACTTTAATAATAAACTAATTTTATACATACATTAATGGGACAAAGTCTGAACCACAATCCCCCCATTCATACTGATACGTAAATGAATTTGTGTACACTCCGGTGTAAATAATTAATTACTGTGATGTCATAACGTTATGGTTGGACAATAACAATACTTAGTGGTCCAGTTACCTTTGTACGGTTTATTAAATGCGAACCGGTTGGTCAGAGGAAACTTCGTATGGCTGTCGTATCAGTAAATACTGTACATGCACTTGGGCTTGAGACTAACAACGATCGGTGGGATGCCGTTGTTCACGTGGTGTTACCAATCCTCCTCCAGACCTCCGGGTCCTTCGGAGAAAATTAGTTAGGTTTTTGATTTTTTTTTATTAAAAATATAGGGGTACGAATCAACCCTTAACAAAAAAAAACATTTTGCTAATTTAACTCTTCTACAATTTTCGTTAGTTTTAAATTGTTTTTTTTTTATTATAGGAAAGTGAAACTTGTATAGTGAGGGTAAGTTCGTGAGACGATAAAACTGACCATCTTCTAGTTGGACTCGCGCACTGAGGAGTCGGTATTATACAAGTTCGACTTGTTTATAATAGAACTTATATAACGACTGTCATAGTTTTATGGCATTCTAAATTTCATGTCCTTAAGGGGGTGTGGTGTGAGGGGTCAAAAAAACCGAATTTTTTTTTTGCTTAAAACGCCTTTAAAGGATTTCCAGATTATGTTTGTGAAAGAGTTTTTCAAAATTCGAAGTCGTTGGAAAGTTACAGAGGTAGATCGTGAGTCAAGTGCTTTTTTCTGTTTCGCATACTTGATTTTTCAAACGCGTTTTTCTCGAAACTGTATTTTTTAAAATGGTTGCCACGATATCTCAAAAACTAATGATCCGATTGCGTTGAAATTTTTATGGTATCTTCAATACATCTATAGTTCTAGCCCGAACCAAAACCGTTGTGATAACTGTAATACCTAGTTTTTTTTATTCTTCAAGCTGGAATAGTAAAAAAAAACGATGAAAATCGTAAATTTTTTTTCAAATCTTCGCCAAACATGAAGTTTTCAATATTTCGACTTAATTCTGGTACCGGCTGTAGTCACAGGCCTACCAATTAAAACGCAATTTGATTTGTTGATTTTAGATAAGCAGAACAGTATGTATCGTGGCAACCGTCAGCCGACTTTTTTTTTACATGGGCGTCATCCCGGAGATCTACAGTCGGTTCAACTGTATATTTCAACGTGAAAAAATTAGGAAAGATTGGTGAAATGTCAATAAATACATGATGAAAATATTAAGGTAGTATACATTCATTGTTCGCCACGAAAAATTCCCAAAAAAGCGTGAAAAAAACAGTTGTCACACCAGACGACCCCCTAAAGGTCTGAGATAGAGCGGTAATAAAACGACCTAGAATTGGTAACTAACTACCTCTCACATCGTCACATTTCATCTAATTTTTTTAAATAGTCGTATGCTATTTAACGAGCTCTAAACAATGATATCTCAGATGTCTAGGTATAAAAAAATTGCAATCTCCCTTTTACATATACAGACTCCTACTCAGAATAAAATTCTCAAAATTTTAAACATGGTTTTCAGTTCTAAGTCAAAGATATATGTAATCTGTGAAAAGCAATGTTTACGAGCTAGAAGCTTCTGACAAATGAACAGACAAAGTTGCCACAAAATTAGGGCTCCGTTTAAATCATTTTGACACGGAATTCTAAAGAAGGGATATCAGAGAAATATACTATCAATTGGGTATGGTAGGCAAAGTAGCCAAAAAGTTTCACTTACTCCATTTGTTTGTCTCAGAATGTTTTTCAATAAGTCAGATATTAACTTCCAGTTTATATCGTAAAGTCTGCAGAATGTGCATGACCCTGAATTTTCTATAATAGTTATGAAAAACCCTGAATGTATAAACGGAATAAATAAAGGTTAGCCATAATGATAAAACGCTGTTAAAATCAGTGCCCCACAAACAAAATAAAATTATCTAAAAGTTGTTCTATTATCAACGGAGTAATTAATTCAGGAAGTGCGCAATTAAAATTGTGGTACTGTTTTGTTTAGTTCAGTTTAATTTGTTTTTCATTGCTAGTTAAGTGTTAAAAATTAATATACCTACAAGTTTTTAAAACTATTTTTAAGAAAAATCAAGTTCAACTATAATATTGATAGATTTTGCGTTAAAATAAACTGCAAGAATTTACATCTGCAACTTCATGAAGAACCGAAAAAAAATTGCATAACTGCTATACGAATAACAAAATATGGCTGAAGATGATCAGTTTAATAAAATCGTATCAACGACATCAATCGAAGATAATTATTCATATGATGACTACGATCATGAAGGATCAGTGTTTGGCGTGGACTACAAAAGACTCCTTCATCCTTTACATCCGCATTGGCTACTAGTGCCGATAACGATTATATTGATAGTTTTTTTTATTGTTGGAATGTCGGGAAATTTGTGCGCTTGCATTGTTATCAAACGTGTTAAGTCTCTGCACACTACGCCCAACTATTATCTATTTAGTTTAGCAGTATCTGATTTATTGTTGATCTTAGTAAGTCCTCCTTTTGCGATCATGATCATATGGGATATGACAGTTGCTACGGATCTTCTAATTGTTTTTGTATTTATTATATTGATAACGGTTTCTACTTCTTCGTTAACGCTGATTGCTTTTACTGTTGAACGTTACATTGCAATTTGTCATCCATTTTACGCTCACAAAATGTCTTCACCTAAAAGAGCCTTGAGACTGATAAAAATTATTTGGATTTTTAGTACCAGTTTTACTATTTTACGAGTGTTTATGGTAAGTATCGTAAATAAAGTTTTTTTTATCTATTTCGTGGATTTTACGATCATTTGATTTCAGATTTTTTATGCGCCTAATTATTTTACTTAATATAAAAATAAAAAAAGTTTTTGTAGATGTTTTAAACCGCAGTTTAAATCAAAAGAATATTCAAAACAAAAGTGCAGACTGATAGTTTTTTGGATTTTTTTATAATATCTTCAAGGCCCCTGTCTCCCCGGAGTGCCATGGCAACGCAACCGATTGATGTTTTTTACAAATTAAGAAATTTAAACGAAATATAATCAATTTGACAAAACAATTTTGAAATTTTGAAATAATTAAAAACATACGTCTTTTTAACGTAAACATATTAAATTTAGTGAACTTAACATAGTTTTTAAATCGTATCAATGTTTCCTTCAAAACTGATTTTTGAAACTGCGTCTTTTCTGGTGTCTCTTTTGGTAGTCTTTTAGCGCTAACATGGCAGCCTGGTGAGACAGAGCCTTGTAGCCTAAGATCCCGCATATATTTTTTAGGATTTCGCCTTAGCGACAGGCATTTGGATCAATTTTGTGATGTGTTATTTCATACCATTAATATTGCTTATTGTGTTATACACTTTAATAATAATTAGAATAATACAATCGAAGCAGATTCGAAAATTTTCCGGACGTTATTCTGTAAACAGTGTTCAACGGATTACGAAAGAATCTGGAAAAGTTACCATGACAGATGAAAATCAACGAAACTCTAAAACTTTAAATTTTCTTGGTAAGTTTGGTGATAATCCTTGTTTCGAACATTCCTGATGATAAATACATTTTCCTACGAAAACTTGCTGTATAATTCCTGCTACAGGAATACACCCATAAATGCCAAAACTGCGATGTACAAACATTTTCATTTAAAAATTGAAGTTAAATTGAACAATTTTCGACTGAATGACATTTATTACAATATCTGAACGGACATAGATTTTTTGTGGCTAGTATTTCAATAAAACAATATAATTTAATAAACAGCAATATACATAACGCCATTCAAACACTTTTCGAATTTTATCTCTAAACCATATTATTCAAACTAGCAGGTTGTGTACGATTGCACCACTGCATATCTAACGTAAAACAATCAGTTTAATTAAACTGTTGTACATAATTTTAGTACAAAAAAAAAATCGGAAATATAATGTGCTTTTTTTATTATAGAGATGTTTAAAAGGTTAAAATAAAACACACGTCGGTAGTTTGGCCAAATTATCAATCTGTAGACACCAAAAACTAAACTTCGTAGTATCGAAGTTGTACAGTATGTTTGGTTGGTTTTATCAGAATATGAATAAAATTTTTGTTGTTTTAGTGATAATTGTCGTAGTGTTCTTCGTGTGCTGGACTCCGTATCATCTGCTTCCTTTAGCCAGATTGTACACCGACATCGACACTAAAATCCTGGATTTAATTTTGCATTTGATTATAGTGATTTATTGTTTCTCTGCTTGCTTCAATCCCATAATATACAGTATAATGTCCAGTAATTTTCGAAAAGCTTTTAAGGTATGCTTATCATAAGTTTACTATAAACAGACACATATTTTTCTTACATTGTAGAAATGACACGGTGTCAACTAAACCTATAAATAGATCCTCTTTTGACGTTGGAACTTCGTAAAAAATTAATATATAAAGATATTTGAAGTATCGCTGCCAAATAAGTTCCCTTCAATTGTTTTTAAAACGTTTAAAGTGCCTTTGTTAATTTATTTAATATACACTAAAAAAATTGAAAAATGGCACCACAAATTACCACTAAACTACTTTGATAGCATATTGAAATGCGTCCATACATTTTGGTGTAATTAAATCAATCTTAATCAAATATACTATAAAATATTTAAAATTTATAAACTTTTACAAAAAAAACTGAAAACGCTGCGATACAATCAGAGCTAAGCCACCAAGAAAAACTAAATGTTCAATTTTTTGTCAAAGATCAAGAAAATTAACCACTATAATTCATTTTCAATATCAAAATCAAAGAAGAGAAAATGTAACGCATACATTTTGATTGCAGAAAACATTCTTTAACGTAGAAGTTTCTCAGCAAACATTCTCTGAAACTGGATTAGAAGAAATTTAGGATGACCATCAGATAGTACCTACATATAATAAAATGTCAAAAAACCGGATTATGATATCAGGATAAAATTAACTGTATCTACGGGTCAATTTTTAATTATAATATAATTAAGATCAAATTTACTACCTGTGTCGTAAGTTTTTAGTTGTTCGTACACCGTAGACGTGATACCATAGTGTCAACACTGATATATTATCAATTTACTAATATGTACGAACTCCATGCAGAATGATCGTAGGCTCCAGCGTGGCAAATTTCGGAAGCTTTCGTTGGTTATTTGTCATTAGTTATTAACAGTTTTTAGAATTTTTCAGTACATTATAAGATTGATTATTATCAGGAAGTTTTCAGTATTTCTTAAGCCATAAATACAATTTTTCTTTTCATTCACTGTTTTCCTGACAAAATGATATGTTTTGGCTATATTTTGGCAAGTAAGATGAATGTAATATCAAAAACAGGCTTTTCGGAAATAACGTTTGAGGACAATTTTCATTTGTCGACAGAAAATAAAGGAATCAATTTGATAAATTCAAAACAATTAGCATAAGTCAGGGAGAATCTTTCATTTTTAAGATAAAAATGTCATCACTCATATTATGGTTCATGTTTACTACTTTTCTCTCTGCTCAAATATATGAACATTTATGAAAAATGGGCAAAATTTGACATCTTCCGTTTTTTTCGACTTGTTCCTGCAGTTTACGACACAGCAAACATTACCATTAGATATTTTACCCATTTGACAGTTCCAAAAAATGACACAGCAGACAAATCAAAATAAAAATAATTATTTGTACTGTTCCCATGGTAATAGTCCAACGATAAATTACTAACTTTCCACTGCGATCGTTGGCAGTCCAATTCCGCCTTTGAGCACGAAGTCCATACCGGTATACCTATTAATGTATTGTAATAATTTTTCATTCACGTGTTACATATTTTACATCCTAAAATATTTATTAATTATTGTAACTATTAATGGTCTTCTGATTTTGTATTAAAACATGTATTATTTTGTTTTCGTAATTTAAAATAAACTTACATTGGTTGCATGTAATTACATTTTATTCGGATTTTATAATATTTCGTAATGAAACACACACATTTTCATGCCCAAAGGCAAGTGAAATGTCAAATTTATTGTATGTATTTAATTTTTATTAAAATTTCTAATTGTGCGTGTGGGCATATCAAATTTAGTCACATTCATTATTAAAGGTTATGAGATATATTGTTCATTCATAGTCAAATAATAAATCACATTCATAAAAATACGCTGTCTGTATTTCTGAAATTGCTAAACTAAAAACATGAAAAAATACTCTAGTTAGAAAAAAAAGAAATACATGTTCGACTATCTTTTGAATACATGTCGGGTATATTTCTATAAAAGAACTGTGGGTACAATCTATGCCACGTGAACGAAATCGCGGATAAACCACTAGTAAGCTTATAATATTGTGGAAGAATTTCAAGGGAAGCAATTTCAAAGCAGAAAATTAATAAAGAAAGAGAAATTACGAAAAATGTGCGAAAAAATGTTTAAACAGAATCTATCAAGACCCGTTAATTGTGAATGAAGAAAATTAATTAAATATTCAAAAATGAGATCAGATGATATTTAATAACGTGCAAACTACTTATCTCAAATCCACTAAAAATAACCGCTTTCAATTTTTTCGCACAGTAAATTTTTTTTCTTTAGCTGCGTGATAAACTAAAAAAATGGTTTTACAAAATAACTTAATTTTTTCGTGTAACTAATAGGAAAATAATTTAGACAGTGTTAGATAAAAGAAATATGTAGATTGTTACCCGTTGGATTTCATATTACATAACGCCACATATAGGCAACGACATCTCGACGATGTCATCTTTTCTCAAATTCGCTAGTTCATTTCCTGATACAAGTGGACTGACATTTTTAGCTTACGAGTAACTTTGCTTCTTTAGTTACAATAATAAAGTTACGTGTTGCGTTTTATATGACATTATATTTTTGAGTGCTAAAACACACGGAGTCTTAACAGGTGCATATTATAACGACACAAAAGCTGTTTGAAGCAATTAAATTGTTATATTATTTGTTTATTCGCTAAGTGACTTGTTTATTGAATACTTATCAAGAACATTAAATGCGTTTTTTAGAACCGGTTCCGGAATTTTTGAAAAAAGTAATTTAATGTAGGTGAGTATTTAAAATGGGAAAATATAAAAATTTCGCAACCCAGCTTTCTCAAGGTTATAATATATTATGATGTTTAAGAAAAATGCCTATATTACCACATGTTTTGACCCGCGATATATTGACAATTCCCAGATTAATTTATTAACAGAATGCTCTTAAAATTCAAATTATGATCAAATTTTTTGGAACGTAAATTGTGAATCAGTGATGTACATATTCGTCAAGCTAAATAATAATAGTCTCACATTCACACATGGTTAATTATTGGTAATTATACAAGACATCAGCATGATACCACATTATTAATGACCGATCACTTGCTTATGTTTGTGTACATCGAAATTAAAGACCTAAACATATTTTTTTTAAATAATATGTATGTTTACGTTTGTTACGCAACATTTGATTAATAATATATAGAGTCCATAGTTTGATCATCATTATGATTCCATAGCAGTTATGCAACTTAAAATCAGTATTACAAACATTAAGTAAAATAAAATTTTAGTAGCAGAATAAAATAGATCATTATTATTATCTTTATTTAATAAAATTTAACGGTTATTAATACCGATTCTCGTTGTTTTGAATGATAATAAATGATTGACTAAACTTATAATATGCATAATCTAAAAATAACATTATAATGGAAGTTGGGTCAGTTCAATTGAACAATAGTTTGTCAGGTGGGGAACACTTTTAAGGCTATTATTTGCATTTGGATGTTTAATATACAAGAGCAGTATGCGCATTGCATGAATTTGACGCCAACGCGTGCAGCGGGTAAAAGTTGCCATGACCTTAAACGAACAAATCAGGAAATTAATTACAAGAACGACGCTATAAGAATATCGATACTTGAACATAAAAACCTGGACCAGATAGATACACTAGGACATAGAGGGAATATCGCCTGAACATTAGTAATAATATTGGTTTTATGGGATAGGACAAACTTCAGTCAGACAATTTCAAAGTAAATGGAAATAAAGATGATAGGTTATGCATTGGAGAAAATAATGAAAATTTCAAAATCAAAAAAACTATGAACATTTTTTCAAGTGGCAAATTTCAGAAAATTTAAAATCTGCTCTCTACATATCAATTTTTATTCATTTTTTTTTTAAATTACAAGCAAATCAAATTATTGTTTTATTGTCTTTTAAATATTTTATTTATCACAGCAAAGAATGTTGCAAAATTCGTAAAAATCTTAACCCTATATTGTCAACAAATAAGCGGTCCATTTAGAATAAATTTTGATTCTTAACAATGTGTCAAGACTTAGATTCGAATACTTAGACAGCTAAACAAACAGCTTACCAAGATGAATTACATACGTAAGATCTGTCACTTCCACGACACACTTCCATGACATTTCACCGAGCACAAATTTGAAGGAAGGGGGACGGTGATAAAGATGTTATACAAAAAAAGACTGAAAAGTTAATTTTGACTTAAATTAGTACCATTCTCCACTTGTAGAGTTAGAATGGTAAAACAATGTATTTTCATTACTTGCCATGTAAACATTGACTTTTCAAATAATTGAAGCAACAAAGGCATTTTTTCCTATAATCTGAGATTTTGACCTCGATGAAGTTTATTAAATAGATATTAATAGTCACTACTAAAAACTTTGAAAATCGCGCGCTTGATGAATTTTCAGTGCATCATGTTAAAAATCTTCCCATGCAAAGCCAACGAGAGTATTTTTTAGAAAGGAAGCAGAGTAGTACGAAAAAACGCAAGATTGAGAGATTAATTATTAGTTGTGTTATTTAAAATTAACAGTAATTATTATTACATATTTACACGATATGTGTTTTATAATGTAATCAAAAGTAGCTTCTTTGAATGTGCTGTGAACAAAATGAACTAAATTAACAAGATCATTACCGTAAATGAGACCTAATAAACTAGTTCACAAAGAAGACCATTGAAGTATTCATCAGTATTGTTAATTATTTGTATGTTATTCATAAATCATGTGTGAATAATATAATATTGTTATAAAATATTCGTGTTTCAAGTAGCATCAAGACAGTTTCTATGCAGTTTTTGTCTTATTATAAAAAGTGCTACACTTATTCAAACAGCGGTAATTAAATAAATATTAAGGTCGCCTAGAAACTGCTCGCATTTTTTGCACCAGACGGAATCAGAACACGTCGAGATAGTTCATCCTCAAGGTTCTTCTGATCTTTTAGAGTTGGAGCAGCAGGGTTGATCAAACTTCGGTCGAAGCAATCTAATTTTTCGTTTTCCGTTCTATGAACAAATACGTATTTGAACTCATCCAATAAACCTGATTTTGGCCGAAATCTTAACTTAAATCCACACATAAATGCATATTTTAAATTTAGGGACCTAAAATATTTAATAGTGTAACAAGTTTTAATAAAATTGGCTTTGCCATTCTCGATCAATGCTGATTATATCTAGGTTTCATACAAAATACTCAAAATAACCCACAAGGATATGGTCCTGTTATTATTTTATATATTAACTAAGTAGTAGTCTGGTCCAGCTTCGCCCGGATTTATAGATTGTCTATTAAAGATAGACACATTATGCTGTGGCGACTTTTTGTTGTTGAATATAGCCGTTTTTACCCGGCATTGCCCCGTGTTATGATAGCATAATGAGAACATACCAAATATTTGATCTCGGTTATTTGTGACAAGCAAAAAAACTCCCCGGCTAGAAGCACTTGTACTGCACGTCGCATGAAAACACAAGTCTAATGACTTCACATTGGCTATTTCACAGTTTATATGAACCTGTAACATATTACTGTCGCGGGAGAAGAAGGAATACCGGCCTGCCTTGAGAACACGTTACGATAAAATAGTGAAAAAACAGCCTACAGCATTTCTGGAATCATGAAACATTTCAAAAAAGTTTCATCATAATTCGTCAAATTTGTTAAGTGAAATTCGTTCAGACGTACCTACATACGAATCATTTTATATAGTAGTATAGATATCTATTGATTGATTTAAGACTACCAACGGGTTATTTGAGTTTACTATCAGCAAGATTGGACATTCTCAAACCCCTTTAATAAAAGGTTAATCTTTACCCACGTTTTCGCTCGGATTAATGTCGATATTGACAGAAACTTTTCCCATCTGATCATCTATGACATATTGCAGACGACTGTGGACGTAATATATAAAAGGCGTTAAATTATCCCAAACGACTTGCGGTCAGGCAAAAGTACTATTATTACTACTTTAATAGATACTAAATGTCAGGATAACTTTCTAGCAACATCGATCGCGTTAATGCTAGTTTCAATAGAGACATTGTCATAACTGGGTAAAAGGCAAGTAGGTACTCTACAAGGTTAGCAAAATACTATATGTTGGGCATTAATATTGTTGAATGTGTGACTTGGAGAGACGGAAAAGAGGACGGGGGTGGTAACCTTGTGACGTCAATGAGGAATGATTAGATAACAAAAAAGCTACAATTTTTTTTTCAAAAAGTGATCGAACTCTCCCAGACTTACCCTATTGTTTTTGGGGAAAATCGGCGCATGCGCAGAACAGATATGAGCTATAACATTGTTTTATCTTTCCATTAGTACTAATTAAAATACAAAATTTGCAATATTTTTTTCGTATTCAGGTCCCCTGAATTAAAAAAAACATATTTGACTGTTGGTCAGTTTGTCTGTGAACACGAAACAGGTCAAACGGATGAGCGGACTGTGACCTTTTGGGGAAAATCAACGCATGGGCAGAAGAGATATACATGCTATAGCCCATAATGCTGTTCTTTTGTATAATGATGGTATACTTTTTGTAACGGTTTATTATATTCTATTTATTTTTTCAAGAAAGTTTCGTACAATTTTTTTTTAAGTTTCCTAGTTTCGGAAATATTCTGAAAATAAAAAAATTCAAATGTTCTTTTATTCTAAAGAACTGTCAAAAATAAATTAGGTAGCTGACAATCATGCTTTGGTTAATATTTACATGTAACACCTTATTATGTAACTATGAAAATGAATAATAAATTAAAAATAAAAATAATACTTTGGAAATTGTTGCGTCCATATTTTTTAAACATACACAATTAAGTTAGCAGGAACGTGGACAAAATGATGTTAATCAATAAACCAATTATTAATTTGGCGACGTTTCGATCATATATTTTGATCAAATATATGATCGAAACGTCGCTAAATACTTTTCATAGTGGATTTTCTATTTATTTATCCAGAAAGTTTTGTACTTTTTTTTTAACTTTAGTTTTAGAAATATTTTGAAAATAAAAAAATCAGTTATTCTTTTGTTTTGAAGATCTATCAAAAAGAGATTCGGTGCTGACAAACATGATTTGATTAATTTTTACATGTGAAACCATTTTGCGTATCCATGCAAACGAAAAGCAAATAGAATAATGTTGATTACTAACCGTTACCCGCGTCACTGGGCGCGTTAACAGAAATTTTATTTTATTTATTAGAATGTATTATTTCAAATGTCAGTATTTTTGAAGCTGGAATGGTCCTGTCGCCAAATTGGCTGGATTTTTTACTAGTATCGATGAAACTACAGATTGTGGACAGAATTGAATCATTTGGACATCCCTCAATGTCATGTATACACATACATGCAGTATTGTTACATCTTTCATTGAGAGGTCTGTTAATTTATGCAATTTCCGCTATAATCGCAGAAATCGTAAATAAGTGGACATGCTGGAATAAAATACCGTTGCATTCCATCTTTCCTTGTGGATTACTGTTTTACCTTGTAATTATTGGTTTTCTCAACATCATTACATTGTACAATTTGCAGCCATAACGTTTTACTGTAAAAGTTAGCAATTAAAAATTGCGAAAAAACAGTGACGACAACATTATTTAATCTTATATCTCACTTTTTATTTCTTGTTTTATTTAACTTGCCATGTGAATATTTCATTCAAGCATCTCAATATCTCAACTAATATAGATACAGATCTTATTGGTACAAGTTTATGCTTTGCAAGTTTTGCCGAGGGTGATCGAAAATTAAATAATTAAAGTTCTACACTACATAATGCTTTTTTTAATTGAGAATAATAGCTATAGTCCGCTATAATTGTTAAGAAACATTCATTGTTGTAGCACTATATTAGAAAAATTTATTATTCCAACACGTCACCGTCTGGATTTAAACCAGAATCTTTCCACTTTCGCGGCGGAATGAGTTAATCAGTTACTCAACGGTGCACACAATTCAATTTTTTAATCCTTCATAATATAGCGTTTACAACACTCAAAATCACTACATGCGAGAGCCAATTATTTTTAGCAATAGCTAAACATTAACTCTCACAGTAGCGAGGGCTCTTGAATGAATCAAAGATGAACTTTTCCATTATTAATTTTTTTTAATATTAATTTGTCTTTTTCTATTTCTTTTAGTAAGTTGACTCAGGTACATGATACACGTAAATCGAATAATAACTGATTTTTGGTTTTAAAATGTCGTAGGTATAGATACATATAACTTGATAACAGACGAAGCAAATTTAAAGTTTATTTCTGACAAAGATCGTTAGCGACACCAGCAATGTACTAAATTGTACTACGTACCACGAGAAAATGAAGGTCCGTCAACCACAATCTAAAAATAATAACAAGATGCTCTGTTCCGATCTATCTATTTAAAAATTATAATTAAATTATAGCTAATTGCGATAATTCTAGTAAATGTAATTGTCCCAATAATTATTATTTTAGATTAGTGTGAATATCTGCATATTCAACCACGACAGATGAAGAAATAATGAATACATGTGTATTGAATCAACATAGCTAATCGGATTGCGATTTGGACACGAACATATATCATTATCCTGAGGGAGTCCCCGATTTTTATTTTAGGAACTACAGACACCATGAATTATCTCGTAGACTATGCCAAACAATGCGTTTGAGTTGCAAGCCTAAAACATAATATATAACCAATAACACTACACCTAAGAGATAGTTTATAGAAAAATTTCTGCTCTACAATTTTTTTTCGAGTAATGTTTTAGAGTTTAGAAGAAAAATAAAGAAGTCTCCAAACTAGTTCCATCCATGTTTAGGGCGAAAACTTTCCAGTTACTGATTTGTAACCATTTTGAGGGTTCACTGTAAAAAAATCAAAACTAAGGTAAAAGAACATAGGTCTCCAAATTTTTTAAAAGGGCACAGGAATAATTATAATTAAAAAAAGCGATTATTTAGATTAAATATTCAAATTTCACTGAAGACTGTCAATTAAAATTATTGTCCGATTATTGATTAGATTTTGCGATGTTCATTTTTAAATTAGGTACCTGTAATCAGTCCGTTACACTTGGCTTGCCCATTCTAATTGAATAAACTCTGTCTTTATTATTAAAAATTACAACTTTCGCTTGTTGTAGAGTTGAAAATATTTGCGTGTGCAAATTTTCACTAATCTAATAGATCAGCGGTTCGCAGTTGTGTTGACAAGTATTAAGAGTCTTTTTAGACTTTCGCGTTTGCGCGAATAAAATTATATTAATTATCATTAACGGCACCGTAGAAAAAACTAAATACCGTAACATGCATTTTATAGTTTAAATTCAAGAGATAATGTAGGTTCTGGCATAATTAATTAATTACTACAACTGATCGCTGAACTGATGTGTTCATAAAATAAAACAATTTGCGAAGATAAAATATTTCACTTGATTTAACCCTAAGATCAGATTTTATATATGTAGAATAATACATTACTGTATTTGTTCTCTTTTTTCATATAAAAAATAACAATGCCCAATTTATCGGCTCTACGCCTAAGTATTTATAAAAGTCCGCGCACACTTGTCAGGCATAAATCTGCACGACCAGTACAGCACAAATCTACGGCCTGCAGGATGCCACACACGAGACCAACGTAAACCAGCACAAACCAGCAAATTTTAATTCAGGTTTCGTGATGTGTGGTAGACATTTTGAGATTTTCAAGTAGTTTTATCAGTGCAAATTAATGAATGAAAGTGACTCATCACTAGCATATTAGATCAGTTTAGCACGGCTAGACATAAATTGTAGGCGATCAATCGCCGTTGTTGGCTGCTGGTTGCAGGTGCTGGGTTAATGTGTGCTACTCCGTTAAATAACATGGGTACTTTCACGAACCGTGCTGTGCTGTGCTTGACACGTGTACGCGGTCTTAAAAGTACAAACTGCGAACCCACAGGTACAATGACACATTATTTTTCTTTTTTTAAAGGAATATTACGTAGGTAATAGGTTTATTGTTTTTTTTTCGCATGTCGTGATCTTTCTGCAACTGTTTAGTCTACCGTAGTTGGGTTTCTTTTATTTATTTATTTTTTTAATCATGGTCCTGTCAGTTGCTTAAGGTATGTGCTTGCAAAAAAAACATTTCTTATTAATACTTTTAGACATTCGGTAATTAGGTACGCTAATATTGTTACATCGTTTTAAAAATCAGCAGAATCTTATAGATCCTGATGTATGGCTATATTGTTAAAAACCTTTTATACCAGTGTTCTTCAAAGAAAAACGAATTTTCTTTAGGATGTTAATTTTTGATTATGGACATTGTTTACACTTTTCAAAAACTAACAAATCTGAGATTATACAGTTTTATTCAAATTAACGTATATTTTCATTCTGCGTAATTTAATTAGAGTAACCGTGGCCGTAACAAAGAAGTTTCAACTGTGTATGAGTTACTAAGTTGCTAATTAATGGAGATAATTAACAGCCTTTTTCAAATACTTTCTTTAAACCGTCGCGTCAGTTACTTATAATTAGCTTTGCATTATCAACTTTTCGACTGTTCAAAAAGAAGGTCGTTATTAATTAATTTAACGATTCACACGTTCCAGGTCAACAGTAGCACGGTTTAATCAATAAATACTAACATCTAAATTCAACATCGTGCGTAAATTAAATTTATGTATTGTTTACGGACCTTAAGAGTCTGCTGACATTTGACCCGCACGATCTTCAATTTCACGATTGTTCACATTGATTTATGTAAGTAGTACCTACAACTTTTGTGTGAAAAATAGTGTAGATCAAAATATGTTGAGTCAGCCCGATCTTTTAAGAGTTACTCGTGATGAAATTAAAAAAAAACATTTTTTTACGTTCCCATATACGGAGTATATAGGGGCAGTTTTGTGATTCTACAAAAATTCAATTTAAAGTTTAAAGTATGGGTCGATTTTGCTCAAATTTTGCATATGTGCTAAGGACGATCACAATGCGAGGCGTAGGCTCACAATCGCTCCTAACTCACATTATGTGTGAGAAGTGGTTTTCTAAAAATCGGTAAAACATTAAAAAATTGCAAATATTTTTCTTCTTGAAAAAGATTTCTTTAAACGTAGATAATTAATACATTTTTAGTACCAGTATAAGTTGACATTTAGGGAAGAAAGCTGTGAAGGTAACGATGCATATATATTATAGATATGCTATATAGACCCACTCATGTATTAATTATTGGAAAGTAAGTCCGAGTTCTATTGAACTGTTTATTTATTCCTTGACGAACGCATTTAGAACTAAACAAAGGATACTTTAATTCGACGGAACAAAGCTGATTTTTACGAGTAGGTACCTATAATATGCTACCTATAGTCTTAATCTCAAATCCTTTTCCCTTGCCTAAAAACGGTTATAGCTATCCCAACGTAATAATGATTTTTAAGTCATAAATAAATAGCACCAAAAAAATATAAACAATGTTTGTCAGTAATCGTTCTGTAAAACGGTCTGGTGATCAGTACCTATAGTGTATGATTTTGAACCTTTTATTTTTGAAAAAAATACTTCAGTATCTTGTCGTCATTATTTTTATACTTTTCTTATATTAAGCATCACAACCTATAACGACTTTACAAAGTATTTGAAATTGTCGTCTGAATATTTGATAATGTTAAGACAGCATAAGATGAGCGTGAATCGAGATACAATTTTTTTTTGTAATTAAACTATTGATTAGTAAACAATCAACTGTCCAATCAAATGGTATTTTTACACGACTGTGAAATTGTGTTCAACAAATGTATGCCTTCTCAGAACACCAAATGTCTCAATATGTCTGCAAGGAAACCATTTGGTGCTCTGGGAAGGTGCGCTTTATCGCCTGCACAGAATTATAGAGATACTGCAGGCAGCAGATCTTTCTCCAGGCTTTCGCCATACTCGACGACCATTCCGATAGTTTCAAGCTTCGTGTGAAAACAAGGCATACGTCTAATCCAATTGTTCCTTTAACACAAGAAAATATAGTAGAAAACCCGACCGATCCTTTAATTTTGATCAGAAATGTATATACCTACGAGTTAAAGAATTGACTTCTAGAACCGTTATATAACAAAAAAAATATTGAGTTATTTTATGACAATGGGCTTTTATTTACTTTATCACAAACTTTAACATTTGGACTGAACAGTCCATCGGCCGTCCAAACAAATGCGGATCAATGACACGCACGTTGGCAGCTCGCGTGCCTGTCAGATCAAACAGCAGACCACTAGATCTCGAGCATGCCGAGCAGTTCTTGTCTTGTGTGAAGTGTGTTGGGTTTTTTGTGATCTCTCACACCCATCATCCATTAAGTCTGAACACGCGGACTGATTTGCTTGTTCTCTGTGGTGCTACGTGTATTTGTGAGTATGGTCAGTCATCGAGCATTATATTTTCAAACGGCTTGCTTATGTCTGCTGTACAACCTAGGTCGTTCACTTCACGCGTGCTTCGTCTATTATTTGCCAACTCGAGTCAATACGAAATTCATTATTTATTTGATTCTGCAAGAATTCCGAGCTCTACAGGTCGCAGTTTTTGACGGATCATCTTGATTTAAATTTTATTCGCTTTGTTTACTATCAGACTAGAACCCATATATAAATGCACTGAAATGCATTCAGTAGTTTAATTTTGGTAAACAATTTTATTTTATTATTTTTGACAACTAATAGTTTCTAGTTTCAAACAACACAATATACTGCGATACCATAAAAATAGCCAAACACCCGTTGAGCTCCGTTGAGTAATGGTCAACGCTCTTACATTAGTACGGAGATAATCGCCGGTCGATTCCGGCCGGCCGACTATTTTAATTTTTTTTCCATCTATTTCATGTTGTTCCATTTGACATTTATTATATATTTTTATCTTATTTTTTTCAATTTTTATCATACCGTGGAAAACTTAGCAGAGTGTGCACTTTTGGTTTTGCCAACTGTTAATATGTTCAATAGATTATGAGACATTGACCATCGTCGTACCTTGACCACTCTATGTTCTATGAACCGGATGGAATTGTATGTCATATAATATGTCTTCTCTGTACTTTTTATAAAACCGAACTCCTTCGAAGCCGAAAGTACGTGTAAAGATACTGTATTTACTATATTTACGTAATTATTTTACTCCTAATTATCTGACGTCGGAAGATGAAACATTAGATACTGGAGCAGATTTGTTTATTAGCTTCAAAGTTTTCAAAATCCTTTCATTTCGAAAACAATCAAGTTTCCTTGCAAATTACTATCCAAGTATTGCAATCTCCTGAGTAATAACCGCTGGAAAATTATAAAAAAGATGGTATCTACGTTAAAGCTGCAAAAATATAGCTGATGTCATAAGCTCGCACTTGGCCAGTTTTTTTTTTTTTTATAATGACGGAATAAATAAAAATATTCGTGTGGTAGACGTGCCTAAAAAATCGTCACATTATAGAAAGAAAAAAAAATGTCCTATTTATAGAAGTCAAAATTTAACGACAAAATCTTCACATTGTAGAAAAATTGCATTTGGCAACACTGCATTATACTCTTAAACACTCATTGTGATATACGCTGACATACTTTTATATTTTTTTATACATTAGTTATATTATTATTTCCTATTAATTAATAGCCACATAACTTTTCTTACTAAAAATTATTTATCCACTCGCCTCGTACAATTACAATCAATTTAAGTTAGGAATTTTTTGCTTGTCATTTTAATCGCCGTAAATAAAAGTAAAACCGATTTTAGTAGAACATTTCACTTGTGGCTTACATCTCCAACACAATTGAAGATATTTCATGACAAAAAAATATTCTATAAACAACGTTGCACGTGCTAGATTTGTAAGTATTTTGTACGTGTGAAAGCTTCTTAGATTGATTTTTTTCAACAATACTTCGTTCTTTTTTAAGTTCGTTCTCGCAGCCATCTCCACTAGCTATAAAAGACCGCGAAACTTATCCAGCACGACCATCACAGCACAAACTACAAACCCATGTTATTTAACGGAGCGCACAACTAAACCAGCACCTGCTACCAACAACCGGCAACGACCGTCATTCGGTCGCCTGCAATTTCAGTCTAGCGTGTGCTAAACCGATCTAATGTGCTAGTGATTGTCATTTTCATTTATATGTTAAATCAAAAACCTTCTTTTTTCCTGGTTTCTCCCTCTTATACTTTTCACACAACATAATCCAAATAAGAAATTCTTTCACCGAGGTATACACGTTCATGTTGCACTCACTACTTGAAAATTGCAAAATGTCTGCCGCACACGGAACCTGCACTAAAAGTTGTCGGTCCGCTCCGGTTTGTGCTGATATAGTGTGCGAAATCGTGCTGGTCCGTGCTGAATAGGTGTGCGCGGTCTTTAAAAAAGTTATCAGATGTCCAAAAATTGCATTTTAGTTACCTTTATACAAAGTATAATTCCGTGGCTGTATATGCTGTCAAAAACAAATAAAATATGGAAATTAAACTAATTCACTCCTGAACAATATATATAATGTACAACTGATTGTCCACTTTTTTTATTTTTGTTACACATACATCACATAATCTCGTATTAAAGATATAGTTTTCTTTTCCGGTTTTCTAATGCCGCGGCACGATTTGTCTACATCTTTTCTAAATATGGGAATTTACACATTGCATTAAAGTATCGGGTGTGCCTTTCGTATACCGCATTCTACGCCGATGAAATTGCTCTAATAAAGTGACAAATATTGTAGGAAATCATCGTGTCATTAGTAACCTCAAGCGAATAAACACTTACGTTATTAACGTATTTATCACAAATTCCTACCAACAATTAAGTTGTAGCTTAACCGCATTTCTAATCTTACATAAAAGGAGTCATGTTTTGATTCACAGTTAAAAATTTGAAATTACTGTTTTAAATATCTAAAAATGAAACAAAATAGGATTCTCTTCTACCTACAATATTAACCTTGCATTATTTAAATTATCACCCGCATAAATTCAAACATTGATATTAAAATTAATTAATAAATAATTGCACTTAATTATTTATTTTAAGAGTCTGCCAATATATTTTGTTGTCATGAAATTGCATAAAAAATACAAACAAAAAAAAATAGCAGTCACTTCTTCCAACAATAACTTTCCAGAGCTCTCATATTCCCTTTAATAGTTGCTGACGGTAAGAGCGTAGTTTTCAAAATTTATATCATAATATATAAAATTTATGTGGTAAGTTAAGAAGTGATTTTTGCTCTTTTTTATATTGTTTCAACCAAGTGATTTTATTATTTAATTATTCTTTATAAGAAATATTTTTTTAATATTAAAACGATTTCAAGAAAAGTAAATTAATTTAAGTTACAATGCATCAGTTCCACTCATCATTCCAACTCCAAGACTTAAAAGTATCGTTTAATTTATGTTTCTATGAACATTTTTAAAAAATGTGAAAGATATGTACCTATTATAGAAAGTTCATTTACTGTTAGTACGGTTCCCTTGTAAAAATCAGAAAATAAATCCACAATGTCACCAAACGACCGAACAAAAAAATTTGACTGGAAGTGTGTTGACATTTTGCAAAACTATGTTTTAGGACGGATCTCAAAAAGTGAAAATACTATGAAATTGCAAGAAAAATAATTTTGATCGAAATTAGTATATACCATTGCTTTGTCGTGGAGTGGAATGGTAAAAAAATCTGTCGCCGATTGGATGAACTATGTGCCATAATATTAATGTTTCTAATTATTTCCAATTAATAATTAAATGTTAAATTTTACGCGCAATATTATTGCTAATTTATTAACTATAATTTTTTGTTGACATGCAAATTAAAATTCACATATCAAATGTATGGAAAATGTCAAAAAAGATTTAAACACGAATGCAAATTTCTCTACTACATCATGGTCTTGTTGTTGCACACAAGTTATTTTTATTAGGTTTTAATCACCAATTGTACAGTCTGGTTCCAAATTAATGTATTCTGTCCACTTGCAACAGCTGTGTTACATACAGTGAGGCATATAGGCTACTATCATTTGTGTGCTAGACATTTCATAGCGTGACACTGCAGTAAACTCTTCATACTTAACCTCCATTTGTGTATCAGAATTTTTTTAACCTAATAATATTATATGTACCTATTTTTAGGCTATAACACATCTATCATTTCTTTAGTTTCAGATTAATAGAAATAGGTTCTTCCCGATCAAAATGTCTTTTATTGTTTTAATTAGGCGACGTTTCGACAGTTTTACGTCCTCATCAGAACGGTCGTAACGTCGCCTAATCAATATCTACATAATAATAAAAATATTGATCAGGCAGAGGCTTCCTTATTAATCTTAAACCTCTTTTTCGCATAAAATGAAAAACTTAATCGAGATTGCATGTTATGAATACGCGTTTGTTGAATTGAAAAAAAAAAATATTTGAGAGAGCATACTTGTGAACAATTTTAGAACTGGCAAATGATTGACAACTATTGTTCAGTAAAATTAACACAAGATCGGGACTTTTACTTTGGGAATTCATAGAGTTCTGAATGAAATGAAAAAAAAAATGTGAACGCTACCGCCGGGGTCCCCATAGCGGAAAAATAGCGCATAAAAATAGTTTTTGTAACATATCTCGCTTCGGCTGCGTCATAGACCCATAAATGTTTATGATTTTCTACAAAACATGCTTTATACATATTTTCTTAGTACTGAATAGTTTCGGCGCAGCAGCCGTGCGGAGTCAAGCATTTTTGACAAAATTATGATTTTCTGCAATTTGCAATAATGACGCTACTATATTATAGCTGCGTATCTTTCTTTTAGGTTATTCACAAACTCGAGTGAAGATTTTAATAATCAGTAAATTAAGAGGCTGTTTTGATTAATTTCACGTTTGAAAATACATATCAGTTATGTACAGAACCACCATTACAGCTTTTATTTGTGTTCTGTGTAGGTATGTGTTGGCGTCCTATTACTAAATATTTTATGATCTTTAACTCAATTAGAGTTTATTTGGAGGAATTGTATTGTAGCCAACGGACAGGTGAATTAAATAATTGTCAGTGAACAATAGTGACAATTTAAAAGATACCATCGTTTTTTGTTTGAGCAACAAGCGACCTGATTTAACGGTGGCACGTAAATGATTGTGTGGCCTCAGTTGCAACGTTTCAGTTGTTAATATAAAATAACTAGGCAAAAACAAACATTTCTCCTCTCTTGGGACAAAATAAGAAAACCAAACAGCTATATATCGAAAAACACTATAATATATAAGAACGTCAGATTTTTTTTAATTTCATTAAAAAAGGCGAAACTTCAATTTAAGATATGTATTTCTCAAACTTTGAATTCTTTTATAACAATACACGTTGAATCCACCCCCAGTAAATCTTTTCAGTTTATTTTTATTTTATATAAGTTTTCAAACATAGTTTATAATTTTTGGGAAACTTTAGTTAAAAATTTTTGGGATCCTTGAAAAGATTATTGTTGACTGTTTCAAAAGTGCAAAAAATAAAAAAATACGCTTGCGCTCATTAGAATAACTCGTATTCTTATTTAAACCTTATCAGACTATATAACCACTGTAGAATTTAGAATTTTGTTTTTTACATTAAACGGTCAAAGCTCCGATTCGTTGCGGCGGTAGGCTAGAATACTGGGAGCCGCCAATTCACAAACGGTAGCTAAAAATATGTCTATTTAGATTTATAGATTATATAGACGTTTAGCAGCTAGTCTAATAACTGAGGCTTGATAATGAAAGGTTTTAAAATTTATTCATTTAAAAAAAAACTGTTGGATCTCTGGTAAGAGAATGCTTTCAATACTTTTTCCATAAATCTTGCATTCGCAATTTTCGACGTGACACCATTCAGACCACCAGACAGTGTAATAGCAGAGTATAATGATTCTTTATTCTATGGTAATAATGTTATGGTGGCATTACCTCGCTCATCTTGCTTCACTTCTTTTTAGACTGAACGATTCTAATCAGCAAGGCCAGAGGAATTGCATGTATGCGCCAATATAATTACCGTACATCCGCTATTGTTCTTAAAATGACACGTGCAATTTGTTAGACGCATCTTGTGTGGCATTTTACATTTGTGTTACCTACTTCAATTACTGTCCACTGAGTTTATAGAGCTTTGTAGCCATCAAGTATAATAATTAGTTAAATACACTAAGACCTCGCTTAACGCTACTCTTCTTAACACAGTATTACGCGGTTTCTAAGTCAAGTTTAGCCGCTATAACGTAAATTACGGATCAGTTTATACCAAATGATTCAAATGTTGATAGAAGTTCAAAAGCAGGACGAAGTGTCATTGATGCAATATCTGGCTATCGACAACAGCTTACTGAACGAAACAGAAAAAAACGACAAATGGGGAACCTTTGGCACAAACTATAACTTCTTACTCGAACTTTTATTTGATTTTCATAAATGTTTTATGAACAACAATCAATATTATCAATAAATAAATACATAATGAATGTGATAAAAAGGTATTTAACAATAAATGTTACAAAATTAAACAAATAACATCACAATTTGTTTTTATCGTGGCAGTCTATATTCTTTCTGATATATATTTTTGTGTTTTTGTTGCAGGTATGTCCCAAAGCAGAAATTTCATTGATATCTTCAATGTGTGAGTGAACTTTGAATATAATTTTCATTAAGAACAATATTTATGTCAACATATCTTATAGGTGTATTTATACATTTCGTCGCATTTACAGTGTAGTATAGAAATGGACCAATGCCGTCTTGACCTATCAATTTCATTACGTCATTGGGTTGCCAATTCATTGATTTGTTCCTACACTGTCATAAAGCTATTTATTGAGCATTGACACGAACAATAACTATTTTATGATGCCCTGATTTCTATTTTTTATGTTTCTATTTGTAACTCATTATTTGAATTTAATAGTTCCGCGAACAAACCTTAATAAAAATATTTCACGTAGAGATTTAAAACATTTTATAAGTCATAAAACGTACTTACGTAGACGATTTATACAGGTGACCACGTTTCGTCGAGATAATGTTAATTGTAATTCTTCAGTTTGTCTTTCAATCAAGCGTCTTACCTGAAACAAATTAAAATTAAATTAGTTCATTATAACAGCGATATGTAACTGGGATCTACGCCTGTTGAGTATTATGAATCCAAAGGTCTGTCCGTCTGTTACGTTTTGACGCCTAAGCCAGAGAACAGATTTCAGTTAAATTTGGCAAGAAGATAGATTGTATCCTGAGGAAAGACATATATACGCTTTAACAAAAAAACTTGAAAGGGGTAAAATAGGGGTTGAAAGTCCAATTATTATCAATCTATCACGATATCTCTGAAGCTATTGACCTACAGAGATGAAATTTGGCAGGCGTGTTTCTTTTGTTGGATAGAGATCCTCTCAGGACGGGTTTTGCGGAAATCGACTCCCAAGGGAAGTTACGGGAGCGTTATAGATAAAAAAAATCCCATTTTGGAACTATAACTTCTATAAACCTAAAATTTTGTAGGGATGTCTTATGTTATATAGACATCCACTAAAATGTGGTTTTCCTAAAATCGTCTTCGAAGAAGTGAAAAGGGAGGAGGTAAGAGGTGTCAATAATTAACTCGTATTCTAATTTTGAAACTACAAATTCCTATGTGCTTGAAATTTAGCTGTTAATTTTTTAAAGCTTTTAGGTATTGCCGAGCGGGGCCCGATCCCGCGAGGCAAGACAGTAATACGGTGGAGCTAAAGGCTCCACTACTGTTATTGCCACCGCGTGGAGCCAAAAGCTCTACTGTTCTTGCTGCCGTATTTCATCTCAATGGCGTGTGGAGCCGCGGGTAGCGGCTACTAAATAAATAAATATTGAGAACATAAGACAATACATTATCCACAACTTCCTCAACAGTTGTACAACTGCCAGTTCATATTTTCAGTTTGTTGTTATTTTTATTAATAAATTGGAGTATAAAATGAATATTTTTAACAGTTCTCAAATTAGGGAGCGAGGTGATTACAATAGACCAATTATGCAAAATGTATAAAGAGCGGTAATCAAACATCCTTTAAAATATTAACTTAACAAAAAACTTGAAAAACCAAAAAATGCTTAAAAATTTTATGCACAATAAAGTCTTAAATGTAGTTTTTTAAGACTCATTCGTATTATATTTGTATTATAGTAACTAATATGCAAATTAGCATTTATAATGCACCGTGCATACTTAAGCGCATTATGAATAGCTTTTGATTTAATAATGTTTCACCATCATTATTAAACACTTCGCAAATTTATTTAAAACATATCATGCATATTTCCTATTCAGAATAGGAAGTTTATGATAATAAAAATTTGAAAAATTACTATTGATTCGTTTACGTTTTCGAGTGGAAATAATACACATTAAATACGTTAAACACATTTAATAACAAATTCTGACTGTTTTTTCTGTATCATTTCATTTCACACAAATTGTAACGAAACCTCTGAGATTTATATGCTCATCTTGTATTTAATTTTTTTTTTAGTGTATTTGCCATATGGCAACATACACTATTGGCGTTGGTCGGATGGCGGGACCTAGGGGTCGGACCAAAATTTCTCGACGTTTCATAACCTCCTAAACACTTTGGCACCATTTTTGAAAATGTTTATATATATATGTATATATATATATATATATATATATTTATATACGTATATATATATATATATATATATATATATATATATATATATATATATATATATATATGTATATATATATATATATATTTATATACGTATATATATATATATATATATATATATGTGCGGGCAATAACTTTCGAAGGAGTTAATTAATTTTAACGAAATTTGGCACACATGTTGGAATCCATCACCGCACGAAGCCTATTTAAAATGGGCCCAATCGGGCCATTTTAAGGGTAGTTTTTAGGGGTTGAAAAAAGTTTTTGGGGCCCAAAATACCGAAAAAATTCTCCGAACCGTTTCAAAATTGAAATTTAACCCTCCGGTAGTAATTAAAAAGTGTCCCTAAAATTTTAATAAAATCGGCCCGACAGGACCGGACTTACAAATTTTATGAAAACACTAGTTTGCAGACAGTGACTTATTTATTGACGGATGTATTTAATTCGGTGTAGACGTTAGATTGATAATAATATTACAATTAAGAAAAAAAATGTTATTTTAAGGGGTGTATTAAGGGGTTAAATTTTTTATTTTGCTCAAAAACAAACTTAATGCCACATAATAAAAGTATAAAACCACACGGCCCTATACTAGTAAATACACTATATTGTCGACAGGGTTTTGGCACTGCGACCCGGGTTTTTTTTAATTGCCAACACTATTTTAATTTATCAACACTAATTCACAAATAACGATAATTATCCTATTGTTTGCTTATTTAGATCATAAATTTCGAAACTTCCAAATTTCAAGAACATAACTAATTTTCATTGGAGGCACCAAACTGGTATTTTGTTAAGATACAATTTATAAAGATTAGTTATAAATTAATAAATTACGATCAGGCTGCCCGGGAAAATCCTAAATCAGTTACCTGTAATTAGTGCTGGATTTTTTAAAAGTATTCTTTTTCAATAAACATACCTAGGTATTCGGGGTATTTGTTCATCTCACAAATGAACATAATACGAATAATAAATCTCGCAGTAGAATTTCGTACTAGTATGGTATTTATTGCGCACAGATAAGATTAGAGAACCCGTTTCCAGAATTCTTCTGTCTACCCCAGCATTATACGAAAATTATTTTTTTTAACTTGATGGATTGTCGGTATTTTTTGTCTTTCTTTACAGACCACGTTTCCGTGAAAACCGCAATTCGTGAACAAATCTCCCGACAAATTCAATCTTCAATCGAACGAAGCCGAGAACAAAAACTAATAAACAGTTTAATGTTGGGTTTCTCCTACGACTTTCAAAGCTGAATCCACTTTCAAAGTAAATTAACCCTACCTAAAACCGACCTTGTTTTGTAGTGAATTCTATAAATCAATATAATGACTATTCGACAAATCTATGATGAAAAGTGCGAAAAATGTTTCCCTTGTCGACAAATCTATGATGAAAGGTACGAAAAATGTCAATTTATGTCCATTTTATTTGCTTTTTATTAATAATTAGTGACCGTTCTCTATTACTAAATCAGCAACATAATGGATTAACATTAACAAAACAATGGAGATTGTGCGAAATTATTATTATTAAAATGAAACTGTCAATCGTCATAGTGTAATTACAAATGACAAACGGCCGTCATGCAAATGTTTTGTAACAAATGAACATTGCAAAACAAAACACACACGATATTTTATTTGATTAACGCGAGCGTATATAAAACTGCTTAGCGAAATTGCCTGTGGCGTATAGATAATGTAAAATATTGGTTTATTCATCGATTTTATTACCAACTGTGGTCTATAATAACTGTTTGACTTTCTCAGTGCGGTTTAATCCATTAACTGAGGATGAGCAACTCTCAGTAATATTTACTGTACATGATTTTCATGTTCGAGAATCATTTTTATTATGAAAAATGTCGATGGAATTTTCCAGAAGATTTTTAAATACTATTAAAACGCACAAAATTGTGTACATTTCTAAAAACACTGATCCAATTGCCACTAAAATAAATAGCTGTTGAGTGCTTACTGAGACTAATAAAAAAGGCACGTGTCGTGGCACACACGACCAAAGTGAGGCTTCTTATGTATGAATAATATAAATTTACATTTGCGATGCGTTTCTATTTCATTGTAGACACATTATTTAAAATTTGTTTTTGACAGTAGCTAATAAAATGCCGTTGGTTATTATGTGTCTCCATAGATTCGTCGTCACGAATTTGCGTTACTCATTTGTATCAGTGTTTTTAGTTTCATTCATTTTACTCCCCAAATTCGCGAGATGCCGCATAGGTAATCAAAAATATTCAGTGATGAATTTTTGCAGAATTTATTGCGAACGATTGTAATTCCACACTCGCAGACGGAGAGACGCACAACATCTATGCGGAAAACCACTTTTCTTTACGTTTTAAGAGTAGTACAATCAGAACCTGATCTTATTTCAAACACCATTTTCGACCTTATTATCCATTTCTGTACTGAACGTGAAAGTAAAGTAAATCATTCAATAATTGATTCAAGAAATGAAGAATAAGAATCCCAATTTTAAAATGTTTTGTCGTTTCCAAGACATCTTTAAATGCATGCTGAAATATTGATATTAGAAACACAATAAATTATAATACTTGTAGAAAAATATAACATTTCAAATAATATCGTGTTTGTTCAATTATTATAACTGATACACATTCCGGCGACTTCTCTGACATCTTAGTGAAAAAATGTAATTATTAATTTGTACACTGATCAAATTCTTGTAAATAAATGTACCTATCTACGTATCTATATCTAACTACTTAAATACTATCATCGATAACATTACAATAGTCAAATCCGTATTTTAAGACTGACATCAAAAGAATAAAAAAACCCGGGTCGCAGTGCCAAAACCCTGCCGACAATATAGTGCATTTGCTATACAGACAGTATGGCTTTATTATGGGCACTTAAGTTGGTTTTTGGGCAAAATAAAAAATTTTACTCCTTAATACACCCCTTAAAATAATATTTTTTTTCTTAATTGTAATATTATTATCAATCGAACCTATATACCAAATTATATACACCTTTCATAAAAAATTCCCTATCTGCAAAATAGTGTTTTCATAAAATTTGTAAATCCGGTCCTGTGGGGCCGATTTTATTAAAATTCTATGGACACATTTTAATTACTACCAGAGGGTTAAATTTCAATTTTGAAACGATTCAGCGAATTTTTTCGGTGTTTTGGGGCCCAAAAACAATTTTCAACCCCTAAAAACTACCCTTAAAGTGGCCCGATTAGGCCCATTTTAAATAGGCTTCTTGCGGTGATGGATTTCAATGCGTGGGCCAAATTTAGTTGAAATCAATTAACTCTTTCGAAAGTTATTGCCCGCACACATATATATATATATATATATATATATATATATATATATACGTATATATATAAATATATATATATATACATATATATAAACATTTTTTAAAATGGTGCCAAAGTGTTTAGGAGGTTATGAAACGTCGAGAAATTTTGGTCCGACCCCTAGGTCCCGCCATCCGACCGACGCCAATAGTGTATGTTGCCATATGGCAAATACACTAATAATATAAAAAAAAACTTAAAAACGCCTTTATAAATGCACTAAAAAAGTGTAAAATAAGTTTCGTTTGGGCTTTAATATAAACCACTTAAACTAAAAGCGTTAGTCGCGAAAAGTGGAAAATTTTAAAAACTGCATGAACATATATACAAGTCCAATGCTTTTAGTTTTTGTAGTCCCTATAACGTTTTTGTAATGAAAATGTCAACCACAGTTGTAGTCGCATCTCCATCTTATGATGTACTGTTAAAATCCGAACGTTTTAATATAAATATAAACTAACAACATTAAAATAATTAGAACAAATTAAAATTTAAATAATTTTGAATGAGAAAGATTAACTCGAGAGCGTTTTCAGTAACCGTGAAAATTTTTACGTTTCCCAGTTTATGTTCTACACTAAATAGGTAACGTAAACTAAGTTGTTTTTTTTTAATAATTGTAAAGTTCGAATGTCTGTGGTCATTATTATTATTGATTGATTATATTATTATTGATCAATTTCAGTAGACTCACACCAGTAATTGTTTTAAAATTTGAGATAGCTTCTCTAAACCTAAAAACACACCTGTTAAGCTCATCCAGCCCTGATATTTTATGCACATTTATTATCTTCGCGTAGATTTATACTTTTCGTCTTGCGTTCAACATTTTAGATGATCGCACAGACAGCACATCCACCGGTATTTGTTTTCGAGCTAACTTTATTACACTATTATGACAACAGGTGGGCAGCTTTATTGCCGCATTATTTATACTGTATGCCGTGCAATTTTCATTTTTTTATGCTTACATAATAGTAAAAAATACACCAACCGGATATTTTATACGCACTTAATGAATATCGCTTTACAAATATCTGTCTCTAAACTTCTGCGAATTTTTTTATTGCTGCTTAAACTTACATTAAATGCAAATTAGAAATGTTTTTAACTATTGTCGTTTATTATTTTTTAAATTTGTAGTCGACAGATTTTATTGCTTTAATACTAAATTAATGTGTCTTCTGTATTGCATTCTATTAATTATTCAATGGGTTTTTGTGACTTAAAATGTCAGTGTTGTATTTATTTGAAGAAGGACAGCGACTACGGATAGATGTATTAAATATTTCGTTTGTTTCATATTTGTTTGTGCGCTAACTGTAGAATAATCAACATAAAAGTACTAGGAAACTTATAACAATACAATTTGATATCTAATAGCAGTTTATGTGCCGAATAAAGTTAGAACGAGCAAGTGTTAACAGTTAATAGTCATATCATTACGTTCGAGATATATCTAAATTTTTTGCACATCACAATAAGTATCTATTTAAATTTTTTGACGGATTTATGTATATTGTGCTTAACGTCTATTTGCAGCCTCCATTGGTTTCTCTGTTTGTCATATACTTTCAGTGGTAACAGATACGTCGTTTTTGAAAATTACTATTC
Organism: Venustoraphidia nigricollis; assembly: GCA_034508555.1. Lineage (NCBI taxonomy): Eukaryota > Metazoa > Arthropoda > Insecta > Raphidioptera > Raphidiidae > Venustoraphidia > Venustoraphidia nigricollis. The sequence continues at coordinate 2,099,887 of JAVRKA010000071.1, forward strand.
AATTGGTTAGAACTCATTTATTTGTTTTATTTTACGGTACGAGTGTTAAATGGGTCATTTTACTACCGCTATACAATCATGAAAATCAGCTATTTTATAACAATAATAACAATTTTCACCGAGCTGGGTAGAGTAGTGGTACAGCACTAGACTCGCATTCGGGAGGTCCGGGTTCGATTCCCGGCAGGGGCAGATGTGGCTGGAACTTTTTCCTACTGCCTCTCGCCGAGAAACGGTAATTCCTGTACCGGCCATCTTGATTGAGATTTTCCATGGTTTCCCTCAATTAATTCCAGATAAATATCGAGATGGTTCCTTATTTGAGGTCATGGCCGATGATTACCTATCAAACTCCTAGTTCAAAAAAATTACCTACCTTATTCTAATTTCCTATAATTCCTTCATTCGCCCATTGCTATTATATAAGTTGAAGTTTTAGAAATGTAGAAAATAACGGGAAGTGGTAAAATGGAAAATAGTAATGGTGCGAATGGCGTCTGTTATGACATAAAGTCGAGAAACGGACGTTAAACGCATTATTATTATTAATAACAATTTTCCTTTATTCATTTGTGCTAATTACAGCGCCAGAAAAACATAGACAAAAACTTTAGAACTGTAAAAGACATATTAAAAAAATGTATAACAATCTGTAAAAGCACGTGCGAAAAATGATTTTTTAGACGACCCTGTATATAAAACAGCTGCTTTTCATGCCTGTATAGCGATCGTGAAATGACCGACTTCCCACTAGTTCGTAAAGTAAAACGAAATATATGCGATTTTGCCAATCCAACAGTGATTTATCTGTCAGTTGCCATTTAAAAGTCTATCAGCAACAAAGACAGCAAAATAGGCTAAGCCCTTTGTAAACAATTCAGATAGATTCCAATATGGCTGCACACTGTCAGATATTTAAATACATACTTATTGTGAAGTGACAATCAGTTATTTTATAGGAGGTACGGGCAAAACATGCAGTAGGTATGTATCTCGATTGTAATGCTTTTATAAGTCGTGCGTTAAAACTCGCTGGTCGCTCGTTTCAATATATAACAACTCGTACACACAATTATGCATTACAATCTACATACACTACTGTTTCATAATTGTAACATTTATTGTGGTCAGTAAATAATCGAAAATTATATTCTTGTTGTATTTTGTCACTACTTATCAATATTGGTTTCATTAACTGTATAGGCGTATATATTTTATTTAGATTTCTGTAGTTTAACAATTATTTTTGTGAAACGTAGCATCCGGTGGCTGGTGAAATATAGTCTATACCTACTCTATACTATTCTTTGTTTATTAATTTTCAAATTTACAAAGAAATTCATTTATTATAATTTGTATGCAACCAACAAAACTAATTTGGTTTTCTTTATTAGTCTAACCTAAATTAAAAACGTGTATATTGCGTCGAATTTAATTTTTGATTTTGTAACATTACAATAATAAATTGTTTGCATACACATATAATTATTATAATTAATAGTTCCATTTACGCATTTGCATTCGCCTTCATTTGTTAACACATTCGTTTTTTTTCTATGTGGCTGTGCAATCTTCCATCTTAATATGCAAGGAAATTATTACTTAGATTCAATTAAATGGTCAGAATGTTGACTAAAAATAATTAGCTCTAACTCAGTGTAGGAAATCCGGCCAGATTGCATAAACATTTATCAAGTTTAAATAAAATTTAAATCTGGTGCGTTTATATAGTTTAATTAATAACCTGTGTTAATTTGTATTTTTTAAATCGACTATTAATTTTAAGTAAATACTGGTGTCGAAAGGTTTTTATCAAATTAAAGTGAAACGTTGAAATACATATTAGCAAAATATATTTTAGCTCCTGTAAATGTTCTTTTGGTATTGTCATTATCCGTATTTTAAACTTGTTTTTGAAAAAATTAAATGCAGAAAATAACTACTATTTTATTTCGTAAATATGTGGCTGTGCGTTTGTTTCGTGCTCTATATACTTCGGAACAAATAAGGTACGTAAGCAAATATAAAACCGATGTTTAAGCAAAAAATAATTTTAGGGTCGCATTTTATATCAATGTTCTTTTCTTCTGGAAAGAAATGAAGGCATAGTGACAGGATCGAAAAAACGTATTCTAAAGATAAAGGCAGATATTAATTATATGTTTTCCGCATGGCGACTGTACAATTTCTTTCGATTCATAATTATTGGTGCAAAAATGCACGAATTTGAACAATTTTATAGATATATAGATCAGATCCTTGATGATAAATAATTATAAAGATGTATTCTGGTCAATTTTAGTTTGTGCTAATTTGTGGTCTATAATTTATTTAATTATTCCTGTAGAAGAAGACTTGGTTTGTTATAATAACATTAGACAATATAATCTGGCAAGATAACTAAATTTAATCTGAATATGTTAAGAGAGTTAATTATGAGCGCCTGATGAAGTATCAATAAAGGATACGAAACGTTGCGAATGATAATTCGTCTTGACTAAGTTATTGATCCTAAATCCTCTAATCATCTTTATAATTTTATAAATGTTTGTCTCAATAAAAACCTACTGATTTTGGTGCTATTAAACTGCCCACTTGACCAGTTGTTTTGGGAATATAGACAATTTTGTACGTAACTATAACAATATCGTCTAAATATCGTAAATATCGTAGGTTTTTGGCAAATAACACTGGCATTTTTCATATTAAAAATTATTTTGGAATATGAGATCGTGTGTGGTTTTCTATAGTGATATTTAAGGTTAAAAATATTTAAGATAACAAATTAAATGTGATTAGAAGATATTCTATGCATATTGTATCAGGGACTACGATTTAAATAGTGTGAGTTCAAATAATCAATTAACAATCATCGCCATAATATAAGATTTTTTATTATTTGTCATTAGTATGATGATGTCTTCAAAAATTGTATTGAATTATACCTCAACATTGCTATTGATCCAGGAATATTATTTTAATAATAATAATAATAATAATAAACTTTATTTGGCGGAGTTCAGCCGTAGCTGATCTTCCACTCAACCATTTTCTATACACAGTGTTATATAAATTATACACAACAATATAAAATTAAAATTTGTTAAAATAACAATATAAATTTGACTAATATAAATCAATTAATTAACAATTACTAATTATGCAATGCATTATAATAGAATTGTTTTATTTCTTTTTTAAACGTGAATGGCCGTAGTACTTTTAATTCTATTGGAATGGTATTATAGGTAGTGGCAGCAGTATACGAAAAAGCTTTCTTAAAGTAATTAGTACTGTGACGCTGGATATCTAATACATTTTGATATGCTCTTGTCTCTCTATAATGCGAATCAGACAAGTATTTAATTTTATCACGTAAATAACAAGGCTGTCCCGTGTAGATAATATTGTGAATCATACACGCAATGTGTACGTTTCTTCTGGACTGCATATTTAATAAGTTATGCTTTTTTAAGTGAGGAGTTATATGATCTCTCCAAGCAATATTATAAATATATCTCATACATGAGTTTTGAAATTTTTGAATGTCTTGTGCAGATGTTTGGTTAAGATATGGACCGTACACGACATCGCAATAATTAAAAACTGATAAAATTAAAGACTCGACGAGTCGTAATTTAACTTCAGAGGACAATATATATTTGTAACGATATAAAGATTTAAGTTTACAATAAGATTTTTTTAACATGAATTGAACATGAACATCAAAATTTAAACAAGTGTCCATATAGAGTCCCAGATTTTTTGACGAATCTACCACACACAACTGTTGATTGTCAATAGAAAGAATGAAATCGGATAATTTTTTCTGCTGGATATAACTACCAACAAGCAGCACATTTGATTTTGTCGGATTTAGCAAGAGAGCGTGCGATTGTGACCAATCATGAATTAAGTCCAGATCAAAATTATTTTTTTGTTGAGCATCGACAATATCTTTCGGATGGAAAGATATATACACCTGTGTATCATCAGCATAGCTATGTAAATTGCAAAATTGAGGTACGTTGCCTAAGTCCATAAGATAGATTATAAAAAGCAACGGTCCCAAAATTGAACCTTGCGGAACGCCCTTTGTCGCAGCCAGTTCTTCTGAATATATTGTGGTTACGTCTTGAATGCGCACAATTTGTTTTCTATCCCACAAGTAATTTTTAAACCATTCTATTGCATTTATACCGAATCCAATAAAGTGTAATATAGCTAATAGAAGTTCGTGATCTAGTGAATCAAAAGCTTTTGAATAGTCAAGTAATACTAACGCAGTAACCATACCTTGATCCATATTAATAAGACAATCATCAATTACATTTGCTAAAACAGTCGCTTGCTAAAACAGTCGCTTTGTGAATCTCAGAGCCGAAGGAGCATAACTCACAGTCTAAAATAAATATAGATTATAGAAAAAGCATTCTTTTGAAAAATGCGCTCTGAGATACAAATTTTCCGGTACACAATGCTTCTTGCACTTGGATCTGTAATCTACAATATCTGTCTATCGTGCACTGGAACTGTTGAAGTCGGTGAAAGCAAAGTGAATAATATTTATTTATTAAATTATTATCGGAGAAATTACAAACGGAATGTGTTGAAATAATACACACATAATTATTACGATCTACACATATATTGAAACATAACGATTCTTATTTAAGTGTTGAATGCACAATATTATGTTAATTGTCCAACAAAAGTTCCCATAGACGCCGGTGAGTGGGTGTGTTCACGCTTTTCTTTATTTTAATAGCATTTTTTTATCAACGTGTTTTTTCAATAAACACATATATCTGTAGGCACAAAGCAAACTGATTTATGTTTGATTTTTTTACTCGATTACAGCAAAACCAAAAGGTAGGGTTATAATTTTAATAGTCTATAATGTATTGTATGTATGTGGGTGGGTATAGAGTATAAACGTTTCCTCCTAGACAACAAATTAGTTAACCGACTTTGATAAATGAGGTGTCATTGCATTCTCCTCACTGTCAAGAGTGTCGTAGGCTATAAAAAATTCAATATGCCGTCCATTACTCGTCATATTTCCTTGGATGTCAAACCAATTGAAATAAACATTTTTATTTAGAAATATCTTATTTGTAACAAATAAATAAAAAAAAATCTAAAATAAAAATAAATTAACAAAATAAAATTACTTGCAATACTGTTCAATATTTTTATTTATATAAAAGACGTTTCGACCAACAGTTTTGGTCCTTTTCAATTTTCAAATATAAAATTAAATTACAATTGTTTAAAAAAAATTAAAAACAAAATATTAAAAACGGTTACTAAATTTTTATAAAAATTATATAATCTATGGTAATGAAATGCTATATATTAAAACAGTGAGTGACACAAAAAATCTAAAACAAGGAATAATTATTGTAATAACTTATGTATATAATCCTTAAATATTAATTTTAGATTATTTGTATCACTCATCCTATTCACAGAATCATATTTTTCAATATATTATAACATTTCACTAACCAATCGCTTATAATAATTTTGTTCATTATCTAAAATTTTTATAGAATTATAATCAAAATCAAAGCAATGATTCGATTCAACAGTATCTTAATATTCACATACTGTTGAATCGAATCATTGTTTTGATTTTAATATATTTTAATAAATATTTAAAAGCCCGACTACATAAAAGAAACAAACAAGCAAATCAAAACGTAAGACATTTTTTTTATATCAGTAGTCGCGAAATTGTTCGAAAACTGAAGAAAAAAATGTTAACTAAAGACTGTCTCCCGTTTTGTTTTGCTTTGCTTTTTTTTACTTTTTTTAACAGTTATTTTAGTGAAATAAAGTCAATGCATAATTATATAATTCTCCTACGTGAAAATCTATATGCACGGATGTTCGTTTGTCAATCACGCATCAACTGCACAACAGATCGGAATGACATTTTACATACTGGTAATCTATAACCTGGATTAACACATACGCTACTTTTTAATCCGGTCATTTCAATAATTTCCGAGAGAAAAAACATAAAAGCCAGTACTTCCTGAAGCCTCATGCTTTGCGACTGCGCCATTATACTGGGTATCCACACGAAAACTTTCCACGCATTTCACTGTTTTACCTTTTAAGTTAAAAATTGAAAACTCTGGGGATTGTATAATTTATAGAGAACACAACTTGACATAGATGTCAAATCGTTGCGCTGCCCCCAAATCGCCCCTCAGTACACAAAACTTTGATATTTTCAGTAGTACCTTGTATTTCTTTTTTTAGAAAAAGAACGCCATTTTGAGAATTTTTTGAGTAACAAGGTACCAAGTTGGTTTTTGAAATATCTGCGGCAAAATTGTTGGAAAAAGTAAAGAAAGCTTAACAAATAAGATGTCTGAAAGCATAAAAAATTAACTACCATAAATTGACAAGCTACTTTGCCTTGTCAATACAGCTGTTTTTTTCAAATACATACAAACAAGATGTGAGGTGCATTTGAATAATAATTATTATGCGCGTTTATATTATTAATGGTCAAAATAAATCATTGTTTTAGATGTCGGCTATTTAAGGCCCATACGTCAATTAACATAAATGATTTATCGCCATTTGTTATTCTATTACCTAATCATATCAATTCTTTTGCAAACTCAATTACCGATTTTATTTACGGTTTTTTCCGATGAAGTTTTAGAACGGAAAGTAGCTTTTTAGTATTAACTTGATCAGAGTGCACCCCTCAAAAACATAAACTCCCGGTACCTAATATTTGACGCGGCATTCGGTTTTTAGATTCAAATGGCAAAGACCGATATCCTTATAATTCCGTCATGTCCGGCCGTCTGTTTGTCCGTATGTCACAGTCATCCGTCCATCGATTCTTATGTGAACCGGCATACAATTTATTGTGCAAAAAAATTACAAAAAAACAATTTATAAATAGCATTCTATACATTGAACTGGGAAATTATTATTTTTTTATTACATTAAAGTCGATAATTATGCCCCCCTCCTTCTTACTTAATGATTAAAAAATTTGAGAAAAATCAAGATAATAGCACTTATTAAATACTTTTAACGAAAATGACTTTGAACAAGATATATTAACCGGTTGTAAGACCTCAGTTGATTTTTCGTTACAATATATTTTTTTTATATGATTGTTATATTTCTTCTAATAGGTATAGCGGAGAAAAGAACTACGACTATCAGCTTTTAAAGAAACGCCATCTGATGTCGCTAGTGTACGTGTCAATACTTATTAGGACTACTTGGTTTATGGAAAGCCCCAAAATGATATGACGCATTTCTAGGTTAGGATATGATATCTGTCAAGCAACGATTGCGACTCGTAAATGTAATAGAAGTTTTGTAAGAATAATAAAAGTCGCACATTTAAAACATATTTTACAATTGAAAAGAATCATTTGTGTCAACTCAATAACAAACTCTTTTTACTGCGGTTAATAAATGTGTTTTCTGAAAATAATGACATTGGTCGTGTTAGCATTGCGACAAAGGTTTACACAAATTTTCTCATTTCGAGTGAGACACCACCCACTTGCCCATAGCCCATACGGAACCCTTTCACCTATGCGCCCAACACGCGCTTGGCCGGTTGTTTAGTACCAAACCATCCGTTTTATGAAGGTTCGCTGTTCACTATAATTTAGCGAACTTGTTTAAATCAGAGCGCAATCTTCCTTTGTTGGCAGTGCCATTTTTTATATGTCTGTATAATGTATCTGGGTGTTATACAGAATAATTTTTATTCTAAATGTGCTCAATATGCATACACAAACTTTATTAGGTAGTTCGTATTTTTATAAGTTGAATTTAAAATACTCGTGTAATAAATGGCACACTTACAGTTTTATAGAGTAAAAACTACCACTAAATAAACAGATATTCGTTTAGCTCCATATATCAACACTTCTTGACACTGGTATTTTGTTATTCAATATGAAATGAATTACACGGTTTAGACAGCGCATATTTCGTTTAGTAATAAAATCATCCATTCGCGCATTTAATTATTGCAAAATTTTCGTATCGGGTCAGCTATTAATAATTTAAAATTCGCGTTGAAGATCACATATTTCATAAAAATGATCAAAAAGAGGCGGTTAATTGCTACCAATGAAATCTTGTTACTTTGTGGGTCAACACGTTGTTTGACATTAAAAATTAAAATTAATTAAAATTTGACATAAAATAATAATATGTGGTTAATTATTTGCAAGTGTGTTCTTTAATAAATCTTTAAAATATTAGAAATATCAAACCTTGTATTATTATTTACTAAGTATTTTATAAAATATATTATTCAAAGTTTCATAACGTGTTTTTGATGCTAAATATTTTATTAAACAAATTGATCAAGTGCTCGGTGAACTGTAAAATTCGCACAGAATGTTTAAAACACGCGATTGCAAATTATTAATAGTTGCGTTACAAAATGATTGCTCGCAATTTGGATAATTTGATGTCAGTCACAAATTTCTGAAATTTACGAAAATAGATAATGATAACCTTTCACTATAGTACAGATTGTTAAAACAGTTTCAAGAATTTAGACATACGTCAAAAATGGTTTGCCCAATGTTAATATTTACTATCATCACAATGATAATCAGTTGATATTACCACTTAAGGATTGTAGTTTCCAGAGGTTGCCTCCTTTTCTAATGGGAGATGACATCATTCAGCGGACCTGTCAATTGATTGCGTGGCAACGGCTATTGTTATTTATCAAATATCACAAAAATCAATAGGCAGAATATTGATATTCTTTGCAATAAATTGAATTTGTTGGGTAAGAGATTTACATATAGATAACATTTGAATACTGTTGATTAAAATATGAACGGTCTGCCAGCTGAAGTCACTCCCCCGCTTGCGCTGATTAATCAGATGATTAATCAAATCTACTAACCTTGATTATCACTTATCTTTATAAAAAAGAAATAAATTCGTAAAAAAAATACAATAAAACGGCATTCTCAAATCTAGACTTAAAGCTAAAACTCGTATCAGATACCGATAATAATTCTCTCATTTATATGTTATTACAACATAGCACTATTGTCGCAAAAATCTACACCTTCTTTGTTATATCCTGTAAATTAAGTTATCTTCTCTTGTTTATTATTTATTTAGTTCTGTAATTATATATTTTCGATTAGAATTTCTTTTCGTTTTTAAGAAGATTACTAAATCAAATACAATAAGATGTGCAACATTGCTAACACATTGCCTAGATAATTTTATTCGGTTCGTTGACGGTCAGTAAGCAATAAATCATTAGATAAAACTGCATCTTAGCAGCTCAATAGATAGATTAAATCAGCTGTTGGATAAAACGATTGTGCGACCCGAAACAATACTGAGGAAGATGTCCATTAACCTCCTCTGACCGTATTTGCATAAATCTGTTAATGTCAGACCGGTATCCTTTGTTCTGTTACATTGTCGATGCTTATTTCTTCATACGATTGTCGACCATAGGTGCTATATTTTTTTGTACTATTCTACATTACGCATTGCGTTATCCTCGATCATCGAAAACATTTACAGTGGCACCTCGACATACGAGTTTAATTCGTTCCGCAACCTTGCTCGTATCTTGAATTACTCGTATCTCGAAGCAAATTTCCCCATACAAAACAATTGAACTACCATTAATCCGTTCCAACCCCCAAAATGTCACCCCAGTTATTTTTGTTACGTGGTTTTGAATAATAAAAACGTATTTATAAATAACAAATATTTATTGTACAAAAACAAAAAAGAGAATGTAAAGAAATAAATTAGATATCCTCACTGGTCTTTGCCTTTTTCGCTACATTTTTCTCGCTTTCACCTGTAGGCCGTTTAGAAAAAAACATGTCCAAGGAGGTTTGTTTCTTCCTCCCTTTCAGAATGTTCCGGAAATGAGTTAGGCAAGTGTCATTAAAAAGATCAGTGCACGATCTGTTGCAACTTTTTCTGGGTGTTTCTTTTCCACGAACTGTGAAACTCTCTCCCACATTCCTAAGATCTCCTTTATCTCACTTGTAGAAATAACTCGTATCTCGAATTTCGCTCGTAACTCAAAGCAAAAAATCACTCGCTCGCCGGCTCGTATGTCGAGGTACCACTGTATATACCTGAACACAGTTGAATGGACAAACTTCGCAGAAATCATAATTCAATTCAGTTTCTGAATATTCGTCACGAGTCGCGACTAGGGATTGCAATCCAGCTGTATTTATGCTGGATTAAAGCAAATCCAGCTGGATCCAGCATTAATCGATTTTTCAAATAAATGTAACAATTTTTTAACTCTAGAAACTTTGATAACTATTTATCTACATTTGCATCAAATACTCGTTTTTGGGCGTTAGTAAAGTACTTTAATAGTACCTAAGTAATAGTTACTAGTATCCGGAGTATAATTATTAGTTATCACACTGCAGTCTTAAATCACCTAAATTGATATTCTAGATATCTGAAATAGTAACTCGCTTACCTCTTTTTCAAACAATGTAGTCTCAATTTCTCAGTCTCAATAATTTTAGAAATAAAATTGCGTTTCCCGCTTATAAAATGTTTAGTTAACTCTTATTAGAAACAAAACTTTAATATAAATTATATCATTTAAGACTTGAGTTGTTTTTTAAAGAATCAATTATGTAGGTAACAGTTTTTTTTCTTTTTTCATATAAAACCCAAAAAATGTTATTGATGTTGTTATTTCCCAGTCTACTTCTTAAAGAACTGTAAATATACCCGAATGCGGAAAGGGTTCTTTCTACCTCTACGCGGGTTGATTTGAGAGTCATCAAATAAACATAGATTAAAATTAGGTTTTCACCTCTTACTCCCTCACTTTCATAAATTGACATTTCTTTCTTCAGTATCTTATCATAATCCTTCTCAGACCCAGTTAGTTACTTGTTTTTAGCTGATTGTGGATCCGCACCGCTGGATCCAGCATTGCAATCCCTAGTCGCGACATTCTAGGAATTCACGAACTTTTACCCAAAGCGTAAACTTATAAGTTACTTAACTCGTAACTGAGAGTTGATCTATTAGTACATCGCAATGTTTGGTCCACAGTTTAAAGGCTTCGAATTGAACAAAATAGTCCAAAAGCTCGTGACCCATTTTCGGTAAATGATTCACCTAGTAATTTTGCACGATGCAAAATTGATAAGTAAATCAAACACTTACCGAAAATGGGTCACGAGCTCTTGGAATAAAAGATTATAATTATAGTTACTGCAAGTGAGTAATAGAAAAAAACACAATTTAATCGATGTATTATTTTCTTATCGCATTCTTTGATTTAAAAATATAATGAATAATACAGTATTTTTAAACGAACTATTGATCAGCGAATTAATTAACGACTAATTATTACCACATTCGTTTTAATATTGTTAAATTAAACTTCCTTTTTACTCGACTACAAAAAAGGCTATGATTTTAACACACTATGTAAACGAGGTATTTTTCGATTTAACATCACGCGAATATTCTAAAAATGTAAACTACAAAATATTTTTGTGAATTCAAAACGGCGGCCGTGAGGTGGAAAAAATCTATGTAAAATTTTTTATTGTGACCAAATCGATCGTAAGGTACCAAATAAAATTTATTTTGTGAAGATTTCAAAATACATACTTTTTCTGGTTTATAATAAATAGGTTAAAAAAGTTAAAAAGAGTGGAAAATAGTACTTTTTATAAAACATTTATGTTTACATAATATCAGTAAAATCTATAAATTATAAGTGTAATTCTGAACACTATAAGACAAATATGCAGCTGATAAAATATAATTTAAAAAAAAGTGTGAGTGTCAGCTCCGACGCACGACAGGAGTTTACTCCTTACGAACGATTATAAAATAAATAGATTAGTGATTCGAAATCTCCTGACGTGCTACAATGAAAAATTGACGAAAACCACGATTTTTTATTTATTTTTTAGGGCAGAAATATGTGTCTTTTGAAATTTTTAAGTAGCAAGCCAGATTTTGTGATGTTTAATGCTTAATCTCAGCTAATAAAAAAAGTAATAAAAACAATATTGCGACCACAGTTCGAAAAAACTCCCGAGAAAGTGAAATTGCAGTTTCTGAGCGGTCACCACTAATTACTAAAACAAGAAAATAATTTATTTTTATTATATAAAAGAAAATTGGAAAATATTGTAAATATATATCATGTAAAAAACGAAACAGTTGGAAAAAAGGCAAAAATCACACATCGCCGATCTCGGGATTCGAACTCGTACATCTAGTTATAACGCGCGTTAACCACTGGTATACCCATTTTACATCTCAGACGTGGCTTATTATAGTATAGCGTGTGACATGGTAGTTCAAGCGTATAACGCCAGCGTGTGACATGCTAGTTTGATTTTACTCCCCATAATTTTTCATATGAAAATCGATTCTTAAGGAGTAAACTCCAATAATTTGGGTGAAAATTTATTGAAAAATCATAACTTTTAAAACGTAATATCTGACGCCTATAACGATAACTGACGCCAAACGTTGTTTTCATCCTTTATTTTAAGCTATTCTGCTACAGCTTGTATTATACTTTTGCAATTTTATTCACTGAAATCATTGTATAAATTGTTTGTAAATTGGAGGCAATATCAGCCTATGGGCATAGATTTGCACACGTAAAGGTCGTCACGTCTATTCATAAACATGATCCGATTCAAATCATGTTTGACCAATATTAAGAATTACCTATAACTTTAATATAACCATCCGTTCTCAAACATGGTCATATGTACCACATGTGCCTAATTTATTATTGGCCAGATGTCACGTCCGGCTTCTCCCGAGTAGCAATGTAAAATTAATTAATAAATACGTTTCACACTCTCTTCGCTCGTTCGCTCGAATTTCTCTTGTATTTTAAAAAGCGAACATGGCGAAGTCCTGCGTCAAAAGACTGTAGCCTATTTACGGGGTTAAATTGCAAAAGGTGTACCTGTCTTAAATGTGTAACTATTTATTTATTTATTCAATCTTTCTAGAGACATAGCCAAATTACAGAAAAATATAAAAAAGAACAATGATGTAATGTTAAGTATTTCTAAAATGTACGTTAAATTCACTGAGTGTGCAGTTTAAAATGTCTACATGACAACAAATATCTATTATTAATAAGTATATATGTCTTGCATAAAGGTGAATCGGTAAAGTGACAGGTTCTTGGTGCTGGTAATAGAAAGATCAGTTTGAGAAACGAATAATTTGTTGAAAACGACATAAGAAATTATTTTTAGACACGAAAAAAATAACTTTGTTCAAAAGAATAAACAGTATAATTTGTGTAGTGTGAAAATGTTTGTAAATGTTTTTCTCTAATTTTTTTAAAGACAGCATAAAAACAACGTGCAGGGTCTACTAGGTTATTAGAACAATACAGTTCTTTAACATTACTTTGTGCTAATTTGTATTCTGTAAGGCGGCATTGTGTACACCTAGTAATTAATAAACAACCTACGTCATAAATTAATAAATTATATTACCGTATCGCATCGCCTATTAATTCTGCTGTGGTGATTTCATTTTTCAGTATTAATACTTGGTCTTCATCACAGTCATAACAATCATCCTTAAGTTATACTAAACAGAAGCAATCTTTTTTTAGTAAAAAGTAAATTTCAAGAGCTCGAGAACAGGAGAATATATTGCTTTATGATATATTTTGTAATAAATGTCTCATAACATACTAGCTGAAATACCCGTCTTTACACAAGGTGGATTTCCATTTCCTGTACAATATACATCTTAATGACTTCAGTTGTCGAACGTCTGTATCCAACAGTCTTACTCTTGTCATTTCCTAAATAAAGTTTAATATCCGGATGACCACAAATTGGCAAAAAATCATGTTTTTTAATAAATCACTGGAAAACTTAAAAGATAATAATCATTACCAGGAATGGGATGCAGTCAAATTCGAAATTTTATGGACTTTCAAAGAACTTGAAGTGTCGTGACAAATAATTCACCCGTTTATGTCTTAGCAAACATAGACTTAATTGTTTTTTTAATATTTAACTACTAATAGTATTAGCTCAAAACCTATGGCAATTTTATTTGCAAATAAATAATTCACAATACGACCATTAAATGCACGTCATTAACCATTGAATGAATTGAATGTAGAGAAACGACCTTCACTGTAGACACATATGTTACATTTCTTATGCTAATTTGACATTCTCTCTCCCATTACTTGATGCCAAACGTCTATCGCTGTAGGTGGGCATCTCCTCGATGACTATATCTTTTCACTGCAAGATTGAAGAAGAAGAAGATGGAGTTTTTACTTGACACCATCGGTCAGATTAGTCCCACCGTAAATACATAAAATCAGAAATGGGTATAAACTTAGGAAAAATGATTTATTCCGAAATCGCAGACAGACACCTCAATTTTGTTTATATGTATACATAACGATTTTAGTAAAAGTAAAAAATCCAACAAAAATCTGACTATTCTTCCAGTAGCGAACATCGTTGGAGGGAGGTATTTTCAAGATTTCTTGATGACATCCTAGGGAATCATAATGTGAAAAAAAAATGTCCAGTTGGCATTTTTTCCACTCCAAAATACTTGGGGCTTGCCACCTGATCTCTAAATTCTACAAGAATTTTTCTAATTATAAGTTTTACAAAAAAAAAAAAGATTATATTTCTTTTTTGTCATTTGGAATGGGTACACTTTTATTTTTGATATGGTAACAAATACGTTTTTCAAAAGTGAAATTAAACATTTTTTACAAAAATATTTCGTATTTAATTACTGTCTACCCCAGTTTAGTTTTATGCGCAATGGTATATGTATTATAGGTGACAAATTTCAACAGAATCTAAAGTGATCAAACTGTATTTTGTAAGAAAAGCTATAAAGATAAGAAAATCTACATAATATGCATTCGTACATTGTATACGTAATATTATACAAAGATCGCCCAGCTCCTATCATATGTGCTACGTTACAGTATCGTTAAAAAGTAATCTTTCGATATTTTAAATTATTGTTTATGCAATTATTTAGTTAAAAGCTCTCAGAAACTTGACTGAAATCTATCAAAAATGATTAGACTCGATGAACCTCAAACCAAAAAAATATCGTCAAATTTAAAAAAGTGAAATTTGATCTAAATTAGTACCATTCTTTACTTGTGAAGTTGTAATGGTAAAAGACTAAAAACAATTCAAAAAACCGTCAAACCGAATTGTTATACCAAATACAGGAGAACCTCGATAAGTTAAATTCCAAGGGAAACGTTAAAAAATTTAAGTTATCGAGTTTTTTACTTATCGAGAGTTAAAGTGAAGTTGTCAGAGTAAAATTTTTAACTTGCCGAGGCTTGTGGATTTTATAGAGGATGCATTTAGTTCAATAGAGGTTACATAATTTTTTTTATCTATTCATTTATTCATTTAAAATAAATTATTTATTTATTTATTTATTTAAACAATCAATTATTTAAACAAAGAAATCAGTAATGCGCTTTTGTGGAAGACTAAAGAGAAAATCAATTAAGGTCTTGGCAAAACCTTTTGTTTGGATACTTATGGAGGTCACCAAAATATTATTTTAAGTTATCGAGGGCGATGTTCAGAATATTTGTTTAAATTACCGAGGTTTTGTGATTTAAGTAATCGAGGTTTTATGTTTTTAGGGGAAGGGAATTCAAAAAATGTTTAACTTACAGAGTTTTATAACTTATCGAGGTTCTACTGTAGGAGAATATAATACATATTTTGTCAATAGTGTATTTTTACATATCAACAAATCCAAGTGACTTGATAGCTATTTATTCCACTATTAATTTGCAAAACCTGTTATTAAAATATCGTAGTATTGACTGTACTGTCAGTACAGCTACAGGATGTTACAATTACTTTAATGTACTTAGTTATTACTTAAGTAATGTAATATTTAAACCTACATGTATGTTGCAAAAATAATTATAGATAAATGTATCACTCAGAGAAAACTTACACTGACTATGATGAAATCACAGCCAGGAGATAAAACAAATAGGTAATATCTATTATTATTATTATCTTATGCTAAAATTATGTAACTTAAACTGTAACACTTAAGTAAACGCTCTGTTTCTTAATTACACGCACTTCTGATCCAAGGGCGAAATTGAAGTAATTGCTTCTTTGAAAATTTAAATATCGAATACACCGTTTCAGAAATTGGGGGTGCAGTGTTTTATTTCTTTGTTCCTAACTAAATTATGAAGCTTCGAAACATATTTTTTGGTCAGATTCGTACTTTGCAAAATTTTCAGTGTTTCGTTCATCAAATTTCTTATTTTGACTTAAAAATGAATGCTGATTGAAAATACGGACAAAAAAAGCTAGTTAAAATGTTTGCTACTTCCATTTCTCTACGGAACATGGAATTAAAGTATACCTACAAATTTAATCCACAACCTTGAATAACAAAATTACTTATATATATTTCAAACACAGGTCCGTTTTTTTGCTGGTCGAAAACTTTTAGAGACCGATTTTTACTTTTTTTTATTTATACTGCCCTATTGACGGGTAGACAGTATACTACGGTCTCACACATAAGAGCTGTGCCGCTTAAATTATATTGTGAAGCATAAATGTATTACTAACAGTAACTGTTACTGTCTCGAATTTTCGAACTAGACTATACTTTTAAATCTGACAAAAATGCCAAAAGGTGAATTGTTCGTCAGTTTTAAAAATATAAATTTCATGTCTAATATCATAATCCAAAATTATTAAAACAGTATTTTTCCGTGTTCATGATAAATTGTTTTCTAACAAAAACATGTTTTTCGGTTCACACAATCTTGTTTGACACCATAAAATTTATAACGGATTAATGTATATTAATTGTAGTGAAAACAATGCTGTATACAAAAATGTAATACCTTGACTTTGACATTTTGTGTTGGCAGAATTGTAAATGTCAGCTGCTACATTATAATCAACAAAAATATAGGTCAACTGAAACTTTATTCCATTTTTTTGGAAGTAATATTCCGACACACCTCAAAATAGTAACCACTATACATCCTGAATGCCTCGTGGGTTTCGGTAGTTAAAAATGTATATGAACTAAACTAATCAATTATTTAACTGACGTTTTCCTTATTGTACCTACGTCATAAATCTGCACCAGAGTATCATTCTTAATTTCGGTAATGACTACCCTTAGATTAAACAATAGCAAAATCTCGCCAATATACAATATGTATCTCATTTTTACATCCTCATATCAGAACAACTATGTTTTTTTTAAATCCTGATCAATAATGACAAATTTTAAACCGCAATAACGCAAAAAAAAAAATGCAAACTAATTTTTTTACACAGCAACTTTCATAAAATTATTACGCACCAACAAATTTTTCAAAGTTGCTCAGATTTGAGAGTTTCGTTCAAATTGACGTATATTTTCGTTTTGTATTATACAAGAATTCCATCCTAATATGCCGTCAGTCTTGTGTCATGGTTTAAACTTTAAGAAAGGCTGACGTTGGTGCAGTTAATCATTCAACCGAATGATATTTAACGGATAAACAAAGGCTAAATGAATGGCGTTTTCTATTTGCTATTTACGTAATAATCTGCCGACGAGTATTACAATAATGGCGGCGAAGCGATCATCTTAATAAGTATAATCTTATTCTAATTACAGTTTATGTCATTTAATTTAAAACTTGAACTAGATATTGACATTTAAATGCAGAGCCGTGCACACAATGTTATAATGTATGCATTTACAATTAACGTGTCGCTTATAAAAAACCAGCTTTCAATAGTTAAAATTGCTGTCTATTGATGTGTTTATGTATTTACGCAAATGTAGATCAGTTAATTTAATATTTATTGTTCGATTATATATTTTATTTGAATCAGAATATTATAGATTATAATCATGAACTAGCCATTGGCTAGTGGCATTTTCAACAGCTGTGTTATCTTGAGGCTAAAGTCGGACTCATACAAGTGATTCAGCATTGTGAACACGAAGTGAGATATATAGAACAGGTGAAACTTTTTCATGATTTTTGCCTCCACAGAAACGAGTGCACCAGTTAGTTCATTTTTTGGACACTAACAGCGGTGATATTCGGGGCAAAAAAGGACGAAGATAGCGGGGAATGGAGAATTTTATATAACGTAGAAGTCGAGGAACTTTATGGGGACCCAAGCGTAGGTCGAGTGATAAAAGCTTGTAGGTTACGATGGGCCGGACATGTAACTAGGATGGGATGGATAGAACCGCGCATAGGATCATGATAGGAAAACCAGTGGGAACCAGATCGCTGGGTAGGCCGAAACGTAGATGGGTAGATAAAGTTTTAGAAACCTTAAAGAAAATTTTTGATAGGTTAGATGGTAGACCGTGGACAGATATAGCGCAAGACAGGGAAGAATGGCGTGAAATCGTACACTCGGCAATTAATTTTCGAATTCCTAATGCCACCCTATAATAATAATAATAACAGCGGTGATGTTTGTGAATTACTAAAGTCTCTAGATTTGACAGAGTACCGCAATTTTAAGACTGTCGGAACGCTCTGAATTTAAGCAGAAAATAGGGCTTCGGCTGATAGCTGATTGTAGACTTATTCGTCAACATTTTGCAAAAAGTCTTTCTCTGTAAGGAAGACAAAGGACAAATCTAAGTCTCTAATGGACTTACAAGAAAAAAGTGCCCAAAAAACACATGTTTTCAATGTCACACTACAACCTTATTCGTACTTATTTCACAAAATTGTTGTAACAGCATTTTTTGGCCCCTTACCGCTGTGCCTCAACACAAACTGTGTGTAAGTGATCCAACATCATCCAACACTGTTAAAGCAAACGATTCAATTAAAAGATATAAAAGTTTACGTAGCTTAGGAAAAATAATAACAAGTTCAAAAATAAATATATATGACAAATAATCATTTTCATATTCAAAAATACGTGGATTACCCAAATTATTTAATGCAATAAATTCCGATACTTGGTAAATCTACCAATCTAGGAGCTTTAAGACGTTGACGACGTGCCGTTTTACCACGTTTTACGAGTACTGCATCAGCGCACTCTACGTATCCACCTACGAACTATAGTTTATCCACCAAATCGAAGCCACTGTTAACACTGCACTTGAACTTCTCTATATCTATACTTCGTCATTTAAAATTAATGTAAATAAACTTGACAAAGTTCGCAAGGAAATAATTATCAATATTTCCCGCATTTGGATGAACAGTGTCAACTTTGTTTACATTTAACCGGGTCATGTCCACGAATTAGTCATTTCTGCGGAATTTGCCGGTCGACATTGCCGGAGAAATGCCAATTCTGTACACTCTGTAGATTTTGCCCGTAACGTATACAGGGTTGTCAACCGACGTTGGCTAACATGGGTAACTTTGTTATTAGTGGAAATAGAAAGTCGGTTAAACGGGCAAAGTAGGGCAGAAAATTGTGCTCATTAACGTCCTGTCGAAAAAACAACTGAATTTTGACACCCTATGAATTTATTCAGAAAATAGTGAAAATTGCCATTTATGAAAACTGGCCATAACTTTTTTATTTATGAAGATATTTGAAAATTTCATTAACCATTCTGTGATAACTTTTTAAGGTCTTTTCAGTGGCGTATGTTTAATTTTTTTATTTCCACTACATAATGAGATATTCACATGAACTTTGGTTTTTCTTATTTATTATTTTTTTATTTTCAGATATTCGAATTCTGCTTATTTTTCTGAATAATTTGAAACAGCATATCCTATATCTAAAGCAATCAGAAGCTACAAAACTGACCAAAATAGCTTTTTGACGTTATCCATACCGATCAGAGTGTGCCGTGTAAAACAAAATTTGTTGAAATAAATACATACCGACAGGTTAATAATCTGTCGAGCAATCGCTACAGTTTTGCTAATTCATTTTGTTTGATATAGGATATGCTATTTCAAATTATTCAGAAAAATAAGCAGAATTCGAATATCTGAAAATAAAAAATGACGTCCATAAGAAAAACCAAAGTTCATGTGAATATCTAATTATGTAGTGAAAATAAAAAAATTAAACATACGCCACTGAAAAGACCTTAAAAAGTTATCAAAGAATGGTTAATGAAATTTTCAAATATCTTCATAAATAAAAAAGTTATGGCCAGTTTTCATAAATGGCAATTTTCACTATTTTTTTAATAAATTCATAGGGTGTCAAAATTCAATTGTTTTTTCGACGGGACGTTAATGAGCACAATTTTCTGCCCTACTTTGCCCATTTAACCGACTTTCTATTTCCACTAATAACAAAGTTACCCATGTTAGCCAACGTCGGTTGAGACACACTGTATAGTATTAATTTAAGAGATTAATTGAATATGAATGCAGATTGAATAGATCACTTTAAAGGCATATAACAAGAATATTTATAAAATTTACATCGAAATTACCTTGCACCAGATATTTGTAAAAAAATGCAGTAACAATGGTTATTCCGTAATATTTTTTAAAATTCAAATATTTGCATATACACTATGTAGTATTGGCGCATTCGTATCTAATTATTTTTGAATGAAAAATATTTGGTGAAATAGGTTCAATTGCTGGCCTGGTATGTTATTTTTTAACCATTTTTTTTTTTTTGTAACAAAGGAAAATGAAAACTTTTTTATTTATTTACTTATTATTTTATTTTATTTTAGCCAACTTTTTCGTAAAATTTATATTTTCAAAAAATTATGATTTTTTAACTGACAAAAAACTAGGTAACGTAAGTAGTCTGATTATTTAATTCGGACGTGGACTAATTCTGGCGGAGCTAAAAATTAATTTGTATTTTTTTCTTTCTTCGTCATTTCGTTTGAGCAGTACTATAGGTATATTATATTTTCGCGTGGCAAAAACAAATGTCAAGGTCCCAGTTCTGGTAATATAGTACAGAAAAATTAAAATAAATAAATAAAATCACAGTTAGTTTAATTTTAATCTGGTAATAAATTTATTATTGCAATTAAAAACAGTGTTAAAAATATTGAACATTTTCTAGATTTTAATTTATATATATAAAGAAATTAAAAGTTTGAAAAGATTAATTTAAATTTCCTTATTTTTTGTCACTTGATTAGTACTAAAAAAAAATTTTCAATTTTCTGTGATGTATATTTAATTTAAATTCAAATAATTTTGGAAATTGTACTGACCTCTAACGAAAATTAGTTAAACTGAGCAATTGTCATACTATAATTTTTAGTTGACTCTGAAAATAATATAAATAAAATAATAAAAAAGAAGATATTATTTTATACAATTTTCAATTTTTAATTGATTTTTGTAATGCGAAATTGCTTATTATATCATAGTTTTATTATAATTTAAAGATATTGAGGTTAGTCACACCATTGTTTCTTTTTAGTAAATTATTTAATCCATAATGTTTAATATTTTTATTATATGATTGTTAATTTTTGTAAAAAAAATTTCAGAGCTTGAAAAAGTCTTGATGGAATAAAGACGAAACGTTGCAATCAATGAGTGTTTAAATTGATTAATTTTTTATTCCAATTACCCATGATACTGTTTTCTATTTTCTAGATATTTTTGAGATTTATGCGGTGCTATTCTGTGTGGTCAGCGCAAAAATTTACAGTGCTGTTAATTTTTCGCCACTTTCTAACAAACGTATTATTACATATTACTTAGTTAAAGTGAGACAGAAATTTAACAGTGCTGTAAATTGTAACATTGATCATAATGAATAGCGCCATTAATTTAGGATATTTATGGTTGCATTGCGTATACTCTATATTTACGAATTCAAAAACTTGCTTCATATCAGTTTTATTTAAAAAGCAATTTATCATGAAGAAATGAGTAATTATTTCCTTTTTCCTACAATTACTATTAGTTTATAGTAATGGAGAGTTATCTCGCAATTATTATCCACTCATAAACTACAAAGTGAAACTCCATTCAACTCTGCTCCACGTCTTTTGCAGTACACCGCCTAGCTGTAGCATAGTAATATAGAATATTTTATTCAATGTGTATAAAATTTATATTCTTGTTTAAATTTAATGTCAAGTCGTCTGCTCCATAAACATTTCAAACGCATAAATGTGACAGATAAAACGTTTGAAAACTGTCTCACCGTTCAGAATCGCGCGATGCTATCGCCTGGCTTACTTGGCAAATTTAAATAGACTTCGTACAGCTGGAACAAACGCTTCATTCTGAACCAAAGCTTACCGTTTGTTCAACTATGTGTGGGATTTAGCAGAACGGACGGCACGAATAAATCGTCAACTTTCGGTTTTTCTGCCTGATTATTATATCTAATTTAAAAACTGTTGCAAGTCTTTTTTCCATAAATGAACAGGCGATCGAAAATTTACATGACAAATTATTAAGTAATTCCACTTTGAGGAAACAATACTTATCGAAAGCATCAATATCGATACTAATATATAAAATCTTTAACTAGTATCTGTGGGTTTTTATTTTCATGAGAACCTGTTTTCAGAGTTTTTGTCTGCTTGTCGCGGTGTGTTTAAAATATAGATTTACTATATTCATATCCATATTACTAAATGACTGTTAATATTCATAGGTATTTGTACGAAAATATTAAAGAATTATTTTTAAATAATACAAGTCTTGTCAATCCAAATACCTATGAATTATAACAGTCATTTAAAATATAGGTTACTTTTTGTCCCACTACGATCGTTTTGAGATTCAATTTGTGCGTCTAAACTCTAAAAGTACTGGATCTAGTCAACAATTAATCATGATCGTCTTAAGATCTCCAGAAAATTGTCCACTATATTATCCTGTGGATTCATTTTTTCCTCATACGTGTAATAATAATAATAATAATTTATTAAGTTTCAGAAAACTCAGGAGAGTATGAAACATAGTCAAGTACAAAAGATAAAGATTAAATATTAAAAAATTCCTGTAAATTATAAAAACATCTTTCAGTAAGGTAGTTTTTCAATGCAGTTTTAAGATTATTAAAAGATGCAATATTTTTAATGAAGCATGGTATAGCAATATAAATTTTGGCAGCTATACTTGCAGGGCTACGCTCAGAGATGCTTTCGGCAACAATAAATTATTTTTATTCCGTGTGGAATAGTGATGTTCCATAGTTCCAAAGATATTAGAATGAGTTCTAACAAAAATTGCAATAGTGTAAATATAAATCGATGACAGAGTTAAAATTCTGTGCTTTTTGAAGGTGTCACGACATAACTGGTTATAATTTAATTTAAATATAATACGAATAACTTTTTTCTGACGAATAAATGGACGATTCATGCCAGTACAGCTGCCCCAAACAAGTAAACCATACCTCAAGTGAGGTTAAACGAAAGCATAATATAGGGTTTTTAATGTTAGCAAATCAACCTCTTGCGATGAGCTCCTAAAAATAAATATTGATTTCGATATTTTATTGCAAATACTGTCCATATGAACATCCCAGACTATGTTTTCGTTAACCCATAAGCCTAAAAAATTAAAATTTGGAACGTCTTCAATCACAGATTCATCAATTACAACAGTAGGAGAGGTACATAGCCTATTCTGCTTCGTAAAGAAATGCATAGATTTGGTTTTATTGATATTTAATTTTAGCGCATTTTTTGTACACCATTCAGATAGTATATTAGCCGCAATGTTTGCATTAATCTCAAGTGAGTTAAATAGCGAATTTTTGAAGGTCAACGTTGTATCGTCAGCATACATAACACAGCGTGACCATTCTTTGACACAAAAGGGTAGGTCGTTTACATAAAAGAGGAAAAGAATCGGGCCAAGAGTAGACCCCTGCGGAACACCACAATCAGAGCGAAGCACTCCTGATTTAGCACCATCAATTATTACAACTTGAGATCTATTACAAAGAAATAACTGTATCCAACTAAAGGCATTTGCCCTGATACCATATTTGAAAAGCTTTGCAAGTAATATATCATGATTTACCAAATCAAACGCCTTGCTAAGATCAAGATATAATGCAGGGAGCTAGAGCTTCACATTCATACACGATATCAATCCACATACTGTTGATTCCTGATGTTACGATGTCTCCCCATCACATGTAGATGTGCAAAAAATTGGTACTGGTAATTACGGACGATTTAGTACCTATTGTCAATTTTTATTGAATATAGCACTAAAAATAGAAGTTATACTTGACTGTTTTCTTAACTATTTTTTGAATGTATTATCAAACTTTAATTTTACTAATTTTTCACCATCAGAGCGTTTCAAAAGGGATAAAAGGTCTGAACAATTAGGCTCTTCGTAATGCCTTATGTTTGTTAGGAAAAATCCTTTGCTTTTTGATAATTATAAATTAAACCATGATCTTAACACTAGGGGGGCAAATGACTTCCGTTTGCCAGCTCATTCCTTAACTTCCGTTGAGGGAGGTGCACTTTATAACTGTTTAAAAATATACAATCATTTACAAGCAAAAATAAAAAACATTGAGACCCTTTCTCGCTTCAAGGAAGTAATAAGGAATGAACTGATAACCGAAGAATTTTATAAGCTAAATGAATTTTATATGTAAATCTGTAAATGACATGTTACAAACATACAGTCAATTGTAACGAAATATATTATTATTATTATTATTATCTGCAAACCTGTAATTTAATGGATCAACACATAGATTGCGAGCACGAATCTGTGGATTTCGATAAAATTATGAATGAAGCACAAGACTTAAATTCTCGGACCTGGAAGAAGCCGCGGAATTCCAAGACTTTCTCGAAAAATCCAACCTTCTGGTAACTCTACTAAACATGGCACGAGTCAACATATCCTAACGCCATACATATGGAACGGCTGTACATGATGCAGTGAATTCAGGTGCACCAGAGGTGGTTTGGGAACATCATATTTACTGTCGCCTGATTTATAAGTACCTTTGTAGGCGAATAGGGTTGGCACAACTGTTTTCCAATACAACTGTGATGACGTTCCGTCGTTCAAAATGTTGGCGTTAATTCTGATCGCATAATATAAAAAATATTACAAGTAATTTACTATTGCCTTTTATTTTCGTTGTCAGTTAGGCTCTAGCTAGGGCACAAGAGAGAACCCTGCCAACGGGCCATCGATTTTTGGACCATAAGTAACTTATACTCGACGTTTTATATCATGAAGGGCGTAGGTTGAAAGTGGGGGAGGGGGGCGTCTTGGAATCTGGAGAATCCATTTTTCAAATAACTCTCTCAATCGTGGGATTATTATACATGATACGAAATAATTCTTTTTAGTTCAATTTCGGACAGTATAGGTTAGCGGTGATTGGTTCATCCTTCGTTAACTGTCACACCAATTGACGTGACAGTGCTTAACATTGCAAACACGCATACGTGCACTGTTCAATGTAAAGCGGGTAACAGACGTGAACAGTGTTCATGTCTGTCATCCGCTTTACAATGTATGGTATCTCTTTCAGATTATACACGGACACGCTTGTGCTCTCTGTGAGTGAAACTGATTTGCGTGTACAGAGTGTCTTCGAATTAAAGTATTTTTATTAGATTAGCGCTACTGAGTTGTTCATGAAAATAAATCGAATAAGGCTGTGTACTTACATCAATCAAATATGTTGAGCGGAAATGCTTTAACGGAGAATTGAAATCGTTCGAGGTTAATCTATTTGACAATCTTTATTTGAAATTCCAAGTACAAATTTATGGATGCTATTGTATATGATCAGTGTTAAATTTTTATTTCACTTGATGTTAAATCTGCTAGAAAGTGACAAAAAATTAACAGCACTGCAAATTCTTACATTGACCATTCAGATTACAACCATAAATGAAGTTATAACAAGCGTCCAGCATCTTTCAGATTGGGGCCTGGTTTCAGGTAACAAACCTGGGAAGAAAATAATTTATTGTAGGCCCTTCCTCAAAGCTAACTGAGGACTTAATAAGACTCAACAGGCCGACACTCAGAAAGATAATTGGGTTTTTAACCGGTCATGCTTTCCTGAGAAAACACTTACATGTGACGAGGATACATGCAGGAATCAACTCTATGTAGATTTTGCGAACTTGAGAATGAAACAGCCACCCATATCGTGTTCGAATATGAAACTTTAACCTACGGGAGTACAACCATTTTTGGCTACGTTGATGTGGAATAGTTCCACAGGAAATCTAGTAGTCAGTCTTCTGGAGCTCATAAGATCCAGATTATTTGCTAACCAATAAAAATGGAAAGCACAAAAATCCTTCCAGAATGTGGTGCATTTGGGCCAAGAGACCACTCCATTTTATTTTAATCTTTTTTTTAACAAGCGTTACATGAGTCATAATATAATTGCGTCCGAATATAGTATATTTTTATACTCCCTATAAAATAGTTGCTTTTTCCTTCATATTGCATACATGTACAGCATTTTTGACAATTCAGTTGTATAACAAACTGCGATTTTGCTAGGAAATTATTATTCGCGTCTACTTTTGTTTATCATATACTTCTAATAGTAGGCATTGGTAGTATTAATGTTGAATTGGTTACGTCTATTTTATTTTACGCACTCGTATTAAATAGATAATTTTACAGTCGCTATACATATGATGTTTTACGGTGCAGTTTAGAATAATTATTGTTACAAAAATTACAGTAAAGCAACATTGTCTTATTGCGACCTATATAAAAAATACGTGCGTATCACACACTGTATATAATATGTAATTTTATATGGATATGTACACGAATGATCCGGATTAGTCTAAAATTAATGCAAAATCGTGTTTTTATAATTTAATACTCTGGTAAATTAATTAATGTAGAAATTGGCACGTAAGCGCCCCTATCTAATCTGTTCATTGAGGAGGTTGACATTCTCCTCGGCCGGCTGCTGTTTTTGCAACAAAAATAATTCCATACCAAGAGAAATTGTGATCTTTTAAGTCTGCTCTCACTTTTGACAACTCGCGAATTAATATCAAGAAGGCTTTTGTTGTTTATTAATGTCTCTTAAATAATCTCGTATTAATATTATATTGAGTCCTTTCATATTTTATGTGACAACGTAACGTGCTTAACATGAAAATCAGTTGGTTGCTTTTTAAAGTGACATTTTCGGTTTCTATAGGCGCGAGAACGTAATATAATTAAAAGTATTAACTTTTTATCTTTTGCTGTTATTGAATGAAGGCATTCAGGATACCAAACGTCAACGATTTGATTTATTAACAATTCACATTTTGAAGAAAGCTGTCCAACTCTTGAAGGTGTTATAATATGTCAAAAATATTTAAATGTTCTCACATTTTGAAAATGGTAAAAATATAAAATCAAACCTTTTAAAATAATTCATGTGTTGGATTCTAAAAATCTAAAAACAGAACGGCAAACGAACCGTTATATTCCTTGTTTCCTTTATTTAATATTTCTTTTCATCAATCAGCAAGTACTCTCGCAATTTATTCATACTAGAGCGGGATTTTCCCACACTTTTTTACCATTACAAGGAGATTATGAAACATTTTTTTGAGAAGTTTTCGGAAGCTTTCTCTATAATAAAAAAATCTCAATAATGCATGTTTGATTAACTAAATCGACTGTGTCAAGCGCACTGATCTGTCAAACCACATAACAGATAATTTCTTTCTATAAAGTGTGACTAGTCTTCTTTAGTTCTTATTTGTAATTAAAAAAAAAGAATATAAGAACGAAAAAGTTGGTTTACACTTTTGTTTCTTCAAAATTATCAAATGTTGACACTTGGGACGACCCTTTTGGGGGACTAAAAATTCTACGTACAGTTATAACCATTCACTACTGCACGCATTAATCAATAGTGGTACATATCAATGTCGATGTCTTTGTTTTGCCAGTTGAAGCCGACACAACATAAACAAAAAATCATAAAACATGTCGGCTTAGGAATGTTTAATGAGTGAGCAACAGATTTTCATTATAAAATCTCCATTCAACTGAACTCTTCAGTATCTAGTTTATCTAATGACGGAACGGCATGTAATTTGTGTTTAAAATACAAAATAATCGCATTAAAGAGAGATTACAGTAACGGTTATTCGAAAGTAATAAAAATTACGAGGATCATTTTACAGTTTACGTGATGTTACATCAATTGGACCGTCTTGCATAAAATTACAGACTTAATTGATCGGTGCGTATGTTAAATACTTTTATACAGGATGTCGTGCTTACCAGCTGATCTCGGAAAAAAATTAAATCAAAATTTTGATGTTTTTGATATTCTTCCGATTTAAATAATTCGAGATAGGTAATTTTATTATTAATGAAAATGTAAAAAAAAATCATGAATTGATGTCATTTTTACATCTTCTTAGTAGAATTCATTAGCATAGTGAATTGGTTTCATATCTTTATTTGTGATATAATCTTTCCTGGCGGTTTTTTACATACATATAGATACCATAATATTCAATGGTTAGTTTGTAAAGAGCTTGTAAAATAAAAATAATACTTTACGCCAATATAAAATCTTTTAGATAGTTATTCATATAATTTTTTGAACGACCTCCCATAAAATAGCTGCTCTTCGTGCATGTATAGCAGTAGTAAAATAACTCATTTCGCACTAGTGCGTAAAGTAAAACAAAAGAAATGCAATTGTACCAATTCAATAGTAATTTCTTTATTAGTTGTCATTTAAATTCATATGAGCAGCAGAGACAGTAAAGTAGGCGTTGCCTTCGTAAACAATCCAAATATATTCCAATATGGCCGAACACAAAACTGGTAGATATATAATTATATATTTATATGAAGTGAAAATCATCTATTTTATAGGGGGTGCGAGCAAAAAATGTTCTATGTATCTCGGTTGTAATGCTAGTCGCTCGTTTTAACATGATGTCAGAACTCCTACAAAAGATTATGCATTGCAATCTCCATACATTAACTATTATTATAATTTTATTATTTTAGATATAAGTACTCTATTCGCTAAAAAAAGCAGGTACTTAAAAATAGCCGAGCTCGTTGTGATATCGTTTATATTGAATTTAAAATGTGTGTGGTAGGTACTAGGCCAAGTAACCCTGATAGTTGGTTTGGTAGTCTAATAAATTAAAAGAATACAGATTAGAAAAATCACAATATTCGCGAATGCGTTGTGAACACCGTGTATGTTTGTTATTAATATTATAACACGAAACAGGTGACTTAATATTCACCTTTTCCTGTCCACAATCCACCGTAAACTACTTTCGATGCACTTGTAATATGTATATCATCTATGCCTTCGGGCAGTCGGTGTCTAGCTCTATAAATGAATTAAATATTTGAAATAGATCTTCTCTGCGAATAGATGTGCTGTTTTGAAGTGCTATCAATGGCATACTATTATGATAATATATTTTAACAAGACTATGTTCTTCGAGAGTTTAACACTTTCGAATATAATATATTGTAGGTAATTCAATTTAAATATTTATGAAATTATAAACTGGTGTTTATGCAGAAATCATTCCACATTCGGAAGTTAAATATTGGCGAAGGAAAAATGTTCATTGTATTGCTTAGAAATTACCCTCTTTTCCATATTTCCTAACGAAATGAAAAGATGACTATCAAAACGTAGAGAAAAGCAATTTTCCGAATCTTAATCTTAAATACATTAACAATCATACCTTTTACCTAATTATGAAATCACAAACACCCATTGTTGCCTCATCATTATACGAAAGATTTGTTATTATTTTCAACATATCACTATTGGAACTTAAACCCGAAGCCTTCAGTTAACCTTAAAATAACTTTTATTTTAGGTGAATGTACCAAATTCAATCAAAATGGTATCGCCATTTTCGAATGATGCCGATACGATCAGTAAGACACCCACAAAATTTCCAGAAATGCATCATCCCGTTTACATTCTGACAATTTTCGCAAAAGGAAGAGTTGCCAACAGAGATCTTGTAAAAGTTTTATTTATTTGATAAAAGCACGTGCGAAAGTTAAGATGTTCCAGCTGAAATAATAGCTATATCTTCAAAAAGAATGCACAATTTGAGTTTTGAAAATACGTTTGGTTTTACAAAATATTGTGTTCATATTATTAATGTTATACCATTTTTAGCTGTGACTATCGATTAATAATTCTAGCACGGATACGAAGTGACCTCATCCAACAGTAATATCCTTTCTGAAATTATTATCCGCGAAACCATAAATTTGATCAAATCAATTCAATTAAAGTCAAAACTGGATTTCCTCAATGGATTGGTATTTAGTCAAGGTGATATTGTTCGCTTTAGTTTTGTCATGATTTTTCATAGATTTACATACAAATAGTTTTATGCAATAAAATAACTGTAATGTGGCTGACTGGTTCCTAACTACACTCAGTTTCATAATAATAATGTGAACCCATTTTATCCCACTATTGGGCCAAGACCTCCCCCATATCTGTCCACGTCTTCCTGTTTATTGCAGTACGATGCCAATATTCTTCTGCTAATTAGTGTATTTGCCATATGGCAACATACACTATTGGCGTCGGTCGGATGGCGGGACCTAGGGGTCGGACCAAAATTTCTCGACGTTTCATAACCTCCTAAGCACTTTGGCACCATTTTTAAAAATGTTTATATATATATGTATATATATATATATATATATATATATATATATATATTTATATATATATATATGTGTACGCGCAATAACTTTCGAAAGAGTTAATCGATTTCAACGAAATTTGGCCCACGTGTTGAAATCCATCACCGCAAGAAGCCTATTTAAAATGGGCCTAATCGGGCTATTTTAAGGGTAGTTTTTAGGGGTTGAAAAATGTTTTTGGGCCCCAAAATACCGAAAAAATTCTCCGAACCGTTTCAAAATTGAAATTTGACCCTCTGGTAGTAATTAAAAAGTGTCCCCAAAATTTTAATAAAATCGGCCCGACAGGACCGGATTTACAAATTTTATGAAAACACTAGTTTGCAGATAGTGACTTATTTATTGAAGGGTGTATTTAATTCGGTGTTGACGTTAGATTGATAATAATATTACAATTAAGAAAAAAAATGTTATTTTAAGGGGTGTATTAAGGGGTTAAATTTTTTATTTTGCCCAAAAACAAACTTAATTTCACATAATAAAAGTATAAAACCACACGGCCCTATATACAAGCAAATACACTATATTGTCGGCAGGGTTTTGGCACTGCGACCCGGGTTTTTTTTCTATATCGTCCTTTCACCTTTTCTTCTGTCTTCCTTGCTTCCTTTTACCATCCCTTGGATACCATTCCGTTAATATCTTTGTTCATTTGTCATTATTCATTCTTGCTATATGAGATCAGGTTTGGGCACCAATACGTTAGATCATAAGAGTTACGTACTTTTTTTAAATGAAATTCCAGTTTAGAAAAAAACAAATGAATAAAGAAATGCTTAAATATAAAATTAGTAGTGTTCAATTATATAAAAAAATGCCATTTCTTTGATATAGAATGCATTTTTACTATGAAAAATGACAATTTTACAGATCCCAAAAACTTATGGAAAACTGTTAGAGTTGTGAGTTTATTATTCTGGTATTATTTTCATGTTCAACATAAACTGATTGGTAATTATTATTACATAATAAAGTTCTTGCATATTAAATTAATTCTTCACATGCTGCATTCCGAACTAAGATTGCACATCCGGTCTCAACTTATTATCTGACAACTTCGAGTTCATGAATAAATTCTATAAAAAAACTATAAAAAATAAATTATAATAAAAAAAGCTATGAGTGGCGCACTACTCACGAGAGTTGATGTATTCACATGTAAGTTCATAATAATATGTCGGTTTCATTCGAAAAAAATGATGAACATACACTGGTTTTAATAAAAATTAATTTTTGTTTACCTGATAATTACGGAAAACATTAATGCATTAGGAATCATCGTTCAGATAGATAAAGCTTGCATGACGTAACCCTTACTAAGGCGCGGTTACATAAGCAATATATGATTGAATATAAATAACCTTACACGCTTAGCTTAGAATTTAAGTACGTCTGACGGTCAAATTTCCGTATAGCCTGTACCGTTGAGTGAAACGTCCGTACCGTTGAGCGAGAGCTAAGATGTTTGCGCATCAACAAATTCAATACAAAATGTACATCTAGTGAAAAATAGTGACATGATATCTGTCTTGTGAGTTTTCGGTTATTTTATATAATACCTAGACGGAGAACGTGTTTCCAGATTTTTTATCGGTCTGTTTATCCCGGCGTTTCTCAACATGACAAACATGAATACAAACCACGACCCCTTATTTCGGTGGAAGTTTAAAACACAAGACAGTGAAAAATCGATTGTAATATATTTACAAGAATTTTTTGCAACAACGTTGGTAGGAGCCATTCTGCGAGACAGAAACCTGATATTTAAAGGATATGTCGGTTTTTATATAATAGTCGTTAAAGTTCAGTAATATTAGACGCTATATATCATGCCTTCGTGAGTTGCTACAACAGCCTGTTGAATGCGTATTTGAATACAGATTATGAACTGGCGGTTTGATGGTGTTTTTTGCCAACGCGCCGCACCGCCACAACAACTTGTCTAAAACCGCCGCGAGCCCAGGTGTGGTTGTCCTTCGCTTCACAAATATAATAGTTGAATGCATGAAAAAATGTTCCAGTTATATTCTATAATATATCACAGATTAATGAGCATTTGCATAAACATATATAGTTGATGAAAGGTTAAATTGGAAAAAGTTGTGCTAATTTAAAAAAAGGAAAAAGAGGCGGAAGAATTTTTCTTCGTTATGTTTATTGGTGCCATAATATTTGACAAAGGTTACTGTAGTTGAGTAGATAGGAGTTTCGAAGTTTTACTATTCATTTGACAACATTCATGTTATTTAACATTACCATAACGACCGTAAATAAATCAATAACACATATTAATAGCTCGTTCCTTTTCGTTCGATTTTTTTTAACTCGCGATTATATAGTCATGACAATATTGAACCTTATCATCCTTCCATTATACCTTTTTCATGAAAAAAAAACGGTAGCTCCATCTTTAGCCCTTTCTAAGATAACATTGATATAAGTATTTTATTTACTTTTTGAAACGCGATATATTGAGAACCGTTAATGCAGTTTGCACGAGTTTATGTGCTTCGCCAAGCTCTACAACTTTTATCTTTCCTGTACAATCAAAACCAAACGAGTTACATAGCAAAAACCGGACTCCCATACTTTTGATGCATGGTTTGCCCCTTAAACCCTGAACTAAAATTGCCTGAATGTTGAAGGAGATCCAGTTTAACGATGGGGAAAAAATTGATAATCGTGCAGTCACATTTTCAGCTACGTTTCTCTTTAGATCTATTCCACTATAGTAATTTATTAGTTTCAGTTGAAAATACTGCATTGTTCCTCTATCTACTCGTATAATATTAATAACAAATACTACTCGGCCTCTAATGCCTAAACGATTGTACTAGAAATTTAGTATATATTGTTGACCTTTTTTATTAAAAATGTGGTATATCGTCAACGAAGCCAGCGAGTTTTAACAATCACATGAGTCGTAATACCATTACGCACAAGGTATATGGTGATTTTTGTAAATACCTCCTATAAAATTGCTGATTTTCACTTCATTTTCAAAACTTTTCAGTGATTTAATCTGGAATTGATATGGCACGACCAGTTTTGTTTTACTTTTTCGCATCAGTGCGTATTGAATCACTTTACATGTCTGTATAGTGTATACATGAATGTAAAGCAACTATTTTATACGGATAGTACAAAAATAATTTACTAATGCTGTCTGTTGATAAAACAGCTTTTAAAATGTGTTTTAAAATGATGATCTAGTTCTATCAAACAACTATATTTGTAATTTGCAGAATCTATCAGCATGCTAAGTAATTGTATAGTTATTCTATATCAGCTGGTCAATACACAATCCGCAGTGGACATTGGATTGTAGTACGTGTAGTATATTGTTTTATTTTCTTCAATGTATTTACATATATGTAGTAAAGCATCGATTATCCGAACTATAGTCCAAATATTTCCAATTTGTCCATAGCGAAATCATAAACCTCGGTTAAGTACCAATTCCGGCTTTACACGAAGGGTTTCACATGCTTTCAGTTATATCTCACGAGTTTTTGAGGTAATTAACTCAGAATTCACTAGGCCGATTGTGATCAAATTTATTTCTTGTCAATTGTTATTGTGAACACTACATTTCTACCAAAATCAATGTTTTTAGTTCAAACGGTTTCCAAATGCGAGCGGGACAGAAAATATCGTGGGTATATTATTCTGATGATTAAAAACGGACTCACCACCAACACTGGTCTCTGCGAACGCCGGATTTTATATCAGCGGTTTGTGATTTGTTCTGTGCGAACGCTTTTAAAGATAAATACGCATATATGTCGTCAGTTTGCTGACGGTTTCTGATCATTATGCAAATGATTCATTGTAGACGCTCGACAACTTAAGTCATTACATCAAATAACACACTTAAAACTAAACGACATCACTAAACTTCCATGAGCAGAGGTAGGATTCGAACCCACGACTGTCCGGTAAAGAACCACTGTCCTCGTTATACAAACGAAGCTTAATGTGTACGGAACTGTAACGATATATGAATTTACCCCAGTTATGTAAATAAAGTCCGAAATTGCAATGAGTAACGGGTATTGCGTCACTTTCACATGTATTGGAAGATTGTGACGGGTTCGGATAATCGACCCTGTACTATAGTCGTAAACAGGTAATATAGGTACTCGTATAGGTAGGTATGTTATACCCATATAACGGAACAATGAGTACAGTAATTGCGTTTTTTTCCATAACCGACAATTATTACATAATGTATGATTTTGTTATTTGAAAATCTTTTTTATAATGTGTTTTTAATAATTGATTATTTTTATGTGTATCGTAGTTTTACAAATTATGACCCGAGTTACCGTTTCAACATAAATTTTACATTCTATTTTATTGAAACTAAGCATTTAGTCCTTATTGCTCAATTTAAATAGGTTAAAATTTAAGTAAAAAATTTTCAGTCTATGTACTAAATTTGTACTACACAGTACACACCCATGTGAACATAAAAAAATGAAGTAATTAAAACTTCATTGATGTCAAATTAGTTATTGTCAGTAGAATATTAATATTATAAAAAAACACTTTATTTTAGTATACTTGATATTTATTAATTCACTAGCCTTCCTGCTCCGCTTTGCCCGGGTACATTTTGGTTTGGGAACGAAATAATCAAGAACAACTTTCTTATCTAGACACACGGTAGTGTGTCAGCCAAGTTCAACAAACTCAAAATTTATTTGACCTGCACACTTGTAATTTTATTTATTTATTAAGTCTCCTCAATTAGCAAAAATCTCACATTTTATTAAAGGAAAAATTAATAGTACCGAGTTTGGCCCCTTTTTTCACATTTATGTTTTTATGAGATATACTTTACTGTCTCTCTTATATAGTTTAGCCAGCGTACACCTTTATCTCAGAAATCAAGTGCGGAATCCCCGCCTTGCTTTACATTTTCACTCCCAACTCATCTACATTTTGTAATAACATATAGCCTATACTACTCAATAAGAGTAGGCTTTTAAACAATGAAGTATTTTTCCAAATCTGTTCAGTAAATTCCTGAGAAACTTTTTGTTTTTGTAAGATTTTTGAAAGATTTAAATCATTAAAATTAAAATCACTGTGTAAATGTATTCGTAGAAAGAAACCAAAAGAATAAGGAGTCTTCTCTTACGATAAAGATTACAATATTAATGAAATGTTACGTTTAGGGTTATTTTTGTTATTCTTATTATCTAATATGAAAGCGCGTTAACAATTATTAAACGATGTGACAGTATTGAGGGTACACCAGACATCTACAAATGTATTGGTGAAGTCAAACGAATCGTGTAGGCGCGTTGCATCATCGGGGGCGTCACGATTCACAATATTAATGCAAACTGCAAAATCACTGCTGCAGCAGATTGCTCAAAGTGTTCATTTCAGAACTTGTAGCTAGGTTTTAAAATAATTAATATATTAATAACAATAACAATTTGTTAATATTTTAGGAAAATATTGACATATTTAATTTATTCATAGTGTTTGACCCAAAAGCTAGGTTTTAAGTAACGGTCAAGATTTATTTTACAAATAAAATAGCAGGAAACGAACCAGATGGTTTTGTCTGTTTAATTCCAAGTTTATAACTGAGTTGTAAAATAACCGTGGATAATTGTTATTTTTTAGTAATAGTGATAAGTCAATGTTTTTAATTTCAAACGTACTGTCAGGTTGTGAACAATAGTGAAGAATCGTTAATAACCAATTTCTATTGTTATCTGAGATTTTTCGGTCTCCTTATTTTATTTTTAATGGGTGGAGGTGAAAAGGAGACGAACACTTTACTAAATATTGTTTGATAATTTTAATCGATTCAATATTAAATTCAATTCAATATTAAACTGTGAATTCAGATGATCGATCCTTTACCTCCATTATCATATAACTTCTAATAAGGTTTTAACACTAATCGTCTTCATTTGATCTGTACTATTACCCATTAAAACAAAATAAGTAGACTGAAAACACCCTAATGTGCCAATTCCTAAAGCAGTTGTATTGAAACACTCTATTTCAGTTACCCGTTGCAACCTCAAAGTCGCTAATCCTGCGTAATAAGTGGCAACATTGACGATGCAACATATTTTCAAATACTCCTACTGGATCAAGTTACCATTATGCTTTGGTACTTGCTTCTAAATCACAGCTTTTAATGATCGCCAATGCAATATATAATATTTCCAAATAGCCATCGGGCTGGAACCTGCGTGTTTAATAGTCGCAAAAACGATACAAATCTTTTTCGAATTTATGTTTCATCCTATAGTGTTATGGATCGTGACTTGCAACTGTTTCGTTAGCAAACTACGATCCATATATCTACTTATTATTGATCAAGATTATTGATCTCAAATTTCAAAATCATGATTGGATCGTTTTTTACAGAAAAATACACAGCAGCTATATTTTATAAAAACTGCTTCCATTACTATTTGCCTTTTATGGGTTACAATTTATTTCTTTATGAAAGTCGACCCAAGCAATCAAAACGACCGGTTTAAGTTAATGAATTGTGTTCGTAGTAACTTATAATTAAGTACATAAATTTTAAAAACGGTTTTTACTAGTGCTGGGACTTTTTGATTTTTTGGTCGGTTATCGGTTATCAAAAATAATAACCGGTTTCGAAAAAACCGGCATTCAATCAAAATGATGACAGAAAACCGAAAACCGGTCAATTAACCGGTCGTTCAGTCGGTTAAATGACCGAAAACCGGTCGATTAACCGATCGTTCAGTCGGTTATATGACCGAAAACCGGTCAATTAACCGGTCGTTCAGTCGGTTATATGACCGAAAACCGATCGATTAACCGGTCGTTCAGTCGGTTATATGACCGAAAACCGATCGACTGACCGATCGTTCAGTCAGTTATAAACTTATATGATGTCTTAAGTATGGTCCGAATATCCAGGGTCATATTTTATGACCAAAAATAAGGATTTTTTGTTATATAAACCTGGGGTCTCAGGACAGTCATTTATCACATCAGCCAATCAGACCCTGGATTTTCGGACCATACTTAAGAAACACCTGTATAATGAGTGTGTAGACTGTAGAACTAGAGAGAATTTAATTACTTTTCAAACGAGGTGCAACATGACCTCCCGTGCTATATAAAATTTTGAGTTGATAGTGCCCCTGGCACAAATTTATCTTGAAAAGCTATTTTATGTGATAAGATTTGACTTTGATTTTATCCGAACTCTTTAACTCAATTTCGTTCATAAGTTAAGAGTGGGAAGACAGTTTAGACTTTAGATAGACTTTAGACGCGCAAGAATTTTGCAAATTGATTTTGGAGTATTTGGTATTTACTATTTAGTAGTCTATTCAACAACTAATCAATCGATTTTCGCGTATTTATAACACGTCAATTTTTAACCGGATTGTCGTTTAACCGGTTTTTAAGTGATCTACCGGTTAATCGGTTAACCGGTAGATCGGTAAAAAACCGATTAACCGATCTACCGGTTAACCGGTTTTTGACCGATTGATCGGTTTTCACATCTAATTTTAACCGGTCGATCGGTTAACCGGTTTTTAACCGATTGATCGGTTAATCGGTTTTTAACCGATCTACCGGTTAACCGATTTTTATACGATCGATCGGTTAACCGGTTTTTAATCGATTGACCGGTTTTTACATATTCATAACCGCGGTTTTCGAATCAAATTTTAACCGATCGACCGGTTAACCGGTTTTCGTGCCCAGCCTTAGTTTTTACACTATTGTTGGTTATAATTTTTTTTTTGTTTTAGACGGAAGCGACAACAAAAAAAAACACTATCATTATTGAGTAAAATATTTTTGAATTGCAATACCACTAATATAAGGTGTATTTAATATATTAGACTAATGTAGATATTCCAGTGAAAATTACGTTAGGTGTACAAAAGGTATCAATTTGTTCTAGCACTAAATTGTCAAATTTAGACATCGGTCACGACACGTTATCTGCATTACACTACGTTTACAGTTATAGTCTGACACTAAAATATTAAACAGGTCAGTGTATCTTACACTGTGTATATAGTGTAAAAAGTTTTAACGTACTTTTTATTTAAAGCAATATTTTCTCAGATCTGTGCCTTATGATCTTTCTGATTTGATATATTTAAGTGATTGACGTTTTGTGTCCATTTTTTTGGCAATGCAAATAAATATGTATTATACTAGAGCACGACACCCAGTACACCATATAACTAATTCACTAATATAGTGAATTTATTTGTGATAAGGACATCAAGGAGTGTAATCATATTATTATTCATTTTCATTGTTAAAAAAAGGAAAATTACAGTACCGGCTATAGATACAATTTATTCCAATGAACTAATAAAACATTAGCTAGTTTATGAGGCTGCCAGCAGTAGGTACTTTCGGATTTCAGTTTTTTACGCCTATTAAAACTGTACCAGCGAATGCAATTAATTTCAACATATAAAATAATGCAATAGATTATGCGTTTATTTCAGCTTCAAGTGACATTTTAAGTTGGTGTAAATTTATTGGAAATGAATTTATTGCCGCAAAAACCTACTGATTTTACTATTTTATTATTCGTAATGGAAAACGCATGTCAGTTCAGTGGCGTGCACGTAAAACGCGACATTTACATTTTTTAATTATATTTGTCATGTAAAAGCAGCAGTTTATCGAATAAGGATCATACTAATATTAAGTAATGAGGTTATCCTCATTTTTTTACTGAAATTTCGTAAAAAAACAAAATTTCCACATTTTTTATATTTTGTCTTTTACGTAAGAAAACGAAGTGTGAAATGACATATAAAATTGAAGTACTATTCAAAATGTCACAGACAGTCATACACATATATACGACCCAAAAACATAACGCCCGTCTTTCCATGGGTCAGGGGTTAAAAAAATATGCTGTATTGCGCATTTGTTTAAAATGGTGCAGTTTTAATGAATGCTGTTGAAATAAAACATACGAAATTGACAGATAACATTTTTTTGGTATTTGTAAAATTTACTGCTGTTTTTCTTTCGGCAATGATGATCGTCGCTTTGAACGAAAGTATTTTAAAAAAGAGTGTGAATTATTCTTTATTAGACAAAAAGAAGTCTGTGTGTATTCACCCGATTTAAACCATAAGCATAGATCAAAATATCAACGGATTTTTTATTTTGTGTTTTTTTACAGAGTGTATTTTTCTCTTTAAAATACGGTTTTTTTATTTGAGTTGAAAAAATGAAATTATTTTCCCCAATAACTATTGTTGACAAAAAACAAAAAAAAAATCAACAAATAGTGTGGTGGCCAGGCGCTAGACTTTAATAACAAAGCTCGAGTTCTTAATTACCGTGTAACCGAATATCTTGGCAGAGATTTTTTTCAGTTTTTTTTTCCAAATATTTCGGACAAATTTTGAATTATGATTCTATCTTTCAAATTTAGATACCAGAAGAAAAAAAAAAGAAAATAGTAAAAACATTTTAAAAACATTAAAAATATAACATTAAAAATATAACATTAAAAATATATTCCACTAAAATTAAGTTTAGAACGCCGCTCGCGTTGTTGTTCCTGAATGTAACTATATTAAAACTTTGTTTTTGTTTATGAGGAAAAAACTTCCGTTATATCTTATATTTAATCTCTTCATAACGGGCTCGTTTGCATGGGCAAGGTTGTCAAGTCAACTAAGTAGCTAATGTATACCTATTACCTACTACATAATATTGTGTTGGTATATAAGGTGCTCTATTTATTTGTGTGCTTATTATAATTAGTGTCTGGGATTTTTACAATAATCCCTCGTCAATCGCGACTTGGTTCTCTTGTGACAAAATTTTGAGTGCGGAAAAATTCATTTACAATTCACACATAATATGAGTTGTAAGATTATTACGCACAAAATATATATGGTATTTTTTGCACGTACCGCCTATAAAATAGCTGAATTCGGTATATTTTTAACATTTGTGACAGATTGTGAAACAAACTTCTCTTCTATAAAGTTGCTTATGAAAATTACTATTCGCGCCTGCTGTAATTTCTAACGGCAGCTGATAGGTACTTTATGGAAATTACGGTTGAATTGGTTAAATTGCGTACATCAGGAGTGTAAATAGGTTACTTTACAAACCTGTATGAATGCACGTAAAGCAGGTATATTTTATAGTCTATAGGGCAAAAACATGTTTTTCTACCAGTTTTTTTTCCGTATCAATAACGAGTTTGAGTGTTCGCTATTCACGCTCTGGAGAGCCCGCGCAGGCTGAGGACCAACTGTGCCCCTTTCCGCGGTATAGCCTTGACAAGGTTGTATCTACTAGCACAAGTCACTTTCAACTGTGCGTTCTGCTATGATAAGAATAAACGTACACCTGATATTTCCATACAATAGATAACCTGCCCACACGCTGTGCGATTATATTATGCTATAGTACAGGCTGGTCTGCCAGGTTTATTCACGTATCTCGATGCTTGTTTTCTAAAAAAAATGTTGAAAGCGTTAAAACATTAA
The DNA here is from genome assembly GCA_034508555.1 of Venustoraphidia nigricollis. Lineage (NCBI taxonomy): Eukaryota > Metazoa > Arthropoda > Insecta > Raphidioptera > Raphidiidae > Venustoraphidia > Venustoraphidia nigricollis. The sequence goes on from JAVRKA010000071.1 coordinate 2,141,086, forward strand.
GTTCATTTCTTTTTTAAAAGAAAATTTTATATGCACGTAGAGTCGATTTCGCCACTGATTGGAAATTGTTCGAAATTGTATTGTATCATCAAATTGAAACCAGAAAAGTTTTGTGACATGTAATGCTGGGTTGCAAAAAGCGTTATCAGAAAATTTGATTTGACATTGACCTTAGATTGTATCGACACATATTTCGTCATAAAAAAGCACTAGAATTTTAAATTGATTCTGCTCGAAAATGAAACGATATATTTCTTAAACTGCAGTGTAATGTATATAACATTGTTTTCTGCAGTTTTCCCATTGAAACAATATTTGCTACGCATTTAGCTTGATTCATCGTTTGTTTTTGTACAATCAAATGTTCTTCATAACAGGAAGGTTCACAACGACGTTAGTTATGATCACAATGTAAGATCACTGTCAAATCAAATTTTTGGGGAATGATTTCTGCAACCCAGCAATTACATGATATTTTTCTGGGGTTTTTGATGAAAATAATAAAAAATTTAACCACGGAGGTAGAACTTGACGCGCACGATTAGAAGCCTAGGCATCGTATATATTTGAATGAAACATTATTTACTAATGTTAGTTAAATTGCAACAAACGTTTCCTTTTCTGGATGCGATGAACTTTCCATTATATTTTTAGTTTTTTTAAGATTCCCAACATTCACGTCTTGCGCCAAATCAAATTAATAATAAATTGAAAATTCAAAAAAGCTAGAGGCCTGTAATAGAGGAGCTATAGAAACACTATATAAACAGCAACATTGCTATATGATCGACTTTGAGCATAGTGTTTTTTAGTAGCTGCAATTATTTTGTACAAAAAACCTGTTTAAATATCCTAAAGTGACGATATATGTCAGATGGTACAAGTCGTAATAAATTCATTTTTGAATTCTTATATTTATTTTTATTTTTCTGAAAAATGTCCTATTAGGATGAAAGATTTACTTAAATTGAAAATACTACCGCCTTCTAGAATTGACACTAAAGCTCCATGATTAATTTGGATCGTTTATATCTTTAGCAGCCGAAAAGCCACTGTGAAGCTATTGCATGTTGTTGAATTTTGAAAACAATAAATAAGAACACTGTACTTCCGGCAGTAAAGAGAAAACAGTCTTGAGAAAATGAGTACCTCGAGGAGCCGTTATTACGGATGAATGGCTACACACATTGTACTTTAAATATTGCACCTGTATTATTATTTTGGATTACATAGTACACATTATTGTCGGCAGTAATTTATTGTACGTATCGCATCTTTAAATATGGCGTAACAGGGTTGCCATCTTAAAATAAACTGAAAGGAGCATCAACGTTTTTGCAAATTAATGTAGACGAATTTCATTCTGCTTGTCGTTCGCAAAGCTCGTGTGATAGGAAAGTATGTATCTTGATTCTTTAACATTTGAGCGAAAGTGCCGTCTCTTTTTCATTGTAATGAAGCAAATAAAAGTTTGAAAAAAATTAAAACCCAACTATGTAAAACAGAAAACAGACATATCAAAACTTGAAACAGTATTTTTTTTATTACCAGTAGTCCGAAACTTGTTCGAGAGCTGAAGAAAAAATTTCGATATCAGATATTAGAAATGCTACCTCAAGTGTTGATGTCTTTGTTTCTTTCTTTTACGTAGTCGTATGTTAGGTTTATTTAATTTTTATTTAAGCCTTTTTAGTTGTTTTTTCTTCCATATAACCTATTTATTTTAAACAATAAAAAATATATATTTTTGGAATCATAAGGAAACTTTCTTTGATACCCTGCTCCATCAAAAACTTTAGACTAAGATTTTTTCCACCCCACGTTCGCCATTTTGAATTCACAAAAATATTTTATAACTTAGAAGTCTCACGTGACTAAAACAAATCGTATGACACCTTGAATATGAAATCGGTCCTAGGGAACATACCTACTCGTACTACAGACTGTTCAAATCATAACCCTCCTTTTTTTTCTTAGTCGAGTCAAAATTGTGATCTACAACATCTACTAGAATTGTTGAGTGAATGATTTTAAATTATAGACGCTCTATGACAGGCCATAATGAACGTATAGTACCGTGGAAGAATGATTAAGTTTTTTGAAAAAAATAACTTTATATAGAGATGAAACGTTGTTATATAATATTGTGTACCTACCTATATTAAATTTCCATAATGTTACACTAAATTAAATTCAAAATCTTTTAAAGATATAAAAAATAGCAATCTGTTTTGCCTTCCGAGCACTAGTATTTAAATAATCAAAAAATCGAAGCATTTTAACGCCTCAAAAAGTTTCTCTTTATGTAAGTTTTAAATTCGTGAATATCCTGGAAAATCGGTGGGCGGTGGCAGCTGGCAACCCTGACACTACTTAACTGTAAGTATGATCTCTATAGTGTTACAGTGTAGTGTAATATAATGACACAGTGCAAGAATAAGTAGCCTTTGATTATTATTGTTAAGTAGATCTTATCTGTGAAGGTTGGCCACGAATGCCAACTTTTTATGTTTGAATCAAGTGCGGCCGAATGTCTGTATATATATTATGTAACATTCCTATTTACTTCACAATAATTACACTTGTAAGTATTTACGACAGGTACTAGGTGGTCAAATATGCATGACTATTGTAGAAATATTCTTTAAATAAGCGTTCCATTTTTAGCAGTTTTAGTACGGAACACTAAAAATGATCTAATTTAAGATGTCTTCTACTCTAGCCACATTTCAGGTTTCTAAGTTCAACCCTTTAGTATAAATACCTGAAATAGACAGACAGACTAACAGGCAACTGAGTCCCAATGATTCTGTTTTTTGCTACTGGAGTACGAAATCACGAAAAATAATCAATGATAGTAATTATAACGTAATCATTACAAATAACAATGAACGAAAAAGCAGATAAAAAAAGAAATAAATGTCTAAATATATCTGAGGTAAAATGGCAAGTAAAATGGCCGAAGCTATGATTTTATTTGGTTTATTTCGCTGATTTTTCAGGCAGTCAGTATACAGAGCGCATGCATGTATAAACAATAACAATAATATAATAATTCCTTCTATATAATCCGCGACCATATTTCAGTAAATACAATAATAAAATAACGAGTTTTGTTTTATGGTTCATTGCGTTTATGTGTTGCTATATTTCCTTCAATTCGTTTGGTTTTATGTTAAATAATTAAAATAATATGTATATAATATTTTGCATTTCAAACTAATTTATCTGACATGCCATTATTAATATGTATCTAAAACTTTGCCTGTATAATGGAGAATTTCGTAGAAATCAATGAACTTCTATTTTTTTTTGTACTATTTTGTAAATTGTAAAGTGGCCTATTACGAAAAATATCTTGAAAGTTAAAAAGTCAATCTTCAATTAAATAATTATTTAATATACAATAGGGTCGTGGTAATTCGACAACCACTTTGCACGCCGTTGTCGCATTTGTCATATTCTAGATTGATATCCCCGACCCTTTGTTACTGTTCGAGTTTTTCTCTAGTTGGATAATCTGTAATCTAACCATCTACAGACAAGCGCACATTTTGTAGATAAAACAATTATAAAGCACATCTACCGCACGGACCACCGCAATTAGTGACTACAAAGGGTTCCGGTTTGGCCCCAAGCTCAATTACCGCGACCCTACTTATACTGTTATCGTGGTTTAAACATCTATAAAATAAACGACAATCATTGTTTTCTACGAGTAATTTCTAGTAAGAGTTAGGACACAAAATAACGATTTCTGATTGGTTCGTTCGATACGCCATAGTTTTCATCCAAAATTTAAATTTTCTAATTGTTTCCTTGGTAACATAATTGTCTCAGCAAGAAAGTAAAGCACGTATAGTTTTCGAAGTTCATTTTTAGAATACGGATAAACATTATATTTCTTTTTTTATCATAAATAAAATATACGAAATAACATTTACTATTCCAGTGTATTATAATTTAAAAGAAAATATACGACTGTTTACAAATGTTAGAATAAAGAATATGACAGACGTTTGTAATACGAATAAAAACTATACATTCTAGTAAAAGTAGTATAATGCATACATTATTTAAATAAAGTTTGGTATTGATTTTTATTTTTTCTCTTTTTTGTTCACGTTTAATGTTCATGTTATAATTTTGTTGTTTTCGTGATTTTTTGAAAAGTTTTCTAAAATGCGTTTTCTCTAAAGTTTCGAAATAATTTTCACTGCCATGGAAATCCACGTTCACTACAATATTTTTCATTGTTTTGGTTAAATATGGCGTTTTCGTGATTTTTTGAAAAATTTTCTAAAATGCGTTTTCTCTAAAGTTTCGAAATAATTTTCACTGCCATGGAAATCCACGTTCACTACAATATTTTTCATTGTTTTGGTTAAATATGGCGTCTTTGTCCTAACTCTAGGATTACTATGCTAACTACTATAGTTACCCAAGTCTAGTATCAATTCACATGTTTAGTTCATAATGTAGTATTTCTAACAACAAAACTAAAATCACATGAATTTTATTATCGTAAACTAGTGATTATTTAAAGTCTACTCTTTCAAAAACAAGGGATTTTTCGAATTAAAAATAAAAAAATATTTAGCATCTCCAAAAACGATTGACGTGTTAGCGTTAAATTGAATATGAGTAAGTGTGATATGGGAGCTCTCTAAACACGCAAATGTCACTGCGGTATATTTTCTCCGCGTACAAATATTAACAGTCGTTACGCACTGCTGTGCAAACATCAGCTCGACTGACAACAGCGAGGTTTTCTTGCGACAAAAATAACAATTACACAATTAAATATTAGAAATTGCTAATTAATAATCACAAACGGTCCGCTTTTTGGGCGACTAAAATAATTAATAACTTGAGATTAATTCAGTAAATTGATTCTCTAGCCTCGATTAGACCTAAAAATCAATTTTCTGTTAGAAATTTTAATAAAAAAATAAACACTTTTAAATGTCACAAACTACGTGAAAAAATCCAACCAATGAACGGTCATTGAAAACTGTTTATGAAAAATACATTCCTAGACATTGTAAGAATAAAAAAAATAGCTAAAAAATGTACGAACATTTTCATTGGCAAAAAGTCCCTATAAAGCTCTATAAAATGCCTACTTTAATGAATGTCTGTGACGAGAGCCTGGTGATAAATTAACTTCGTTAAAGTATTTTTTTTTTCAATTTATCATTTTCAATATTAAATTGCGATCTTGTGAACAGTATAGGTATACAATACGACACGCTATCTACAAGGTCACGGACAACTAAGCATGTGACAGTTCTCATATATAATGTGTTCTGTACGACGTTCTATTCATTATTAAAGTTAAATTTGCTATTCAAGTGAAATATCAGAAATGTTGAATATACTAGAAATGAAGATAAAAGTAGCTATTTTATAGGCTTCTAGAAAGTAATGCTATTTTGACTCGTGTGATTGTTAAGCTCGTTGACGCTCTTTAACATCGTCAAAAATATTATGCCCTATATACACAATCTACAATTTTGGATAAGTGTACAAAAAATAACTTTTGAACTGTTAAAACTTAAAACTAATACCGACAGTTGCAAGACACACATTCTCTTGGCAATTCATTAATTCACACCAATAATGCAGTGTTGTGAATAGTTTTTACCTACAAAATCCCTGCATTTGGATTAAATGTCAAGATGGCGTCAGCCAGTTCCACTCAAAACAACTATTATTTCTTAGACTTTCTGGATTAATTTTGTCTTGGTATTATTTTTGCTTTTAAACATTAAACCTTTTATTGTTTTTATACACTCGCACAATTATATATCTAATTATAGCTATTATTATGATTGCGCATAATTCCGTTTTTTGTTCATTTATTGCTATTTTATGAATAAAACGTACGTTGAACTTAATTATTTTCTATTTCGTTCATATTATGCAAAATAAAATAACATTTATAGAGAATTGTTATTGCGTACATTTCATATATTTCTAAAAGGATATAGAGGGAAAGTTTGAAATGTGATTCCCTAACCCGTTCCTTCTTTTAAGGGGTTATATACAAAGTTGGGGCTTGAAAAATCGAAATTTTTTTTTGCATATTCTGAAAGTACATACTTTCGAAAATATCTGTGCAAAATTTCATCCAGATCGGATCACTAGTTTTCAAGTTTTGTAAATTTGACTGAACAAATGTTTCGCACGAATGAAGTTGACACAAAACTTTAAACGCGATTATCTCGGAATGCGTTTTTTTCAAAAGTACTGTTGCGGTGAACGTAATATCTCAAAAACTTTTCAACCGATTTTCAAACTTTTTTTTTTTAAATATTCGTATTTAAGATCTCGTGTACCTGAACGATTCGTTTTTCATCCAAAAATTTTTATTTTTTTGCAATGAATTTTTTTTTTAAATTTTGACCACTAAAAAAATTGATTTTTCCTGTCAACGTGGTTTTTTTATTGAAAAAAATTTTTTTTGGGAAACCGAATCGTTCAAGTACACCACAATACATTTTTCTTAAATAATTTTTTTACTTTTTTGATTTCCGTTGAGCGGTTCCCCTTGGAGAATGTTCACCGCAAGCCTCTGCAAAAAAAAAAGCGCTGCGGGTCATGGGCCATAACTCCGACAATTTTCAAAATTTTTTCGAAACTCAAAGTGTTTTTATTTCTTCGATGGTACTACTAGAATACTGTGTTTTGCTTTTTCCGATAAAGTTTGCATAAAACCCTTTTAAAAAATCACGAACTTAGCTCACTTTTTCGCCCCAACTTTGTATATAACCCCTTAACCTCGCAGCTGTCATGCGTTTATAATCTACATTCTACAGTCTTATCTGATCTATTTTTTCTCTTCTTAATCTTATCTAGTCGAATCAATACCTTAGTGTTAATTTTCGTTATACATTAATATTCTTATAATTATTTCATCAGTCCAAATCGCATTTCTATCACAATTATATTAATTATGCAGGCATCTTTTATCATCAACTGAATGTGGTCGGAATGCGTGTTTGCAAAATGTTTGCAAACATAGCTAACTCGATTCAAGAATGAATATATGTTTGCGATTTCTAATAACTGTTGTATTTATTTGCAGAGATAGCTCTTTGTTCTGAACTTTGCACGGCGTAAACAAAACAATTCGATTTTTAACTGAATGACCTGAGTCACCTTATCGCGGAAAGTTATGGAACTATTTTTTTTTTATAAGTACGATACTATTTTCTATATACACTCGAACTTTTAACATCATCTAGTTTTCACTGTTATTACTCGCGTATTTTTAAATTTTTATCCCTACATCTCACACCAAGTGTCTCCTTTTTTGCGACTGATCTATATCACTACCACGAAGTGAAGATAAAGGACTTGACAAGAAGTTGAAAATATGATACATGAGTTCTACGGTATTATGTTCATCGAAGATTTGGCGCGTTTTATATAATTATTATTTATAATTTAATGTTGAGTAATATAAATGATTAAATCTAGAATGATGGATATTTAACATTTACAATAATTTGCAGATCAAAAAAAAATTCTAAAGCAACGGCGCTTTAACGCAAATTAACTTAATTATCGGGCATCTATAATCTGCAATAGTGTTTATTATAATGTAAGTCCGTGCACTTCCAGTGTTCCTCCAACATTCAGATTTTTCCGCATATTTTATAATACCAACCATATATGAAAATACAGAATCATTGATAATTTATAAATATCAGTTTTCAGTTCGATAGTTAGAGGTCCAGCGACGCCTTTAATCAATAGTGTATTTAAGTAAGAGTTCATGAAAGATAAGAATTTAAGATTCGCTGATCTAAATAAGTTCTGCAAAAAAAGTTATAAAATAATTGACCATAAGTATACGTCTATACTCTTAAAGAGACATACTTTTTAGAATAATTTAAGAGTGTGATAGTCGGTAATGGAATTCAGTTTCTTAACAAAAGACTACAAGAGAAAGTCCCATGTCACATCTACCCCCGCGGGACCTGTCCAGAGTTCCTCACTAATATTATGGCTCTAGAGCATTTGGCCATTGTGCGGCAACCTAACGCTGTTTTAAACGAGACTTTAGTTTTTACTGTCGTTTCTATAGCAGTCTAGACAACTTGCTGCTAAAGTAAAAAAAACTTTTAATTTATATCCAGCTGAGAATTGATTATAACAGCAATACAAGTAATTATGCATATTGGAATTCTGTAACTACAGCAAATCGACATTAACTCAATGAATCCAGAAACATCTAGGCAATATGTATAAACCAAAAATTATAATACAAATATACTACTACATAAGAATGTGTTTACCTTTAAGATAGGAGAATTGTAACTTTCAGACGCGTGATAATTAAGGGCCTCTAAGATATCATAGCTATCCATGATAATTAGCCGTATTCTACTATTTTTGTTCTAATCACTCTTCTTACGTAACCACAGTGATTACAAAATTTATAAAGAGTTGTCTGAATTTAATTACAAGTCTATTTTTGCGCGGTTACCACGGTTATATACTTTTGAATTTTGTGTTAGCTGTCAAGTGCTGAAAATAATTAATTATTAATAATAATTATTATTATTATGGATAATAAAATTACAAAAAGACGACAAAAAAAATATCATCTAGTCAATACAAATTGATGATTGATTTTATTGACGCTAATAAAAATATGTTGAGTGGAAAACTTTCATCAACCGAATCCACAATTGTGGATAAAAAATGGGAAAAATTAGCCCTTATACTGAATTCCAATTCGAATTTTGGATTAATAAAAAACGTAAAAGAATAATAAAAAAATGTATAACGCGTGTACGTTATAATATAATTCTATTATTAACCTGTTTTCATTCTCAATTAACTCCAAAATAAGTAAGTGAAATATTTCGCCGTCCATTTTAATTAATAAACACTCAAAGTGTCAGCTTAACAACACCCATTTACAAGTTACAATTTATCCACTCTTATAAACACGGCACATGATCATTTTAACCACTTGTAGCAAACACTTTGCTTAGCAGAAAGAAACAAATAAAAGTTGTTGCCCAGAATGTTTATGTTGCTAAGCACTCGGTAATCACCGTGATTATCATTAGTAGAATAGCCTTGATTATATAAAAATTTTATCTCGACACAAATCAGAGAATTTTTCGCCTAAGTTTTTGATTGTCAATAATATTTATATAAAAATAAACTTCAAGAATTAGAGTGAATTTCATTAAAGATTTTTTTCTCGGTTAAAATGGAAACTTCGGGGGTGTCTGAATGTACTAGGTATTGTCCATAAAAAAATAGAAAATATCTTTTGTTCAAATTTTTCAATTCTCATTCAATTGTTGAATATATTTCCGTATCATTTCTCTTATTAATTTGAACGTGTAATGAAACAAATTATACGTTAATTTTGACAGGGGAGTTCTGCTATATATTTAGTGTTGACAGATAATTACATAATGTGCAATTTTTCTCCGAGTTGCTTTTCATCATTTCTAATATCATTCTATAGTTACTTTTACTTTTAAATGTTAATCATTTGCAATTCAACGCTTTTACTACTAACTTGGTTATAATGCAGCCTTTCTGTCATTGTTATTCGTCATTTTAATTAGTAATTATATAAAGTTACAATTATTTTCATTTTTAATAAATTTGACGTCCACAATTGAACAGAACAGAACAAAAAATTGTTGGTGTGTTATTTTAGAGAAATTGCATCAATGAATGTATTAAATATATATATATATATATATATATATATATATATATATATATATATATATATAAAATCATACTAAGGATGCATTGTTGAACATCTTATAATTGCGTTGAAATAACTTATTTCATTATTTAATTATTTAATAGTAGTTACTTACATTTTTAAAAGTAACATGTTATAAACACAGCACCGCGGAGATTTCAATGCGCGATCAAGACAGATCATTTAATGATTCTACAACCGTTTCTAATTATTACGACTTAATTTGTAAAAAAATTCTGAAGACTGTATTAGAAGTCTTAACATCGTGCCATTGTAAAATTGCTCAGTAAAAAGTGCAATCAAGAGAGATTTCAATGCACGATTATTACAGATAATGTGAATTTTGTAATTTATAAAGTTTTTTCATCTTTTTTTCTATTAATAATTAGATTTGTATTTTGTTCAAAAAATGAAATAACGTATTGTTTTATTTTGTTATAATTCTTTTGCTAACCAGTTATTTTGTTTGAATAATAATAAGGTTGTCTTATGTTGGTTTGGATAAAGTACCTAATTATTTAATCTAATTACGTATCAAGTCCTTTTATGAGACTTCTAGAATAGGTTCAGGCGTATGAGATTCTTTTTTTGCGAAAACGTCTAAGCACTAGTTTTTTTACATTTTATTTCAGATCTAAAGTATTGATTAAAATTCGGTTATTCATCAGATTTTGCTTTAAACCTATACCATACTTCTTTTGAGAATGTCATTATTTATTGTCGGATATTAAAATGCGTATTTTGATACATAAAATAAAAAAAAATTGTTAACCGACTTAAAAGAGTGGTTAATCAATTAGACATGCATATGTTTTTTTTGTCGAGCTATAATTTCTCGAGAGGCTGACCGCTTAAAAAAGGAAGAAGCCGATTAATAACGTACAAACTACGTATTGCAAAGCTAGTAAAAAGTAAAAAAAAATAAAAAAAGCTTTTAAAAAATATTGAACCTCCGTCAAAAAATGCCATTGAAAATCGTAAAATATTAAAGTTTTGATATTGGTGCCAATAGGAAAGTGCATAGGTAATTAAAAAATTATACCTACCTACTAAATAAGTTGCCGCCGACCTCAAAACTTTATTATTTTACTGTTTTTAATGTTTTTTTTAAGAATGTTCAGTTCTTTTTCTATAGTTGTTTTTTTCTATCTTTTGCTTGTTGTATTCTAAATTCTAATGATGCAAATTTTTGCTTCATATTATTACGCCTAAATAATTACTGTTGAATTTTTCTTACTGAGCGTAATAATTACAATCTAAGTACTTATAAAATACGCCATGTAAGTATTTTTAAAACTTTACATTGTAGTAGCGTAAGCAATTAAAAAACGTTTATGTAGTTCTAATTGCTATAATTTTTATTTATACCTTCTTATTATGTTGCTGCTGAATTTCGTATTTAAAACATTTTTGCAACATTTCTACGAGTCGGTTATTAAAAAGTTTTTATTACTACAAAAATACATTTAATTCTTTCATATACTTACATATACTATATTACTATGGATTCAATAATATCGTTGTTAATTAATTTTTATTGTAAAATTATATTTACTGATTCAAATGCGAGTATAGGGTACTTTATCAGATCTATACGCAATTATTTCAGAAAAATTGTTAATATTTATTTATTGAAATATTCCTTATACAAAGTTTCATGACACAATTTATACAGTGGTGCCCAGGGTTAAGGGATTTCGGGCTACCCATATATTGCGTGGACCCCTCATAAAATCCCAAACCCATATGATACTAAGACGCCGACCCATACTCACACGTTCAAACGGATAAATATAAGAAAAAAAATGTTTAATCTTTCTTCAATGGTGACCGCGACTGCCGACCCTACGACTATAACATGTAAAATTATACTTTCATAATTTCCTGGTTCAAAAAAGCGGCAAAAAATCTTCAAATAAAAATTTTAGACAATAAAAAAAAATTGAATACTTTTCAACGGCAAAAATTGTAGATACGAAAATGCCGCAAATTGTAAGTTAAGTATATAGACATGATGGAAATAAAATGATAATGAATTATTCCGAAAGTATACCGAACTGTTATCAATTTTGTCTTACGAACTATACCGTAACGAATATTTGGCATTACCAAAGTATATAATTTTACATCAAATTAGATGACCGATGGTTACGGTCACCACCCAGTATAAAAAACAGCCTTTTAACAAAAAGATATTTTTACATTCGAGAGACCACAAATGGAAAAAGTATAAATAAGTAATGAAATGTGAATTTTGACTTAAATTAATATCATTCGCTCATTCCTCACTTGTGGAGTAAACTGTACACCCATATAGCCAAAACGTTTATTCCGACTCAATTTTTTAAAATATTTTTTTAATACACTACGATCCTTTTGTATTTTGCCCTAAAGGTTCCATATAATTTTAATTATAGTTGACTTTTTTAAGGCTACCAACGATGAGAATTATCTTCGCCAAGTATTAATTCATATTTTGAATGAGTAGCATCAACTAACCGAAATCATAATCGGTGCAACGTCAATTACTTCAAAAATCATTTTCGTTAACTACAAGGAACGTTTCACAGAGCCGGTACCACCACAGATTAATTTGCGACCGTAAAACTGTTTTTTTTTTTAATAAAGACAGACACAGTTGATTCGTTGACGAACGATTAACAATTAATTTAACTAGTTCGTTGAATCAACGCCCACTATTATTTTGAACTGTTATTTTTAATAATACTTACGTTGAAAAACTTTATTCTTTTCACTAGTAATCGTACTTCAAAATCTACATCAAAAAAATATAATCCTAATTCTTTCAATTGTTCTGAAGCCCTTGTATATTTGGTCTTTGTGGTCTTACAGAAGAATGCCGTTCTTCAGATTTAACGATCGACGCTCGGAGTCACAGCTGCTCAGAGAGTAAATAATAATCTGATTCGGTAATCAGCTGTCAATTTAATATTGACTTTGGTACACACAGTAAAGTAAGGAACACGAGTATATACGCATGTCACCCACTGTGATTGTCAACCGTTTCGTTGCGCCACATTGACAGTTTGAACAACAATTGAGATATCACGCGTATTTGCATTATATGCATAAATAATGTTTATTGTTGACAATGACACATATATTGCTAAGATTAACATCTCCTTGTTGCGTCTTTTGGTTCATGATCACATGATTACTGTGTACACCTTTATATTGACACAATGTTCGATATATTTATGTTAAGTGGATTAAATTACGTTCCCTTTTTCAAAATTCAAACGTGATCGAGTGGATACTTGTAACCAATAACCATCATTAGTGTTTCTCTTTAGTGTGACATCGTTTTTTTTGTTTCAAAAAACTACGTTGCTTGAAAACATCCACAAATTTTTATTTAAATACCATTTACTGATAACAAATTTAAAAGTAACAAATCGTTACAATATATTTCACATCTTATATGGTGATTACCAATCACGGTTCCACGAACCCATGTCCGGAATTCCGCAAAAAATTGATATCCTTGTGAAAAAATTGCACAAAAACAAGTTACATTGTAAAGAAATGTTTTTAGGCGTAAATGAGGCATCGTAAACTCATGCCTGGGACATGGTGTTTCGATCGAATGAAACAGCAAAAAAAAAATAAAATTTTGTGTATTGACTATGCAAGTATACAGTCAAAACTCCAGAAAAACCGCGCAAACATACTTGTCTGACTAAAATGACATTTATCGTCTCATATTATTTCTTCAATTTTTTCTGTTCTTTTTTTCTTCTAAAACTACATCTGATTTCAATTTTCAAAATGTTTACTTGTAGTCTAATCTTATAATCATAAGGTTTCCCCTAGGATGCACGTTTCAAATTAGAAATACCCAAGGAGAATTATGTACGTAATTAATGTTTTTCTTTTGTACTTGGCCGCTTCTTTTAAATATGTTATCAATAATTTTACTTAAGTTATAGTTAGGTACCTATATATAATATATATAGGTACCTAACTATGACTTAAGTAAAATTATATTATTATATAGCGCATATTATATTATATTATATAATATTTCATGTAGGTACACTAATAACTTTGTTTTCAATTTCGACTATTTTCGAGACACGACATGCTGTTCTCTCATAATTTTCTTTACATATATTATGCCCAATAATCTAAGTCCATGCCGAATTTCAAGTTTCTAAGTCGACCAAAAGTGGTCTAGATTTTTGATGAGTGAATAAGTTAATCAAGCAGTGAGTAAAAGTAGCGATATTCATATGACAATATCTCGGGAACTATTTGAGCTTTTTTTAATTAAAATTGGAGGCTCTGGGTAATTGGGGGGGAGGAAGCTTAATAGATCAAAATTACAAATGTGCAAAGTAGTTTGAAATGGTTCGTGTAATAAAAGACTTCAGTGCTTGACGAACTTAGCTGACCAGTATCTGATGTAAAAAAAAATTTAAAAAGCAGAACTTTTATACTTTTAAACTTGCAAAAAATTTCAATATTTTGAGTCTTTATTCGGAACGAATTCTATGATTCTGTTAATATTTACAAATGCATTATTGGTTTATAAATAGTATAATTATATTTCTGAACAGATCGATTTTAATTTTGATAATTTAATTTTACATTAATGAAAACTCTTTGACCTTGAACTTAACCACAAGTCAAACAATGTCACCTTGAAAAACTGCTTATAAAACAAGATGTACATGCAGGTACAAAAAATTGCATTGCGGTAATTTTTAACTCTTCAAGAACAATTTCGTACTTGACTATGCACATTCTAGAAACAAAAAGGTAAGGAAATTCGGTGTTAATTAAATTATGCATTGTAGATTCAGAACGGATTTCAGTTTTTTTTTTTATACCTATACTCTAATATTTTTATATTTCGAAATTTTTAAACTTTATATTTATTAAATTTTTATGTTATCCTGTACTGATTAATAGTCAAACAAATTAAGCAATAGTGATGTTATTTACATATTTTTTCAGTAAATAATCAGCCTGAGATTATCTTTAATTTATGTGGTATCGTGTTCAACATAATTTAGAATATTTAAATGCGACGAATAAATCATCAAAATTACGGCAAATTAAACATAATTTTTGAATGTCAGACCCATTAGGCATTGTAAATCAACTGCAGTGTCGACCGTTTATGATGTACAGTGTGATAAAAAGTAATTCGTTTTGATTTGTTGTCGATAATTAAAAAAAATATATATCAAGTTTGCCGTAGACAATTGAAAGTTGACCTTTTGACTTTTATGTAGGTAAAATATGTGGAGTGAAATTTTGTTCACTTTTAGTTTTTATTTATTTATTTTTTTTAATACTTTCTACACAAATAGAAGTTTCTTGAGAATACATAAAAAACAAAACAAAACAATACTTAATAGCAAAAAAAATTATTTTTTCCACAAACTGAGGGAGATGGACGTAATTGATGAGTCATATGAAAAGTCCTTTTTCCCGAAAAATCATTTTTATATTAACTACCAAGGACAAAAAAGAAATAAAGTCAATACTTAATAGTATTTTTTATGCTTGAAATAAAGTTTTAGAGCGTTTGGCTATTTTAAATTTTAAGAAATTCGCAGTCACAGTTGTGCAATGTACCTACATTATTATTTTCATCTCAATAATAAGGAATTTAATGTGTTGGCAGGTGTCATAAAGTACTTATAAGATTTTTAAATGATATTTAGTAAAAGCCACTAACTCTCTGAACTGTTTGTGTCTAATAATTTATATTTTTGTTTTATTTTTATTTTAAATTATATATAATTTGACCGATTTTATTTATTTTTTAATCTTTAAAACTTTTATTTTCATGCGCAGGTGAAATCGACAGTGTTGACTTTCGACGTAATTCAAAAATTAATTAATTTAATTATGATTTTTTATCAGAGATATATTTGTGACGAATGAGAAAAAAGAATTCTAAACGAAACTGAAATTAAGTTAGCAAACTGATGTGGTTCCAGTTACTTCCCTACCGGACTTTCGTGATTTTGCAATTTCGAACGAAATCAATTCTGAAACGGAATAAATTAATTGCGGAATTAATAAAAAGATTAAAAATGTACAAATTTTTGCTTAATTTACGAACCAGAAAGTGAGCCTTAATACGCGTTTTTTATCAAACTAATTGACAATCTCTCTGTGTTAGTGTTCTTAATTAATACTGATCGATAAAGCAGATTTTTTATTTGTTTGCAAAGTTCATTCCACGCTTTCCATGTCAACATTCGATTTTAAAAAGACGTGTTTCTTCTACATCGTTATCGAAATTAACTCTGGAATTGAGAACCGAATGTCGAAAGCAGTTCCGGAATTTGACGATGTTCTGACATTGGAGAGTCTAGTTCCGCCAACAAATGCTGTAGATCAAAAATACGTTGAACTAACTAAAAACAAAAATCAACTCCTACCTGTTCCTGTTGCTACTCGTTCGTCCTGGTATGGACGTCGCGTTAATAGTCGTCTTAGTACCGTAGGCCGCTGCTGCGTTCAAATTGCCGTTCTTGAGTTGACCGGAAGTAGAATTGACGGTCGCCGCCGCCAGCTGTGCCGCACTAGTACGCGGCAACCTGGCTGCCGCCGCCGAAGTCCTTTGGGGCTGTTGCGCCCTCACGACAACGGCTGCCGCCATCGTTGCGACGAACAATACCGAAGCTACACCACCCTTCATTTTGTTCGCACACTGTTTTTTTTTTTTTTAAATCACCGTCACAAGTCACTGTGCACTAAACAAACACTTGAGTGTTGAGTCAATATAGATTATTGTCTTGGGCAAAATTAATGTTTTTTTGACACTATTACAGTCTGTTTAACAACTTGTTGAGATACGTATGTGGACTGTACATGTTGAAAGGACAGGTGCACTATGGTCGCTATAACAGAAAGACACACAGCAGTGCAATGTGGTATATGTGGATGGAGGAGACCCAGTGACCGCGTGGTCTAGTAGGTGCTTGGCTGTCACTTGTATTATTTGTAACGACACTGTAAGTTATAATAACCGTAGTACGTCCGATAAGTTTAACGTGCGTGCGTGTGTGTGTGAATACCTATATTGTTGTGCATGCACCGGCTACAAGTCGCGCCACTATAGATACCTCGACTTTACAGAACGCACCACTCCAACGACGACGACGACTCCCCAGACTATGGAAGGAGTGTGTATTTGTGTATGTAGCGGACGAAGACCTGCCTGAAATATGCAAACATTGACTTTCGCCGGTTGTAGGGTTGTCAAAATCTAAAACCAAGATTTCCGGTTAAATCTATGGCACCTACACAATTTATTTCAGTTGAAAAAGTGAAATAGAAGTTATTCTGAAAGAAAATTTCGATAAAAAAACACATTAATATTTGAGTCAAATGCTACATATAGGTATGTAGTTCAAAGTTTCTAAATTAAATAAAATAAATTATGTAAAAGTGACTCTCTCAGACTAGCTAAGAACGATTGCATCTCCTGGTCATCTGATAACCCTAACCGATCTACATTTTGGAACCCGTTTTTAAGAGCGTCGAGATTCCTCGGAGGAAGCTAAGAGTAACGTCATGCGGTTATTAATCTACATCGACAACAAAACACTTATGAATGATAAGTAAAATCGAGGGGTTGTCACGAGGTGTGATCAGCGAGGTGGGAAAAATAGGTAAAAAAATACGATATTTGATTTGCGGATATAGGTATTAGATTGAGGAAGCGTTTCTCTGAGGATGGGCCCAGTATATCCGAAGGAAATCGCATGTGAACGAACTCTTTAACATTAAAAAAAGAACACTATTGGCGTGAATTAAAAATTATATTAATCGAATTTAGAAAATATTTTATATAAAATTTTAAATACAGTTTAACAGTATTTTAGTAAAGAGAAAAAAATTAGAGCGAAAATGATTAGTTTAAAACCGCGCAGACACAAAGTTCTTTTATATTTCGGAGTTAATTTTATGTCTGTACAAACTGCCTGTGCTCGAACCACTGGCGTTAAAAAACCAAAAAACTGAAAACGAACTCTGTGACTGCTAGCTCACATAACATTATTATAATAAATTACGTAATAAGAATAGATAAATAATTAATGAGAAAAGAATAGTTGCTGGGGGTAGGCCACCAAATCAACTCGCATCTAAAAAAAGAAATATTAATTGTTATCAATTGTCAATACATATATTGAGAAATCGAAATTCTAGGAAATTCGAGGTAAATGTTACAGGGTATGCAAATAATTTATTAGTAAAATAAAAAATCAAGCCTTGCGCAGACGAAAAATAGAAAAAACTAGGGATAACTAATTTACAAAATTATAATTTAATCAAAAACGTACAAAATATAAGTATTATTTTCTGCATAACCCCCTGTAACATAGCTGCTTTTCATGCCTGTGTAACGGTAGTGACTTAAAACTCGATGATCACTCGTTTTAAATGTTACACGATACGCTACACTGAGTAATTATTGACTGGTGTTAGTGTTCTTCCTCTGAACACACTAAGAACGTCACCTTTGCCGGAGGAAGATCGAAATTTTAATAGAGAAATCAGATTCTAATAATAGCATACGCTAACTTTTAAGATCAAAATGAAAGTCACTCGTCAGATCGTGTATCCGAAACAACTCGTGCAGCACTAAATCACTTACAAATTATTACTTCAGCCATAAGAAAGAAAAAAAATTCAATAGTTGAACCTGTAAAGTGCAGAGTATTTATAAAAACAACAAATTAGTCACTTCTTAACCTCAGAAGTTTTGCTATTAGATGTACATTTCGAAAGCTATATTCTCCCATCTTCGGCAAAAATCGAACTGAAGGTGCGACTAAATTGTTCTTTTGTAGTTTCCAACGACAATGTTTTTAGTAATCTTTATTTAGAGTAAGCACCCACCTCACTAAGCTTGATATGCGATCAGTCCAAAGTTGACGGTGCTTTGTGGACACAAAATTATAAGATTATAATAAATTCGTCCTTCTATATATAATACTAATATACATTGTAGAAACTAAGACGCAGGCATAATAAGTTCCGTTTGTGTATGAATTTAGTTCCCACAAGATATAATACACACGGATAGCGCTCGCTTGGAGGTTCAAATTTGGTGCGACCCATTCAAAAAACATATGAACACACAAAATGTCAGATTAAGACTGTCGAACAAATGTTTGTTGTCTGCACAATTATTGTCATAGCTGTCAATATTTATATTAACAAATGCCATGTATTCAGTTGCAAATAGAATAGAATAGAATATCTTTACTCACAGAGCTAATGTTACAATTAGATATGATTGTCAAATAAAATTACCTTAAAGGAATTACATTAAAATCAGCGGTAAGTAACATTTTTATTTTGCCATACGGTGCATATTTAATTTATAAAATGAATACTGATAGTGTGAAGTCTTTATATGAATACAGTGGTTCATTTGATAATTTTCGCTTTATTTCTTTTGAATAAATGTTAATTGGCAAGTTTCTTACATTAATGGGAAGTTGATTATATAATTTAAGTGCTAAATAATTTGGACCATTTGTTCGCTTACTGCGATTAAAAAAGGCACACGTATATTAGTACAGCTATAGAGTACACCTCCTGAACTAACAGGAATTTTGAGAAATTATGTTTTGCGTAGAGCAGATTTTCGTAAACAAAGAGAGACGACAAAGTTATTATATTATGTTGTTTGAACAAAGGTTTACAAAAATCTCTTGACTTACTTTTAGTTATTGTTCTCACTGCTCGTTTTTTAAGTCGAATCACTCCTAGAGCATCAGGGCATATTCCCATATCAAAATACCGTATGTAATATTAGAATGGAAAAGGCCATAATAAATACTTTTTCTCACCGCGAAGGATGCGTATTCTGAAACTTTTCTCAATAGAAACAGGATTTTGGATAGTTTTAAACATAGTTGATTAATATGCGATTTCCAATTCAAATCGCTGTCAATAAATAGTCCAAGAAATTTTACGGTACTTGAATCTTTAGACGCACGGTACGGCAGAATACAGTGTTGAGTCTTATATTCATTAAATGCTGTAAACCAGATGGAGGCCTTCTCGATGGTTTGCTGGGCTAATTTTTGCAATTGAAAAAAATATTCATGGTTGCTGACAAAAGTCGTATCATCTGCATAGTGAAATGTAATGTTAATATAAATAATGAAATAGACAGGACCCAAGATAGAACCTTGCGGCACTCCACACTATTCTGGCGTACCGTGATTCGTGTTTCCTTGTGTATTGTCAATGGTCTTATATATTTGGCAGTGTGGTGTATTTTTGTCTGGCCATATGTGTGTTGCTGGAGTAGCGCGCTGTATTTATGAATGTTATGTCTATGTATAATAATACAAACATATCGTACGGTCGTTGCAGCGGCCGTTAGCTTGTCTCTTGTCGGCAAAACTTTCACTTGATCGCCGTCCGCTGATCAGTTTGTTGCGGCTCTGCGACCACAACGCGCGACCAGAACATTATTACCTAATTGCTCTACAGATAAGATCCCTCTACTACAAGGGCTCCCAAAGTGCGGCTCGCAAACCCCAGAATGCAGATGTCAAACCATCCGCGATCTTGAATCTATTTCAGAACCATTTTCTTGCGATCTACAAAATGTTTCCGAATATATGTAATCTGAACTGATCGAATTATAAGGAAAATGCTGGAACCAAGAATTAGTATCGCAAATTCCTTAAGTGATTTTTATAAACGATTATATCTTCCCAGAATTTTTCAAAATTGCTTAACAAATGTTTTCATTATTTGGAAGCACTTATATGCGAAAAAACTTTCTCAATCATAAATATTAATATGTCCAAATTGAGATCAAAATTAACCGATAAATATTTACGTTAAGAATACATTCAACCGACTTAACCAAAGCTCAATAATATTGAAAGATCAATGAATTTATTATTTTTCTCTTTTTTTAATTGAAATTTTTTAATTATTTTCCTTTAACTATTTTTGAAATGTATTATTAAATAATTTGTAGAAAAAAATCAGGAAACGACGCTATATATATTGACATACGCTTCAGGCGTAGCCGGGCCAGGCAGTTAATGACAAAAAAATCCCACCAAATAACAGAAAATGTTAATTTTGTGTTTTATAAATGCACAGTGTTGACAGGCTATTATTTATTTGTTACAATCCCATTCAAAATATAAATCATTAAGGATCAATGATTGCTTTCATAAAAATGTATTTTTTTTGTTACTTTAGTCTTGAAATTAGAAAGATATTTTATTAAGATTAATAGATAAGGTAAAGTGATATACTTATGAGTCAAATAAGACAACTTTTTTTTTAATTTTCTGTCATTGTGATTAAAATGTAATTTTAAATTCATTACTCGTATCTCAGCTTAAATTATTTTATTCTGAAATATCGTATATCTATGTTAAAAATGTATCTAATTGTGTAACATTGTCAATGAAAGAACGGTGCCAGTTTTTATGTTTAAATTTTGTCATTTTGTAATTTTTTTACCCCTAGAAATTTATTTTTCAATGATTTAAAATTGCTGCATGACCATTGTGTCACTTAAGTAACTAGAAAGAAATGAAAAAGTTTTGGGCTAGCATTTCAGCTATAGTGGTAGAAAAAATTCACAAAACACTTCCATCAGTAATACAGTAGCATAAATTATATCCTAAACCCAAAAACGAACCGTAACTCATGGATCATAAATATTGACAGATGAGTGATAAAAATACGGAGGGGGGGTCCAACTGAATTAGGGCTGAAAAAGGATCATCATGACGTCATAGATCATTGCTCTTATAACAGCATAATATGTTTGATCTTCAATATACTTATCTATACTAATATTATAAAGCTGAAGAATTTGTTTGTTTGGTTGGTTGAACGCGCTAATCTCGGAAACTACTGGTTCGAATTGAAAAATTATTTTTGTGTTGGATAGTCCATTTATCGAGGAACGCTATAGGCTATATAATATCACGTTATGACCAATAGGAGCGGAACATCAATGAAAAATGTTGCAAAAACGGGAAAATTATTCTTTAAGAAAGACCACTGTAGCATAATACGTCTTAATCCGGGCGAAGCCGAACCGGGTCGCTATATTGTATAAGTACCAATGACTTTATATTGGAGGACCAATTAAACAGCGTTCTAACCTACTGTTTTACTTTCTCTGAACTACCCAGTACCCTGCACATTCATAGATTGTGGGTAAGGTTCTTGGAGTCGTTAAGGACCATATAGACACCAAACATTTCATATCTGAATGCCACTGAACCGACGCGATGTCCTCATAAATAGAAGGATTCATCCTCCTGGCCACTTTTCCTGTACAAAACACTGTCAGCCAATTCAATTACAAGGAAGTGTTTGTTGTGATTACAATGTCTCTTTATAAGTCATGTTTAGATTTAGACTTTCTTATAACTGTCTGAGATGATTTAGTCACAACTGAATTGGTGAATAGTTTTGGAGGTTGTTAATAATCCGGCATTCACTGTACAAACATACAGAACAGATCAACTTTGTGTAACAGACAAGTCTGTTAAGTACACCGATAACTGGTTCTCTCGTAATACAACTGACAACAACGGAGACACTCCTTTCTTCCGCTTTTTTTTTTTTTTTTTTTGTATCCTTCCGACTCCGTTATAATGTGCCGCAAGTCGTTGATAAAACACGGCAGAGGTGGTCTTACTCGTAGTTATGATACACCGTATCAAGGCGTGTTAAGTGTGTATAATTGTTAATTGGTACTCTCGGATACACCCCCGAACGAATATTGTGCGTTTATTTTTTGGTCGTCATCTTAGAATGATCGTTCCATTTCCACAATTTGTATACCAAGATTCATTGAATTATCCAGAGAAATTCAATTTACTATGAACTTTAAGTTTTGCTAAAATCTGACTGTAAAAGTAACAAAAATATGAATTAATGCTTATTTAAGGGGTGTCGCCTTTTCTAACGACCTTGATGCTTGTTTAATTTTTTTAACTTTTTCATTTTTTTTTTTATTAAAAAGATTTAAAGTGTTTTGCTGTTAGAAATAAGGATTTCTGATTTATTCAATTCCAAGTGGTCAACGCATAACGTAACAGATAATTATAACCCAAACAAAAAATCATTTAATATATATTTGTAGACTTACGTTTTCATGATTACCAAATTCACAGAACAGATATATAATTGTAACCCAAGGCTGCTATTGTTAAATTCGCAATAAAACTATTATTGATTGATTCAGTTCCGATCGGTCAAGTTTACAAAACGTTTGATATTATAATACTTCCATATTTGACTGTCCACTTAACGTTGTTTGGCAATCGGTTTAGATTTATGCGTGTTAGTAATTATGTATTGTCAATTGACTTGTAGAGATCATTTATCAGTTTCAATATTAACGGTTTCACAAACGACGTTTCGAAACACTTAAATATAATGAAGCAGTTAGGCTATTCGTAGCCATTTGCCTTGTGACATTTGGATCGAACGAACTGTATTATTGTCTATCAATCTTCATCTAATAGCAATTTAGATCCGAATTGTGCAAGGATTGGCGAAGACTACAACGCCGTGCTAAAAATATTTTAGTTAATAGACATTATTTGATTGATAAGATTAATTTAACACTGTTTTTTTATCTTTTTTTTTAAGCGGATGATTGTGAGAACTGCATTTGCCATCACATTATCGTTTATTCTAATTATTAAACAGAAAAAAGTGAATTTGTGTCAGGAAAGTACATGATTTGCTCTCTATTGAGTGTCTGTTTCACCATATTATCGTATGATTATAGCATGTGCTACTTCCGTGTAGGGTAATTTATTTGTTTTTTTACATTCTCAAATAATTTTGCAGTAAGTTACATATATAAAATATTATTTTTAATGTGTAATGTACCTACTAATGAGAGAGCATTAATTAATTAAACTTTGAAAGCTTTTTTTCGACAAAAATCTTTTGTTAAAGCCGGATGCAGATTGTGGGTGGGTGACTACATAAAGTAAAATTGATACCAAAAAATGTATATGATCTTAAAATATTAATTTCAGGATAGAAATAAAAAATACCATTTAATTTCTAAAGTCTCGTAGGCTTTATGTTTGCTGTCCTTGAGCGTTTGTGTGTAGCCACTGACCATGTTCCAAATGTTCCTGTCAATTCTCTACGCATGTTTTGCATTTTTCTCGGGGCGGACATTAAGATTGCACAAATCAAACGCTCTATTAAACTGTCTAAATATTAATCATTTTATAGCAAATATACAGAAACACTTCGCTCTTGTTGTTATAAAACTATCAATTTTAAGTGTGTAATTTCTTCAAGATTTTATTTGTGTACTAACCTTTATCCACTGTTTCGCTCTTGTGAATGTTACTTTTGACAGAAATTTTATTTTAATCCGCGTTCCTAGCTGAATAAAATGTAGAAATACTTTAAGTTTGAAAACCAGTAGATGGTCTACCAAGTTAATTAATATTCAATTAGGATTCCATTTCGGAAATCATGTATGTCCTTTTTTGAAACCTTGGGTACAAAAAAATTACCCGTATTGCAAAAAAACAAATCTTTTTAAAATTCAGGCGCCTCAATTTGAAAAGAATATGATTGTTACGTTTCGGAAACCTTTTAAAATATCATTATTTTATAAATCAATCTGAAAAATACGTTTCGCTCATTTTTGCTACTATTTCATTTTTACACCACCCTATGGGCTTTTTACACCTCTCTATGGGTACTTCTGAGTTATGTCTGCAAAATATGAGGACTGTGATACGTACATATGTTGCGGGGTACCCTTGTGGTTCTTTATATCTCCCCTCACGTGTAAGAAAAATATTGAACAATATTTTTTCCTAACAATTAATATTATCGCTGTCACCTCTAAAACCTATACCAGATTCCAGAATGCGACCTTATATTTTCTTTGAGCGCCCGGTCTAACCAAACATTTTCACTGTTGAATGTAAAAGTTCTAGGAATCAACAGCACCTCTTAAACTTCATATTTAATATTTTTTGTTCGCAATATTGTAAAACATGTATGATAATAATTATTTTACCTTGAAGCATTGTTTTTGATCGGTTGAACTCGATTGTTATACATAGGTCAATAATAATATTATTTACATGTTCCATAATTTGATTGAAATAAATTTCTAGGGATGACCATGCCTATTAAAATTATTAATAACTTGATAACTATTTAAATATCTCTTTCAGATGAATGTATCAAAGTATAATCAAATTTTCGTTGCACCGATATTTAGATTTATTTTAAAGTGTCGTCGGTATCTGGTTATTGATATCATTAATTAACATCAGCTTATTATGTTCAATGTAAGTATTTACAGTACTGGTAATTTTTTGTCACTTTCTAACAAATTTTACCATTACATAAGTTGAAGTAAAACAGAAATTTAACAAGACTATTAATTTTAATTTTTAACATTGATCATACAGAATAGCGCCATTGCAGTGGAATTGCTAGTCATCAAGGATGTTAGAGAGGAAGAGAACACACTGCCGTACTTTTAGCATTGGCCACCTGAGACAAAATACGGAGGTATACGAAGTCGAGGTGGCGGCGCGAGCATCCTCGAACTTGCGCACAGCATGAAATGCGGTACTCAGTGCAGCAGTTTGGAGCCTAACCACATTTCAAAACATAAATACACGCTCAAAATATGCGCAGATTGCTCTGGGTAGTTTTCTGCGCACACACGAGTAAGTCCACAGCGCCCTCTGGTACACCGTCGTATTTTCTCTCAACTGATAACTTTGAGTATGGTCGCTTTCTCTCTAACCACTTTGCTAGTCACAAGCGTTTTTTTTTTGGAGGGGGAAATCCTTTTTTCGGTCACCCAGAGACGATTACCCTGGGTAGTGTGGGAATCGGGCCAAGGCCCCCTACCCACTAAAACCCCCTCCATCTAACTCCTTTGTCCCTCCCACGGCACCGCCGATCTGTCATTCCTTCGCGGGACGGAAGCTACAGCTTTTCCAGCCGTTTCCTCATTATATTAGGCACCTATTAATTGCGCAGTGAGCTCCTTTGTTGTTGCCGGTGCTCTTCCTCTCTCTTTGGCGTGTTTATTACTGCCACGGCATATTAGTGGCCAGCCTGTCAATCTTCTTCGGAGTATAGTATAGTACCGATAAAAATTTCCCGAGATAAGCGAGGCGTCCATGCTAGACTCCAGCTTCTTCCGTTCGCTATTAAAGCGCACACAGGTAAGGAGTACGTGCTCTACGCTCTCGTCTTGATCTAGGCAAGTTGGGCATTCCGGGGTGTTTCTTACCTCTATCCTCGTCAGATACTGCCTGAATCCTCCATGTCCAGACAATATCTGAGTGAGGTAGAAATCGACCTGCCCACGTTTCCTGTGCACCCACTTCCCTATATCAGGAATATGTTTATGCGTCCACCTTCCGTTGGTCGCATTGTCCCATCTTGCCTGCCATTCCAAGATTGTTTTGGCTCTGTCCCATTGCCCATCTATATTTCCGATTTCCTCCTGAAGTCCATGTTTCCTATTATACGGGCTCATTCTCTCTTTAGCCAATAGATCAAGCGACGGGAATTCTGCGACACCAGTACCGCTTCGCCAGATATCGTCCTATAGGCGGATGTCACAAGCGTACTGACCAGTTGACTGCTTACGACTAATAAGAAAAAGTCAGAGACAGCTAGATCTAATCCTTGGACAATTTTTAAATTAAATTTTATCAGCTACTATATTAGGACGAAGCTTCTTCTGCCAACTCGACACCTATAGCCGAAACTCGGGAAGTTAGTTAGAAAATACTCTACGGTGCCATGCATTTTTTTTTATGAAACGGTAACACTTGACACACTGTTAGTTGGAACCGTAAGAGCCTGTGTATTGAAGACGGCTTTTATACTAAGGGTATTTAATTTCTTTATTCATAAAAACAGCTACTGAAGCGACAAAATAATAAATTCCGCTGTGATAAATAAAGTATTAAACTCGAAAGTCAGACAACTTAATATTGTGATCCAGTATTGGAATCGGACATCCCTAGTGAGATTGTTTAATTCACGATTAATGCTTAAACTAAAATCAATTATGATCGCTACTATAAATTTTATAGCCCGTGTCCATTCTCTTTGTTGATCTTGAAATATCGCCAGGAGGTTTTTTTTATTGTTTTTGTTGTGCAAAATATTTAAATCAATTGAAAATAATATGTTTTGACGTTGATACTTGCGTGGCTTACGTATGTTGCCTTGAGTTTATTACTATAGCTGAATTAATATCCCCTAAGCCTACTCTGATAAAAAAAAATTAATGTTAAGAAAATTAAAACCCAACTAAGTAAAAGAAGTGTTAGGTATTTTAATCAATTATATATAATTTTACAAAAATATAAGTAGTTCTTTATTATAATTTTTAAACATAACTAATTGACTGCGTGTAATACAATGATTTTAAAATACAAAAATGTTTTAAACGAAAAAAGAATTTTATACATTATGTAATGTCACAATTATTGACTTATTACATAAAATTGAATGTCGTATAAAAAAAGTAGAAATATTGCATTGACTTCCCAACAAGAAGCAAAAAGCAAGTCAAAACGTGAGACAGTATTGTTATAGTAGTAATCAAGGACTTGAATGCCGACTCTTTTTCCTCAGCTCCCGGACAGGTCTCCGACTACTGATATAAAATGAAAAATACTGTGTCAAGCTGTGATTTGCATGTTTTCTTCTTTTACGTAGTCTGCAGGTTTAGTTTTTTCACATTTATTTTTATTTTAGATTTTTTTTAATTTGTTATTTTTTTCTACATAAGGATGTTCACTTACTTATAAAACAAAACAAAACAAAAAACACCACGAAACCCCCAAATCATTACAATTTTTATATCAACCGAGACAAAATGGCGGGTAATAGACGCCATATTAGGGGTTTGTTTATAGTCTATATGCCTATGACATGTCTGACATTGAAATAAATCCAACGGCACCTTATTTATCAAAATCAGTTCACTAATCTGATCTATAAAAGGAACATCTACAATAGTAAGACTGTTAAAATCATAACCCTTCCTGTTGGCTTTCCCGTAGTCGGGTAAACAAACAGTTGTGAAAGTTCAGAATGAACCATTCTGTAATTTTTATGTAATGAATGAAGGGGTTTATTTAACATGCAAATAATAAAAATGACCCAGACTCCATCGGCATCTAATTTCGAGTGAGCAACATATTAAAGTATGCTAAAATCTAAATAGAGTTCAGACCTCGCCCAGTTGATACTGGTATTGCTATATTGATGTAGATCATACAAAGTATGTTACATAACTCAAAATAAACAATAAATTTACTAAAAGTTTAAAAGTTCCTCAATGCTGTAGAACGCATTTTCGCATAAGAGTTACTTTATGGAGTTTTTAAAAGTTTTTGTTTCCACACATTTAAAATGATCTGGAAGAAAGTTTATGGAAAATTCTAATTTTTTATGTCTTAAGAAATCAATTACTAAGTGGTGCCTGTTCCTTGTTGTATAATTGTGCAAATTTGAGTGGACATCGTAGTTTCAATGTATTCAATGAACTTGCCTTTTACATCTGCTCTGTAACTTATGCCTGATAGAATTCTCAGAGCTTTTCTCTGTATTTTAAATAAGCGTTGGGTTTGTGGTGTGTGCCCCAATATAAATATTCCATGTAAACGAATTCCTTGAATAAAGCGAGTGAAATATTAATTTAGCAATGCTGTGGTCAAATATTACCAAATTTTTTAGAAGATAGACTTGCCTTGAAGCTTTTATTACTTCATTTATGTGATATTCAAAAGTCAATGCGGAATCTAAATATATATCTGGGAACTTTTATTTTTTCGTTTTTTCTATCTGGACGGTATCTTAAAGTAAAAATAAGTGTATCAGTTTTTGTTTCATTTAAGCATAATTTATTAGTTTGCAAATCATTCACTAACCTCTTGAAACTGCTTTCCATCTGAGAAACTAAAGAATCAAATTCATGTGTTTTGTTTATTAGTGTAGTGTCGTCCGCGAATAACACCACTTTACCTGTATTTAAAGTCGGCCGGATGTACAACAATAACAGGTGAATAACTTACTGTGTGTTATGTAAATCAGCTGAGATGCATGCACGTGGGTACAGCAAGTGACCGTATAGTAATACTGGCGCAATATACAGTAGTGATGGGCAGAATCGAATCCTTTTAAGAATCGAAAACCCGGTATTCGAATACTTTTAAGAATCGAATGAGTATTCGAGAACCGAGAACTGAGAATAGTATGAATAATATAATACCTATATTATTCCATAATATCTCGGTTCTCGCTTCTCATATTGTAATATTCTCATTTCTTTGCACCGCGACAATGTCATAATACCATAGTCTGTATGGACTCTACCGATTAGTACCGATTGCACTCATTCAGAGTGAGTTGTGCTACACTGACCTTTAGACCTATATACAGTGCAATCTTGATAATGTGAACACAAAAATCCCGGCGGCCGTTCACATTATCGAGATTGTTCAAAGTAAAGAGGGTGTTTATAATAAGTTATAAAACTGTCGTTTGCAATATATTTAATTGAAAAAATAAAGAAACACATATGCACATACATATTTTCGTAAAAAAAATCGAGTAGAAAAAATTACTCATTTATTTTTATAAAAAAAGAAGAGTTTATTTTTTTAAGTTGTTAATTTTTGAGAAATATTTTTTTTTATTATTATTTTTTTTTTTAATTTTATATTGGTTTTTATTGTTTTTTGAATATCGCATTTTTGTTATTCTTGAGTATACCTATTCTGTTATTAATTTTGAACAATATTTTTTATTTATTTAAACCATATTTATTTTTGTTATGTTTAATTAGATATTACATTTAAATTAAATTATTAAATATATTTGGAGAATATTATTAATTTCCGCAGTCGTCCCTGTCTACACAAGTTAGAAATCACGGCAATAAAAAGAATGTTGGGCGTTCACCGTCGTGTCACGTGTGTGTT
The DNA here is from genome assembly GCA_034508555.1 of Venustoraphidia nigricollis. Classification (NCBI taxonomy): domain Eukaryota; kingdom Metazoa; phylum Arthropoda; class Insecta; order Raphidioptera; family Raphidiidae; genus Venustoraphidia; species Venustoraphidia nigricollis. The sequence continues at coordinate 2,170,849 of JAVRKA010000071.1, forward strand.
TATATGTGTGGGAAATAGTTTGACTTTGACTGGATGAGTGCCGGAATCGAGAACCGAGAAGGCTGAATCTTCGATTGCAGTTTATTTGCAATTCTTCTTACGAGAACTCGGTATTCGAATACTTTCAAAAAAGTATTCGAGAACACCGAGAACTTATGAGAATCGGATACTTCTCGATTCTAGCATTCGAATACTCCCATCGCTAATATAAAGTGGGAGAGGTCACTCCCGATGTCAGGCGATGACCCGGCGCATGTCGTGTCTGTGTGTTCGGGCTGCATACGGTATGACGGTGCGAAGGTACATTGTGTGGTGTCGTCACGATTTGCCATACGTGCTGCATCACCTGTTGAGCTGCATTCACCTCACTTCATCATCTCTCACTGTGCCATTGTTTATAACATTATAATTAAAAAAAAGAGTAAATATTGTAATAGCCTCACTATAGCTGTTGTGGTTAGGGTTTCCATACCGTAATTCCGAGATTTCGTAATTTCAGACAAAATTTTTAAACATATCAATTCAGGAATTAAATAAATAATATCGGAGGTTCAGAAATAATGGAAAGATACAAAATTACTAAATTTAGGTTTAATATTTAAATTGGTCGTATAATTATTACTTGTTGTTTAATAATGGTATCATAAATCTTCAAGAATAGTAATAGTTTTATTCAGGTATTCGTTTTTCTTTAGGAACATGATCCAAGAAATTGAATATGATATCCTAATCGATTCTAATAATTTTATATCTAATCTATTTTTACCCGGGGAAGATCGATTTAATCAAACTGATGGCTGCGTATATATATATGCATGCGTATTGGAAGTTATACTTCTTTGGTGTGATTAAAAACTAAATTTTAACTTGCAGTAAATAATTATAATAAAATGATTGGAGTGAGATTAGCATAGACGCTATGCGCATGCAAACCTGGCCGCTATCACACTCTATCGGTTAGAAAATAGTAAATATGATTTTTGTTACGATGCACGCGTACACTAACATCTAAATTAACAGGATGCAGTTGCTCGCAGAAAAAGACTACTAACAGAATAGAGGTAGGAACACTTGACTTATACTAGTGCACAGATTTTCGCCATATATATCATTATAGTTGTTTTTCAGTTCACTGAGTGAGAAGGATATAAATAAAGACTATCTTCCTCACTTCATGTTGTTGACTTTGATGTTATAGTGTGCACGCATAACGTAAAAATTTACTCATTTTTTCATAACGCGTCAGAAAAGTATAACTTCAAAAATTCTCTCACATTAATGTTACTTCTTGCCTTGACGTAATCAATAAAAAGTACTCTTTTACTTTAAGTGTGGATATCATTTGATGATTTGATAGTGTTACGACTACGAGGTACAATACTTAATCATCCTTGGTGCCTAAGATTTCAAATAGCTTCTTCACACAAATCGTGTCTGAGAAAAACCTTCAGAGAGAAATAGCTAGTTGAAATTGTGACCTTGACTATGATGTTTGAAGTATAAAACAATGTCTTTTAAAATCTAGAATCTGGAATAAGCAATACCATAAAGGTTTTAGAGGACGTCTCGATTTTGTAAAGTAAGACGCTACTTACCTTAGTTGTCGAGCATTAATTATAATCTGCTATATATCTACCTGAAGGCTGATAGAGAAGAATTTGTTGGGAAATTTTGGCTTCGTGATGCAAAAAGTAGGAAGTCATGGTCGAAAATTTGCCCATTAGTGGAATGTGATAGGCTATAGTATTATTTATCTACCTAACGATTTCAAGAACGCCTGTCAGTCGTTTTTTCAATATTTTGGTATAGTTAAATAAATATTTGTTAAGCTGCAAAACACAATTGGCACTGTAACTTCTTAGTACCTATAACCTATAAAATAATATCGGCTATGGCACATAATGAAACTATAACTTTAGAAATAGTGTGTGGGCATGGTATGAATTATTTATGAATAATTTTAATACATCGTATCTTGATAGATGCACTCTATTTCTCATAAATCCATTTCTTTTCCTAGAGTAACTGTTTTCTGAGCCTTTATAAATTACCATAATAAGTAGATAATAATCAGAACTGCAATACGGAAATCATTATAATTAGTGTTTTTTCTTAATAATAATAGCTTTTTGTATTTAATTCTTAAAAAAAATTTGAAAGGGTTTTCAGAAGGAACCAACAGATTGTGGTTATATTGTCGGTAGTAGATCACGCGACCTTTACTGTCATAATGTACGGTTTTATTAATTACGCTGTTTAACATAGACTGAACTAGAATCGAGTGATTAATATGTAATTGAAAAAAATACTTATTGAAATATTAGACTTTTAAACGTTTTAAAGACAGATGAAGTAAATTTAGTCTTAATTTGTGCATTGTAAAACAAAATACACCCTAAAAAATCTCTTATATTGTAAGAAATATTTTTAAGTCAGAGCATGTCTAAAAAAATATTGCTACGCGATAATAAAAAAGAGTATTGCAGTGTTACCTTTACAATTATTTATTCCCTGTTCTTTTAGTAGCTGGAAAATGTTATTTAGAAGAGGAAATTGTACAAAAACAAACTAAATAATTAAATAATATTTTTTTCATTGCGCAGTACAGTACAATAGTCCGCATTCTTTGGAAATTCGGATTCCTGCAGTCTCAGTAATCCGAACTATTGTTTTTAAGTAGTGATAGAATACAAAGAGAACGCAGTATGGCGCCGACCACGTTATCATTGCAAGTAAAAAACGAAATTCTTGAGAATAAAAAAAATGGAGTCCCAAATATCAAGCAAACCAAAATTCAATGTGATATTATATTATATTATGTAACATACATGATTGCTAAGTACAATTTAATACATTGTTTATGCATGAGTAGTTTATATAGAAGTGTATATAAGTTTTAAACAATATTTTGTATTTATTTATATAAATAATTCCTTTAAAAACGCTTTTTCTATTTCTTTATAAACAATTATTAATATTACTCGCAGTAATCCGAACATTTTATTAACCCGACCATATGTGTGTTTAATTAGTCCAAATTATCGAGTCTGTACCGTGTCAATTTAAAATACGGCAATTCTTTTCGTAAAGAATTGTGTGATCACAATCTAACGCCATTGTCAAATCATATTTCCTGACAACTTATTCAGCAATCTGGCAAGAGTGTATTTGCACGTTCACATTTTCAATAATTTATTTAAACACGGAGTTTGAAAGGGTTAAATAATTTAATGTTGCATGTGGACCAGTAGATCATTAACACTTTTCTCATTAGCGATTGCTTTACTTTATTGTTTATATAAAAAACAATTAAAAAAAATACTATGCAGTTTATACCTACAGTCATTTATAGATACTAAATTATTTTATAATATGTGTTATACTATTTTTAAGTCCTTGTTTTTTTTTATTATTTACTGTTTGCAACTGCAAATTTTCAGTGAACACATTGCATTCTAAACATTAATTATACACTGCAATAGCGCTACCGGAATGATATCTTCTGGGTCCGTTTATACACTAATGGGACATAATATTATTATGCAGTTGTAACGCGTATTATTTTGAAAAATAAATCGAAAATCAAATTGATAAGAAGTTTTACCAATATTCAAATACGAAGTTAGAAATAGGTGATACGAAAAGTCATATTGAGTCTAAACAAGTAGATACATAAAGTGATCACAGCGGTACGTTCGTGTCACCACGGTTAACGACCGATCGACAACTGCGACTCAACTGCAATCAAATCGCGGACTTCTAAAATACATTAATACCTCCTTATACGGCCGCTCTTTAGACGGCATTTCACTATAACGGCCATTTTTATTTATGGTACTTTTTCGATTTGCGATCCACAATGATTCGTTATAACGGCCAAAAGAAGTGTCCCGAGGAATAGACACTCAACCATTACCTGTTTAAAGACACTACAAAAAGAAGCAGAAAGCAAGGCGAAGTAGACAACGTTGGGCCAATATTCGTTATACGACTATTCGCTTGATGGCCAACTTTTTCGGAACGTAGTTAGACCCTAAAGTGAGGTAGGGGTGTATATTATAAGCAACTAATAAAACTGTTTAAAAACGAAAATTATACGATACACCAAAACATTGCACCTTTCTTGAGCAGCGTATGGCAGCAGTTCCTCGTTGTATTCTAATGACATAAGAACAGTGCAGGAAATTTAAAATTCAAAGAACAAGACGTTTGAGTTTTAAAGCACGAATCTGCAACCTGCACGATATCGCACACTAAACCTGCATGGATCAGCAACTTTTAGTGCAGTTTCCGTATGCGACAGACATTTAGCAGTTTTCAAGTAATGCGTGTGCAACATGGACTTATATGGTTCGGTGGAAGAAGTTTTTATTTGGACGATGTTGTGTGAAGAAGAGAAAGAAGCCAGAAAAAAGGAATTTTGAGGTTCATCCCTATCAATGAAAGGAGGAATGAATTTCTTCATTTATTTCTCGAATCATGGAGACATCAACAGAAATTCTTTCGTAATTTTCGAATGTCACAACACAAATTCTATGATATTTTGGATATCATTTATCCTCTCGCCTACAGTACCAAAACAGCACCATTAAGTCTGTCCAGCACGGCCGGACATAGAAATTGCAGGTTAGAATTGTACCTCGATCATTACGATTTGCTCTAACGGTCGTCGTTGATTGCAGGTTCTGGTCTAATGTTCGCTACTCCATTAAATAACACGGCTATCTTTACGAACAGGCTTTTCTGGTCGATGTTGTGATAGTCCGTGAAGGTATAGAGACCCGGTCTTTTTAAGTTTTCAAAATTTAGTGACAACTATTTTAAAATGACGAACGATCATCAAAAATAGAGACTATAAAATAGGACGAAGAGGAACGTAGATAATTTTTTTCGTTGTTTTTCTTTCGCTATTGTACAAGTAGACCTTATGGGTCATATTAATATCATTGACCTTTAACAAATAGAATGGTGTATATATAAAAAAAACTATACATACATATTTCTGGAAAGTATAGGTAACAATACACACATCAGGAAAGAATAAATAGTAAATGTCAGTGTGTGGGACAACAAATTAATTACAGGTTTTTTAATTCTTTCTTCTAAATTTAAGTTTAAAAATTCAGAGGTTTATAGATTATAATTAAATGTAAAATGTAAGATTTTGCATGGATAAGTGAATGTTGTGATTTAATTGATACAATATGATAATAGTAATTGCTAGCTGCACTAACGTAGGTATATATGTAATAATTACATATACTTTATACATCTATCGTGAAACTAAAAAAATCAAGTTCAATTTCCGTCGATTATTATTTTTTTCTTTTTATTTATGGGTGCCTTACAATTTCTTAATAAATAATAGTAATGAATTTTGCTTTAAAAGTCGAGGAAAATTCACGTTTTGAAAAAAAATTACAAAATTTTTCAGTAAATATATAAACTTTTTACGACACAGTGTGAACATGAAATCTTCGATCTGCAACAAGACAGACATTCGTTGAAACGCGGACAGCAGCGGAGCACTCTCCGTGCACTGCTCCAGATACTACTTGTATGCATTTAATAAAATGAAAGAATGAATAAATAATGAAAATAATACAAAACACTGCATACACATGCAGTCATGTGTATTTCATAATGCCGAAATTTATTATGAAATAGAAAGCTCTCTGGTTCTCAACGGGCGGCCGGCTGCTGCTGGTCAGCGCAGTTTGCTTACGTCTGTGATAATAATAATTATAAAAACATCGGTCAACAATCCAAAGACAGAACCTGTCTCCTAAAATTCCTATTATGGCGTTAACAGTATGTTGTAAAAACACACATTCATGTAACTAGACTTGCAACGAATATTCGGTTACTATTCGGTATTCGGCCTATTCGGCTGCTTTTATTATATTCGGCCGAATACCGAATATCTACATATTATTCGGCCGAATACCGAATACTTAAGTAATATATTTTGTTATAAGGAGATAATTGGTAAAATAAAAAACAAAAAAACCATTCATTACGTGTATATTCATATTTTCATTTCTCTTATAATCATTTAAGTAGTCATTGATACATAACACAGGTACATAATCATACAATTAGAAAAGTTAAGTATTCTATGTATTTGAATTATTGTCGTAATCAAAATTTAGAAGGGTAAGGTTCTCATTTCTTTTATAATCATTTATTAAGTAGTCATTGGTACATAAAACAGGTACATAATTTAATCATCTTCTGTATTAGAAAATTTAAGAATTTTTCTATGCATTTGAATTATTTTCATAATCAAAATTTAAAAGGGGAAGGTTATGGTGCAGAAAGACTAATTTTTCTGCATTTTTAGGAAGTAGTTTACTTCTTTTTTTCTCGTAGACCATCCCAGCTTCAGAGAACGAGCGCGAAACAATCAAGTCTGTACAAGTTTTGGCGCTAAAATCCGGCCGAATACTTTTGCCTAATATTCGGCTATTCGGTCAGGGAGCTCGCCGAATATTCGGTATACTGCCGAATATACTAGTCGTTGCAAGTCTAATTATAACTAATCTATTTATCCGAAGACCAGGCACAGCCACAGATCTGGGAGGAGCCACCAGGACACCTGCCCCGGGCGGCAGTTTTAGGAGGCGCCAAAATCATAATATGTTTGAAAATTGAAAACAAATTATTTAAAAAAAATATTAAAAGGTTCTTATTCTATCCTCTCGGTCAAAAAAAATGCCACCCATTATATATTTTTGAGTTTTTTTTAAACTATTTATCTCAAACGCTGGAGAGAGGGAGTGTCACTATCAAGTTTCTGCCCCGGTTCGAAAAAATCGTAAATCGGGGGCTGACCAGGCATTCATATTTTCATTAGGGCATGGAAAATGTTGCGGGAGCATAGCAATTAATTAATTTATCAATGCTCTGACGTATGCTTAATATCGGAGATAGGCTTATTGAACAAATATGGATGTATCGATATTTTTTATTTGATATATCAATATTTTTTAGCAATATTTAATATTTCGATTTATCGTTATAAAATTTCAAGTATCTAAAAGGTGTAACAATCGATTTTTTTTTCCAATTAATAACAACACTGACTGATCACTCGTTGTATGCACTACCGCGATTAACTGTAACTAATATAACCTCAGCGTATATTCTGCACTTAAGTCGTTCAATCAATAGACATAAACAAAATAATTTGTGCATTTCAGTGGATTTGTGTTTTATGTATCATGTCCGGTGTTGTATGGAACTTTTTCCAAAAAATAGACACAGAAAATATACTAGATTTCTTAGAGCGCCAAAGTTCTGTTTCAAATCGTATCGATATATCGAAATATCAATATTATGTAAAAAAATATCGGTATTGATATCGATACTTGAAAAAAATATTGATGCAATGTATATCGATACTTTTCGGCACTCCGACACCCCTAATCAGAGAACCATGCATGACTGCTGTATTGGAAAATAACTCTTCATATGAATCATTTCAATAGAAAGCGCATTTAATGTCGATTTTTAGTTTTACCTGATTGTGGTGATAAACATTAACTCGGATGACTGTATAGTACTGTATGAATTTCTCAGGGTTTAAATCTGACAGCCACCGACTGAATTGTTATATATAACAGAATATGCCAGGAACCATATCTCGGTCGTATCAGGATAAAAAAATAATCTATCCATTAGTTGCCAATGGGTAGTGTACCAAGTTAGAAACAAATTGACAAACAAAAAATTCTAGAAAGTCATCTCTACATTTAAACACACAAAATACAAAAGATGTTATATAGTAGCACTGATTTTATTGGCTGTAATTTTGTCGCCGAAAATGATTGTGTAATGGTGTATTTTGTTGAACCACTGAATTGTATTTGCAATTAAAGAACAGTTAATGATAATATGATAATAGCAATGTACAGTTATTAATCAACATTGTATTTAATTGAACTAATTATTATTTCTTATAATTTGTAATTGTTGAGTCACGTTTCTTATAATATTGATTGTGTGTAATTTTTCTTTCAGATATGCAGCAGCGGCACGCCATGCAATGCACCGTGGATCAGCCATTGGGTAAGTGTTCTTCCATTAATACACAAGCTGAGATTCTTGTATTGCAATCATAAATTGAATGGATTATTAGTCGAGAAGCTTTAACGATAATGCCATTTAATAATCGTAAATGCTGCTGAAAATTAACTATGACGAAAAATATAATACTTATTATGCCATAATATATTTGTACACGTTATTTTCCAATTGCTTAGTTAAATTGAAAAGTCAGTTTCGGTGACTTCACTCAATAAATAAAATTGTGCCAAGTATAAGAAATATTATTTTTGTCGTTTTTAGTACTATAGAATCGGATACGTAACGCATTCATAATTGTGAAATTTGAAATATTTTCTTCCGCTTGATTATTTTTCTATAGATTAGGTCACATTATCGATCTAACGCTCAAAATCGGAAGAATGTAGAATAGATTAGTGCTGGGTTGCAGTAAACGTTGTCAGAAAATCTGACTTGACAATGATCTTAGATTGTGAACACACATATTTCTCCATAAGAATTTTAAATCGATCCTGTTTAGAAAATAATTGGTCGATTTAGCAATATTTTTCTGAATATACTACATGTATTTAACCTCGTTTTTTGTACATTTTCTCTTCGAAACAATATTTTTCTACGTATATTGATCTAAATTTAGCTTGAAAAGCGATCTTTTTCTATAGATCATCATTTGTTATGTGTGACTACAATGTAATGTTTGACTTAATAGAGAGTTTCACAACGACATTAAACTGCCCTTGCAGGTATATAAAAACTGTAATTATATGATCACAATCTAAGGTCATTTTCATGTCAAAATTTTGACAATGCTTTCTGCAGCCCAGCATAAGTGTTTTAATTTAAATAAAACGTTTTTATGTGTGTGGTACCTTACGATTTTAATGAAACGCACTCGATCACGGTCTAATAATAATTAACCATTTATTCATGAAAAAGATATAAAATAATATTACATTATACTCTTATATAACTATCCTTGACACAGGTCTCCACATTCCCTTCTTCTTTTTCGACTTGAGTGGTGAAGCTTCTTTTTTTTCTTGATGAGGCGTTTTCTTCTTTGTCGGAAACCTGTTCTTCCAGTGTTGGTCCGGAATGACGTCTTCTGTTGGCTTGGCAGGAACTGGGATTGATTACGAGAGCTCCGATTCCTCCGGTCGTTTCTTGACATGGGCAGTGTTTCGCTTGAATATTTTTCCGTCCTTTCTAATGCTAAGTTCATTTCAGTACCTACCTGTTTTCTAGCTTATTTGAAGTATTCATGTTTTGTGTTATGACTATCTGCTCCCTGTTTTATCTTACTGTCTTTAGACCCTCTTAGCCTGTCTTCTCTATCTTTTTCTTTTTGTTTTTGGTTTTGTTTACCTAAATTCACTTCGACGATAATTCAAGTGGACTAACCCAAGCAAATTAAATTAAGACAAAATAAATTAGTACAGGGTATAATTAAAGACGAAATAAAAATGATATAGCTATTAAGGTTTATTTGTTAAGATGTTTCATTGAGGTGGAAATTGAAGTCTACCATAAATCGTTTTCGATATTTTACAATTTATTTTGAAGTTGATGGTTTATAATAGTCGTCATGTTATTCATATATGTTTGAAATCTAATTTATTCAATCGCTGCTCAACTATGTTTTGTGTGAATTAATATCAAAAGCTTAGTTGACATTCTATAACATTCTATAACTACTAAATTATTTGTTTCAATGTCATATTGGATAATTAAGGTAACCACAAAATATCTACTTGGATAAAGATTCAAATTTGTGTGCTAGAGTAAAAAACATTTTTTTTTTTTTTTATTTTATTAGTGATGGATATCTCGACGTTCCAAACCGGGTTAACTCGAAAGTCGGGAGTAATTCGAATCGACTCGAGACTATATTACTAACTCGAGTTGTATTCACGCGACATTACCGACCGAACTGATTGGCTCGTTTCGAGCGATTATTTGGTTGTGATTATAATATTATTATTCTTATTATCTTGCTTTTTCGTACTTAAAGTGAAAAATTTATATTATACTAGTAACGAACGTTGAGTCTCGTTACCTCATGATTTTCTTGTAACCATTTAACAAATTAATCCAAACATGCATGAAATAGTAAACCAAATTATAACCTGAATATCTGAATACAATCTTTATCCATTTGTTATAAATAAATAGAATTTCAATTTATTTGTTGATCCACTTTTTGACTTTAAATTCATTTTGTATATAGTAATTGAGAACACTTGGTAGTATATGGTATTTGTTCTATTTTTTTTTTTTCAAATCAAAATACTTGCAACCTAGGGTTTACTATGTATGGGCGCAAACACTCAACCTAGAACGCCACACAAAATAGGATCTTGTACGGGACTTACAAATTGTGATGGTTACGTATAACAGGTTTTGTTAAAGACGAAGGTATGACAATTCGATTACCTCTCAGTAGCACTGGACCCATAACAGACAGTTCCGCTCTAAAAGGAAAAAAAATATTTTTGTCTGTTTTTATTAGGTAGCAAAAACAAGAGGTAGTTCTAGAATTGATGGTGCGCTATGTTCATAAGTATCATAGTTGAATGATATAAATAATTTGATAAAAATAACATTGAAATCTTTTACAGATGTTTACTGTTTTGTTAATAAAGAACCACTGAATCTGGTTGTTAATCAAAAAAAAATTTTTTTTTCTGTTTTAGAATATTTATACTTGAAAAGAATTAACAAGAATTGAACAAAAACTATTTTTTTTTATCGACTTTTATAATATCTAGATGTTGCGTAATTTCATAATATTGCATGATCAGAAATACATAGTACAAAAATAATACAGTTCGAAAAATACAAATTACAATTAAATATTTCAACGAAAATAAATATTCATTTTATCTTTAATGTCGTTATATACTTGCAGTTTAATATTGAAAATTGGGCTTTACAGATAAGGCTATGAGAGGTATTTCGATAACTACTATTAGTCACAGATCTGTTGTAGAGACTCCTGTGTACAAAAACAATATTATCAACCATGTTAACTGAATTATAATATTAAGTACTTTTTTCCGTTCCATATTAACTGTTAATTTCTACACTAACTTTATGTTTCACTGAGTCAGTGCGTATTATGTCAGTTATTCGTAATTAAATACTAGAACACAGATTCACTCTTTTTATTTGTTTATTTAACTCAGGATGTTAATTGAATTTGAGACAGTGCTGAAGCAAAATGCTAAAGAATTTTAATGTTTCGTATTGGCAATGCTTTAATCAATTTATTTTAGACATGTGATTCTACAGATATTGGAACTTTTCTCAGAGGTTGTTTTACTAACTTTACGTAAGGATCTAGATATGGACAATCTCACAATAACGTTTCTGACTTTTAGTGCAGACGCTAAGGTACATTCCGTATGAAAAATCCGGTGAATTAATTTCGATTGATGATTTAAGTTCATGAAGACATAAACAATGAAATTCTGAATATCGGACAAAAGTCGGCATAACCGGACTGTGGGAATTCCCATTTAAATCACTTTGTGTGTTTGTATATGCTAAAACGCGATAACTGCTGAACTGATTTGAATGCGCTTTTTACCATCCGATAGCTTTGTCTCATATCTCGAAACACAACACGTCTCGTTCAAATGCATAATTCTGTTTAGGAGAGAACTATTCAGACAACTTATCGATATAAGCGTTTTAAAAACACCGTTCTTTTCTTCATTAAATGAACATATTGCTTCAGGTAAATTATAGATTACTTTGCGTAACTATGCACCAGCTAAGTTCCTTTTCTATATGACATCCGTGATATCTATTGTTTTAAAGGTGCAAGGCATTTTTTTTTCAATCTCATCTAATCAGTGCCATTTTAACGTTGACGTACAGGAAGCATCTGATACTATTCGTTCTTTTTTTTTTTTTTTTTTGTTAACAAATAAGACATTTAAAGGCAGTACTAGTGATGTTTCAAAGTTACTACTTGATTTAATTTAATGCTCACGTTAAAAGCCGAAACAAACAAAAAAATAGGTCAATGTATATCGTGCTATACAATTATGTAATCTCTACGTTATCTGTATATTTATAAAATTGATGTCAGTATGTTTGAGGTTAATAAAAGTTAATAAAAAGTTGGCACAAATATGTTTTTTTTTTTTTTTTTCATCGGGAAGTTTTTTTTTTCTTTCTTTGTGCTATCCATTTGGTGTAACTTATAGAGGGCGCCGGGTGGAGTCGACGGCTCTACTGTTGTTGTCGCTGCCGCGCTTCATCTTAATCGGGAGCAGAATCGCGGATAGCACCTAGTACTTATATTTATTCAAGCACCATGGAATCACTGCCGTGATTGTATGTTTAAACATATTAATGGATACAAAGTATAAGATATACTTTTATTTTATAGAAAAACAATTCCAAAACATAAATTTGTATAATAAAAATTTTATTTATAAACGCTTTAGACCTAAGTCATCATCAGATAACTCATATTATATTAACGTCTTAAATTAGACTGTTAAAATTTAAAAATTGAATTGTCACAATGGCTGATCATTTTTATAGAAGGTTACGGAAAGTCAAACAATCAATGACATAAGTTATAATAATTTATAATCTGTTTATATAAGGTATTATTTTCTGTTTTATTAAAGATAAGATTTAAATTCTTTTCTGTATTTAAACACATTATTTTTAACTATTTCAAATTTTTCTAGTTCGTTTAGAATTAACCCTTTTTGTGATTTATGTAAAATTTTGGAAAAATTATTGCAATCATACGTATGTTCTGAAATTCTGTTTTTAAATTTATGATGATTAATGGATACGTGCATGTGTGACACAAAATATAACATTATTTACAGATATTCTGTTCTTTTGAGTGCTCTCTGCCCTCTCTTTTGTTTGGTGCTCACAGCCCTTCCTCGATATCCATTTGGAGTATCGGAATTAATTGTACATTCATTTGGTGCTCACAGCCCTTCCTCGATATCCATTTGGAGTATCGGAATAAATTGTACATTCATTTGGTGCTCACAGCCCTTCCTCGATATCCATTTGGAGTATCGGAATTAATTGTACATTTTACAATGCAATAACTATTATGAAAAGTAAATGAAAATGTTTCTATTGAATAGCTAAATTAACAGCCCGTGTCGTCTTACCTTTGATACTGTTTGAGAGGTTCGAAATAATCCTCGTCGCCAATTTGTGGTACCTTACGATTTTAATGAAACGCACTCGATCACGGTCTAATAATAATTAACCATTTATTCATGAAAAAGATATAAAATAATATTACATTATACTCTTATATAACTATCCTTGACACAGGTCTCCACAATGTGTAAAGACTTCCAAATTAAAACTCATATCAACAATATTGTCAAAACAGTAAATCTCCTAAAAATAGAAATGATTTATTTATTTTGTTTAAGTATCTCTTAATGATAGAAGCATAAATTGGTAAAATATTGTAGGTAAAAATTCCAGATGCTTAAAGAGAACAGCCATTAGTGAACTTGACCAAAATATGTCTATTTTATTGAAGGTTTGGGTAAAGGTTAAAAGAAACTTGATTAGGATTGTATTCAAAAATCCTTCAGAAAGGAATGTTTGCATACCTAACGATAACATTTAAAACCATCATAATTTCCTTCCTTTATACTCTTATGCATACGATGCCCATTAATGCTGAATTCAGAGTTTCTGCTCGAGAATTCTCGAAACATTTTTCTTCAGTCGAGACGGGAAAAAAACTCAACGCCTCGAGAACTCGAGAAATCAATTCTGTGCTAAGTGACTAAAAAAACACGCATATAACACGCACGTGACTAGTCTCTTGTATTTCTGAAAGATTATATTATAAGGAAAAGCGTTGAAATAAAATTTGATTTCTTTCTTAATTATTTTGCAGGTTACTGGTTTAGTTTTAGTTGTCATTTTATGCACAAATTAAAAAAAATAATGAAAGTTAATTATGATTTGTTTAATCAAAAGACTGTTATGTTAATAACATAATAGTTTCTATATAAAAGGCATTTTTAGTTGAAGTTGGTAGCAAAATATTTGTTTTGTTAAGCAAGTTTATGTACTAGTAATTTTATTGATTTAATTTTACTAATTATTTTTATTATTATTAATTATATATTATTTTTATTAAAAATTTCAAAATTCCTCCAGATTCGCGAGAAACTCGAGAAATCCTGGTCGAGAATTCTCGTGCCTCGAGAAATAAAAAAGGTCGAGAAACCAGAACCCTAGCTGGATTACAGAATGCATTGCCAAAAAATCTTATTGTGATCATATAATTACAGTTTTTATATATATGCAGGCACAGTCTAAAGTCGTCATTAGATTTTGTATACTCACAGATAAACAAACAATTGATTTACTTAGCAAAAAATCGCTTGTCAAGTTAAATTTTGATCAAAATGCGTAGAAAAATTTAGTTTCGAAGTGAAAATTATACAAGAAACAAGCTAGAATCATGTCTACATAGTTCTAATAAAAACAATATTGTTTCAATCAAGCAAATATTTTTCGAACAGGATCGATTTATAATTCAACAATGCGTTCCTTAAAGAGTATTATATGTGGCCACAATCTAAGGTCATTGTCAAACTAGATTTTCTGCAACTCAGCATTATGCGACAAATTTTTCTGGCTTCAACTTGATGACGTAGGTACAATGAATTTTTGAACCAATTCCCAATTAAATTAAGACTACTGAAAACTTTGTAGAAAAATTTCGAATATTGAATTTCCTGTGAAGATATATTTTTTTTAATAAAGCTCAGTGGGAACTCTTTTAGCCAATGTTTCTCAAGCAACGATTCCATTTGCATCATCCTGCCTTCAGAAATATGAATAACTATATTCGCGAGCGCCATGACGTAGAATCCGATAAAAAACAACTTGCAAAAAGTTTTTTTTCTGATATGCCTTATAAATTGTATTTATTATTTCTTTACCTTGCTGTCTCTTAAAGGCCACAACAACAACTTTATTAACTCGGTAGTCCAATAAAGTTAAAGGCATTTCCTTAACAAATGGGTAAGTAACTAATCAACAAGTTCCGTCCATTCGTGACCATGAAACGCGAGCATTTATTTGTTTGTTGGTAAAAACAATATTTGATTCATATCTGTCAGTGGTTCACGCATGATTGGTTTCATTAAGTAAAGTTCCACAAGAACACAATGACATGAATCATGATAATCATTAATAATTGTTGTATACCTAGTTGCATTCCGATTAAACTGTGTTCAATGAGTATTATGCATTCAAGTTATGTAATTATATTACTAGCACGTTTTGTTTCTCTGCTTATGAACAATCTCTTTAAATGCGATTGTTGCTGTATGAAACATTATTGTTATAATTGAGAACTGATTATTGTTAGATATAATTGGATTATAGTTTTTGATATAAAAAAGAAAAGATTTGCATGACGGATTTGGCAAGTTAGTGTGGAATGCATATCGTTTCAGAAAGACGTAATAAGAGCATATCATTTTTATTCACATGTCTGATACAGAGATATACACGGTGTCCGATTTTAAACTGGCACCTCAGAAATTTCAGAAAATATCAGAAATATAAAAAAAAAGTTTTGAATAAAAGTTGTTCACCATAAAGGGGGGCATAAAGTTTCGAAGAGAAACTTTTTGTAGTTGGCGTCACTTTTGAGAAACGAACCACAACTCTGGTTTTTAAATGGGACCATGATGTTTTATTGCCCCATTAGTAAGAGGAAAAAATGCTATCAAAAACGTTCAGTTGAAACTTTTCTTCGAGACTTTTTTATCGCAAAAGTATTAATCTTTCATTACACACACACGACACATAAATCAAACCGCACAACCTCCTCGCTCTATGACTTGGTAACGCTAATGCCGGAAGTGAAAAAATATGTTTTTCTGCGAAGAAAAATTTAAACTGAACGTTTTTGACAGCATTTTTTCCTCTTTCCAATGGGGCAATAAAAACATCATGGTCCCATTTAAAAAATAGACTTTCTCGAAAGTGCCGCCACCTACAAGAAGTTTCTTTTTGAAACTTTATATGCCCCTTTGCGATGAGCAACTTTTATCCAAAACTTTTTTTTATATTTCAAATATTTTCTGAAATTTTTGAAATGGCAATTTAAAATGGGACACCGTGTATATCTTTTGTAAAAACAGACTAACTGTAAAATAGTTGTGTACGTCTGCCATTTCGTTTTTCTACATATACTCCGTGTCTTAAGTCGTCGTCTCCGACGACTTAAGACACGGAGTATATGTATTTAAAGAGTTCAAACCACATATTACGCTCTTTCATTATTTTTGCGTCCACAACATCTGATTGTTCATTTTTTGGACACTATAGCAATGTTCGGCAGTGTCATTTACTCAGTCATTATTATTGGTGGTACCAGTTTATTTACTAATGATTGGTGGACGTCACGTAGGAGTATCCGTTTACTCAATGATGATTTGTGGACCGAGTACTCTGTGAACAATAACGCACTCTACATGTCCACCAAATCGAAGCCACTTTTTAGTGTATTTGCCATATGGCAACATACACTATTGGCGTTGGTCGGATGGCGGGACCTAGGGGTCGGACCAAAATTTCTCGACGTTTCATAACCTCCTAAACACTTTGGCACCATTTTTAAAAATGTTTATATATATATGTATATATATATATATATATATATTATATATATATATATATATATATATATATATATATATATATATGTGTGTGTGTGTGTGTGCGCTATAACTTTCGAAAGAGTTAATTGATTTTTACGAAATTTTGCCCACATGTTGGAATCCACCACCGCAAGAACCCTATTTAAAATGGGCCCAATCGGACCATTTTAAGGGTAGTTTTTAGGGGTTGAAAAAGTTTTTGGGCCCAAAAGTACCTAAAAAATTCTCAGAATCGTTTCAAAATTGAAATATAACCCTTTAATAGCAATTAAAAAGTGCCCCTAAAATTTCAATCAAATCGGCCTGACAGGACCGGATTTACAAATTTTTTGAAAATACTGATTTGCAGATACATAGGGACTTATTTACTGAAGGGTATATTTAATTTGGTGTAGACCTTCGATCGACAATAATATTGCAATTAAGAAAAAAATGTAATTTTAAGGGGTGTATTAAGGAGTTAAATTTTTTATTTTGCCCAAAATCCAACTTAAGTTCGCATAATAAAGCCACAAGGCCTGTATTAGCAAATACACTATATTGTCGGCAGGGTTTTGGGAGTGCGACCCGGGTTTTTTAACATTGCGTTCGAACTCTTCATATCTATAATACTCCACGACCTAAAAGCAGCATTTATCAAGTCACGTTCCTGCGGAAAGCCAATAAGGATTCCGTGGAAAATGTTGATATATTTTGTACAGTGCTGTCCTGATTGTTTATAACCAATTATTTAAAGACATGTAGTTTTTTTCATATCAAAAGTTCAGTCATTTGGCGACGGGACCATTCCAACCCTACGACTTTAAAATTTAGGAATTGTAACCGAAGAAACAAAGTTATAGCGTATATCGCTTCTACGTATGCGCCGATTTTCTAGCAGCAGAACTTTTTCTATTTATATGTCAAACATCCTACGAAATTTAGTTTTGGTCCGTTTAGCCGTTGGACGAAAATCGTGTTAACAAACAGGCAAGTAGAATTTCTGCAAAAGCACTTATTACCATTCCGAGGACCTCATTAAAAGAATATCTTGTGATTTGTGAAATCACTAAAAGTGAATTTTGACCTTAATTCCAGTTCCACTGGAACAGAAAAAAATCTCGAAGAAATATTGGTATTCCGGGAAATGAACATCAGGCAGAAAATTCTTTAACTCGCGTTATCACAAAAATCGAAGATCTTAAACGGGAAGGTGCCAATTGAGATTAGTAATTTCGGAACATAACTAAAAATATATATATTTTTGTAATTTGTGTTCAGCATTTCAAATAAGATCCAGTGATAGATATTACTCAAGCAACGGACACATATTATGCTTGACCCGACATTACATTGTGCAAGAACCAAGAGCTTAGCGTGCAAAATACAACAATCATTTTTGTGTAATTAAACAATTCGTTTTCTTAATACTGTTAAATTACAAAAAAAATATCGCATTTTTAATAAAAATCCATTGAATGGTGCAAAACTATTAGGAAATATTATTTTAATTATTCTCATATTATTAGTTAGTATTCTTTGTCAACGCACGTGTAATTAGTAATTAGGAAACGTTAATGAATTAATAAATAGGCAGGAATCTACATATTTATGACAGTTAACATGTTCTAATAGGTGTCAATGACAGTTTTGTTGCAATTTTTACATGTGCTTTTATTTACTTTTTCAATAAAGAACAGTCTACTAAAACAACTGTAAGTTCCAGTGGCGTACTCTATAGGATCAAACGGAAAACACCTTTCTCATGTCTACTCTTTCGGAAAACCTAGAAAAATCCAAGATTATTTTATTTTTTCTGTAAATTATAGAAAACCTAGAAAAATCCAAGAATATTTTATTTTTTCTGTAAATTACAGAAAATCTGGAAAAATAAGGAATTTTGATCTAAAGTAATAGACGTACTTAATTCACAAATGTTCGAAATAGAACAAAAAAAATTCGACGGTTGAAAACGGCATTACGTTTTAGCTATGTCTTTCCAAGGCAACGCCGTGAGGTGATTTTTTCACGAGCTATGGCTCAGTAGCGCTTAAAGATTTTTTTTTATACGTCACTGTTCACAATTTATCAGCCTTGAAATTGATAATGACCTTTCTTTGTTTTAAATTAGATAGTTCTCTGTTATTTTTCAAAAATACACTTTAGGGAATATTCTGAAAAATTAAGCAGAGGGATTGACGGGTATGATTTTTTGTATAAGAGAGGCCACCCCTGATAATTTTCCGCAAAATCCCCTTTGTTTATGCATTTTTTTTGTATTTTTCCTATTTCGTCTAGACTGAAAATTACATTTAAGTAAAAAAATATTCTATTCTAAACATATCTCAAAAACTTTCCTCTTCAACTAATCACCTTTTTGACATGAAAAATGTTATCCTTTCAATCAGTCGAAAAAAGTTGGTATTCCCATTTAGAAAAATGGCCGATGACGTCATTGCTCAAATACAAAACACGATCGAAAACTGATTAGACAATATGTGTTTTCAAAAATGAACATCGACATATCCGAGTATTGTTTTCAGAAAGTCTCAGCAAAAATTTTAATTTCATATTACATATAAAATTCTTCAGTTCAGTTATGTTTAAAACTGATTTATAATAGTTTATTTTACCACGATTATGTTTTTTTTACACTTTGTATTTAATTTTTTTTTTCTTTTATTATTCCGGAAGTTTGCCTTTGTAGTTATGAAAAACCTGGAAAAGTCAGTTTTGTAACGAATTATTATTATAGGCTTGCAAACGGAAATATTTTTCTTGTAGATGGAGTGATGATTATTAATACACGCTCGACAATTGAAGTCATAACTACTAGTCTTTTTTTCTTGTATTTCACCAATATTATAGTATATACTTTCTTTCTTCACATAACGTTTCTCAAGTTTAGATAAATTTTGAAAATTCTAACTTACGAATAATTATTTCAGAGTATTTTGACCTACGCCACTGTTGTCCGGTCATTATTCTGTAACTGCATTATTCATACAGGTAATTGGCAACAATGACATCCAGTATAGCGTGCATTGATAAACAATATAGCTATAGTTATAATAGCTATTTTTTGTACATTCATTGACTTCACTACAATACTAGTTTGTGAAATTTTTTCTTATTTAATTAATTATCTATTGAAACCCATTCTTCCACGATATTTTTTTTTGCATTTGAAAACGTATTACAGGTGTGTCCATGTATCGTTGTTAACTTATGTGAATTATGCTTTGAATAACTCGGATAAAATCTACAAACTTAGATTTTATAATATTTACTAGCCTTTGCCCGCGACTTTAATGACGTGTGTCGGTTTTGATAAAAAAAACCTTTCTTATACCTTATTATATAGCGATGTCATCTTGCAGAAGATTTTAAAATAGTACAGAAATGTGGTTACATTATTCGTGGATTTAGACATTTTGCAATCACAAACTGAGGTACTTTATTATTAATTCAAGTCAATGAACATGGGCAGTGCCAAAATTCACTGCTGGGGGCGCCAGCTATATAACGACCTCAGTCTGTGAATAGCTTATAGCAGTGTGTGCAGAATAAGTTTATTTCAAATAACCAATCATTAACAATGCCAATGTGCTGTGTTTACCAATGTTCAAATTATAAAGATTTCCAAAGGATCTGGAACTGAAGAAGTGATTGTATATGACTATCAGAAAGGAAAAAAAATACTGTAAATGTGGGAACAATAGTTTGTGAAACTCACTCTACTAAAGAAGATTTTGCCACAAAAAGGGAGAAATTGCAGGTAGAAAAACTAATTATATTTATATAAATGATGATTATAATACTAAAACATCACAGATTTAATTTGAATTATTCCTTATTTAAATCACACAACTTAGGAAGGAATACGTAGATTTGGTTTTTACAATTCTCCAATTGAAAACCAATCATAGCTTAGGTCATTATGTACCTGCTGCCATCTATCTTATGCTTTTCATATGCCCGTGTCCTTTGCAGCTAGACGAATAATTTTCTCGTATTTGTGCTGGTTTTAACCCAAGCGCAGTCATTTAAAAAATAGCCTACACATTCAATCCCTAAAGTTTATGTTTTGATTCCAGTAGTGTATCAAGTCCAGCCATTTTTGAGTGATAAAAATTCTGGAAACGCTGTCATATCAAAATACTAGAAAACTTCGCAAGGAAACTAATTTGTAAACACAAAGTCAGTTACAATTTTTTTGTGTAGGTACCTATAGATATCAAGGAATGTCTGCCTCAGACTTCAGTTATTTAATACTGTATTTGATATAAATATAAATTCTAAAAATATCCGCACTTCTGAAGAATGTAGATTTCTCGGAATCATGGTGGACACTCAGCTGAATTGGGCAAGTCAAGTAAATTCATTAATAACTCGATTAAATAAAGTATTCTTTATTATTAAACGTCTCAAAACTTGCTGCAGTATTGATGTTCTTCTAAATGTATATTACGCGTATGTATATTCAATATTGAGCTATAACATCATTATTTGGGGTCAATCTACTGAAATCTCTAGAATTTTAATTTTACAAAAACGTATTCTACGTACAATTTTTAATTTACCGTGCCGTGAAACAGTCAGACCGTACTTTCTTAAATACAAAATTCTTACTGTACATGCAATTTTCGTTTACAGTAACATTATTTTCGTTAAGCAAAATCTTAATAAATATGAGTTTACGCATGATATACACTGCCGTAACACACGTAATAGAGACAACATTTACTTGACTCGTCATAATCATGCGAGGTTTAAAAAAAGTCCATATTATACTTCTGCTCATATGTATAATGCACTCCCTGAGTCCATTAAACAGATCACAGTTTTTAATAAGTTCAGAAATAAATTAAAAGAATATTTGTGCAATAAACCACTGTACACTCTAAATGATTATTTTTAATATGCTTTGTTTTTTAAGTCTGACCATGTACAAACA
The DNA here is from genome assembly GCA_034508555.1 of Venustoraphidia nigricollis. Classification (NCBI taxonomy): domain Eukaryota; kingdom Metazoa; phylum Arthropoda; class Insecta; order Raphidioptera; family Raphidiidae; genus Venustoraphidia; species Venustoraphidia nigricollis. The sequence continues at coordinate 2,192,548 of JAVRKA010000071.1, forward strand.
ATTGTTTTTAATGTACAATAAATTATCTTATCTTATCTTATCTTATTATTTTGTTAGGCACTTTCTAGTTAAAATTTCTTATAAAGAAAAAGCTGTGAAACAAATAGTGCACTCAAATGACAGTTCGCTCAATAAAATACAAAAATCCTTGTTAACGAACATCTCTCTTGGACACCTATGACAGCTGTCAAGACAAAATGTTAAACTTTCTGAGCGCGGCGTGTTTTTGATATTATAATAAGTGTTGTGATTTTATTGTAATTAGGTAGTAGAAGAGTTTCTTCGTAACACAGGATCAGAATAAAGGTGTACACTGTCATGTTACATTTGCAGTTATTGTACTGACGTTTCGACAATCTTTTTTAGCATCTTCGGAGTATCAGAGTTACAAGTTAAGATGGCAGTTTACAATTTTGATTAAGCTAGTGAATATAAAAAAAAAAAAAAAATTCTTTAAAACTTATAAACTTTGATAGCATTTGGTAAGTTTTTCTTTTATTGCTAAAATGTAATAAAATAAAAACTGACCAAATATTTTCAAAGTCTGTATGTTTTTAAGTCTTTCTTTTATATTCATTAACCCATTAACATAAATCATAAAATTATGTCATAGCTTGTAACTCTGATATTCACTATTAATGCTTCGAAGATGACAAAAAAGATCGTCGAAGCATTGGTACCAATAAATATAATTTTAACATAATCTGCGACTTAGAATACATCGAAGAATCATAAATTTCTCCTTTTTGAGAATTAAAAAATCACAATAAAAGATTTTATTATTTTTTTTAAATTTTCAACCAACTACGATGTCAAAGCGAGCATTAAGGCTGTATTAGTTTGCAGTCAGTACCTGCTAGATAATTTAACACTTAGATATTATTATACGATGCTTTGTAGTTTCAAAGCCGTACAGTCGACACTATTGCTACAAATCAGTTAAGATAATGTTTTTGTCAAAACCGTGGGTAAAGTACAGGGTGGCCAACTAAGAATGCGAGATACTGTATCTGGGAAACTATCTATCGTAGAGACTTGCGGCAAAAAAATTTATTACTAAAACGGCCAAGAGAAAAACCTGGAAAATATTTTCAAGTTTCTGAAATGGCCGCTAGAGGGCGTAACTGCAATCTTGAATCTAAAAAAGTGATATTTCTGTGAATTCCGCTATATTAAGCTAACAAAAAAATACCTGATTTTTAAAGTCGAGGATAATCGGAACCTTTTTTGTTTGAAAAGTTTTGCTGTATCTCTAAAGAAAAAGTGGTGGGGGGTATTCAAAGGTTTCCGTAAACAACATCCTGTATCTTCGAAACGGCTGAACCGATTTTAACAAACTTGGGCTAGTTGAAAAGAGCTGTTCTTGGGCTACAAACGTTATAATATTTGAAGTTTTATTGGTTTCATATGTCGCCGCTAGAGGGCTTTTTTCGACATTCCGACAGAAATGGTTAATTTTTTCGAAAAAATTAAATGCATTGGTATAATGTTTTTTTCATGGAAAAGTAGCTAAATGTTGCCTTAACAAACTCGCGAAAACCGCATCTCGATATCTTGTTCCTAACCTAAAATTTAGGCCAAAGAAAATTTTATACGAAATCCTTTAAATTTTTATTTATTTAAAATAAGTTTTCCGGAGCTGTTTTTTGTTCATCAAAATAAAATCACCCTATTTGAAAATATTACAAAATATCGCTAAAAGGTAAGTAACGCTTATAACAAAAGGCATATTTTCTGATTAAGCAAATTCACTATGGGTATATACGACAAAGACAATTTAATAGAAGCAGTCCATGGAAAACTTAAAGGATTTCCGTATAAAATTTTCTTTGGCCTAAATTTTAGGTTAGGAACAAGATATCGAGATGCGGTTTTCGCGAGTTTGTTAAGGCATCATTTAGCTACTTTTCCATGAAAAAAACATTATACCAATGCATTTAATTTTTTCGAAAAAATTAACCATTTCTGTCGGAATATCGAAAAAAGCCCTCTAGCGGCGACATATGAAACCAACAAAACTTCAAATATTATAACATTTGTAGCCCAAGAACAGCTCTTTTCAACTAGCCCAAGTTTGTTAAAATCGGTTCAGCCGTTTCGAAGATACAGGATGTTGTTTACGGAAACCTTTGAATACCCCCCACCACTTTTTCTTTAGAGATACAGCAAAACTTTTCAAACAAAAAAGGTTCCGATTATCCTCGACTTTAAAAATCAGGTATTTTTTTGTTAGCTTAATATAGCGGAATTCACAGAAACATCACTTTTTTAGATTCAAGATTGCAGTTACGCCCCCTAGCGGCCATTTCAGAAACTTGAAAATATTTTCCAGGCTTTTCTCTTGGCCATTTTAGTGATAAATTTTTTTGCCGCAAGTCTCTACGATGGGTAGTTTCCCAGATACAGTACCTCGCATTCTTAGTTGGCCACCCTGTACATAAAGGTCAGTTTCTTATACAAATTTTTTTATTATTAAGCGGTTATATAAGTATTCATCGATTGCCTGGAAATCAGTAGCCCACAAATCACTAGCGCGCTGTGCTGTCACTGAATGTCTAAAAACACATAACTGTTGAGCACGCACTTCCCAAATTAACAAATAATAACAGTAAATTAAATAAAACGAAACTACTTGCGTTTACTGTTCAAAATATTTTTTTTATTTATAAAACGTTTCTACCAAATTTTTGGTCCTTTTCAATTTTTCAAAATACAAAATAAATTATAATTGTTTATATAAAAACAAAACAGTTAAGTACTAAATTTTTTTTTATAAAAATTATATGATCTATGGTAATGAAATGTCATATATTGTTTTAATATATGACATTTCATTACCATAGATCATATAATTTTTATAAAAAAAATTTTAGTACTTAACTGTTTTGTTTTTATATAAACAATTATAATTTATTTTGTATTTTGAAAAAATTGAAAAGGACCAAAAATTTGGTAGAAACGTTTTATAAATAAAAAAAATATTTTGAACAGTAAACGCAAGTAGTTTCGTTTTATTTAATAGTATATTACTGTTGGTAGAGTCAATATTATTAAATAATAACAGTGTTGACGAAATGGAATTCTTAAATTGACCCCCTGCGTTTGTTTTTTTCGGGCATATTATTCTGACAAATTATGAAACATTTGAATATTTATTAATCGCACAGTGTGTAATAAAAGTCAGTAGACAGCAGAGTGAATTTGGTAGGTGCAATTAATAAATATTGAACAAGTACCAACTATGTTTTTGTACACAGAGGGTTCTGTACTAACAGCAATTATATCTTATAAGTTTCTGGGCCACTTATCTCAGAAATCACTGAACCAATCAGATAGTTAGTTAATTAATTAGTCGTAGATCTAGACTGTGGAGTTCTTACTGACACACACATTAAAAAAAAATCGCTGCATTTTCTTGAACTTTTCTTTACGTATATATTCTATAATATAATCAGACTAATTTTATCATGAACACGATTTGACCTTGTCACCATATTTCCATTTCCTTACTGAACGTGAAAGGAAAAAAAGGCGAGTATCAAAATCATTAATGACTCCTGTTACTAACAGCTGCCTTCATCAAAATATTATTATTAATTATTTAATTTGAAATCAACTTTCCACTCTCACAGAAAATCATTCAGAATGGTTGCTAATTTGGCAGACTTTTGATTTTTGAAAGTATGAACAAAACAATAATGTATTACTCAGTGCTGGTACTGCCGGATTTATATACGGGCACTTAGAGCCCAGGCCCACAGGTCCCAACCAACTAGGGGTTCCACGACCTAATGTAGAATTCAATTTCTGAAAAAATATATAATAAAAAAAATATACATGCACATTGATCGGCCATCGATACTCTTAATTATTTTCAGTAAAAATTTGCATACGGTGTTTCAATATAAAATTTTGAAAAATGCGTTATTTATTAATAAATAAAAGAAGTTTTCCACTTTAACAAAATGCATCATGTGTTTTAATAAGCATCGAAACTTGATCTTTTTACATGGGACTCTCCACAGCATTTGTGCCCATGGATCCTTGCATTATCAAATTCGGCACATAGTGACTACACTGATATTCAAAAATATCCTGAATTTTAATTGATTGCACTGTAGGTGCAATTATAAAGTGTGCAAGATAAATCCTTTCACATTATTTTAAGGAAATCACACACACACAAATATGTGGTTCAAGATGTGTGCGTCAGATATTGCTAGTACAATGCAACCTGCAAATCGTATATTATTGTGTTTTTTATAACATTTTTATGATTGATATATCGCTGTCATCGCATACTCAGCACAACAATAAATAAAATGCACTCAAAATATTCATTGCTGCATTTATTAACTGTCCGTATTGCGTAATTACAATTCTCTCGATTACTCTTATCTAGGGATGAGATATTTTTGTCGATATATTAAAAATATCACTGAAATTATGTCTATAATGAAGCAGTTAGTCTTTACAATTATTAGGGAATTCAATACTGAATTATCGTCAATTCCAAAATTGGCACCGATTAGTGGTGTGTCGTTCACAATTTTAGTATCAACAAAACGAGTTCGTAACCTGTGCCAGGTCAACTAGTTTAAAAGTGAGTTGATTTAACTCACTAGATTGAACCGTTGCGACCGTAAAACATTTTGTATTTCGTTGGTTTTAAATACGAAGACAGAGCTCTGCACTATATTCATTTTTAATACGAAGTAGGTGTAAACGGGTGCATACAAATACTGCCGTTCGATAGTCCTGACTTACTAATCAGTAACAAAAAAAAAAAAAAACACATATACGAGTACACATGTGTGTCACTTTCGTTTTGCGTTTTGTTACCGAAATATAAGTAGTTGAATCGTCAACTAGATATTCTAAAAATAGAAACACAGCTAATTGGTTGACGAACAATTAACAGCTAATTTTACGAGTTCGTAAAACCAATGCTCACCACTAGTTCCGTTATTTTGTTCTCAGTTCCGGAATTCCGGAACTTTTCCCGATACTGCAAAGAACGCACCACATAAACGCTGCTTCTAGAAGAACATGTCTTTTTTAAATTGGAATGTGGTAAGTGACATAGAAAACGTCGAATGAAATTTGCAAACAAACATTTTCGAAAAATGTAAAAATATTTATAACACAAGAGAGATCATCAATCATTAGTAAAAAACCTATTTTAATGGCCCCATTCTAGTCGAAAAGTTAAGCAAAAATTAGTTAATTTTTAATTTTGGAATTCCGATACCTATTATTTTTTCAGTTCTTGAATTCGGGTTTTCGTGTATTAATGTTTATTATACATCAGGTAAACTATATTATTATAATATCATCGCGCAAAAAAAACGAATTTAACGCTAGCAAATGCACGGGTAAAGACCAGTAAACAATACTTGTTTTTCATTATCGTCCAGCCCTAGTATTAAGTATTATTATTAGTAAAGTTATGTTACATGCTCGTATTTTTATGTTTTACAATAAAACTAATTGCATTCTTAAAATCTCATAAAAATTAAGTAAGTCTTAAAACTAGACTTTCAAAATACAGCAAATATAAAAGTGTGCTGTTCACTGCCTCGAAGTGCTCTGAGTACATTAAAACATAATGTTAAAGATTAATAAGTAATAAGCAGGTTGATTTAAATAACTTCAGGAATAATAGGATAAATGAGCGTATTCAGACTTGGAACTGAAGCATTTTAATTATGTGACCTTAATTTTCGAACGGAAAACCGCAAATACATACAGATATTTCACGTTTTTTGCTTAATCTCTCATCCTATCGCAAAATCTGACAGAAACATAGGATACTTTTGTATTATGTGTAAAATTAAAGAAAAAACAAAAAAAATACCGGGTCGCAGTGCCAAAACCCTGCCGACAATATAGTGTATTTGCTAATGCAGGCCGTGTGGCTTTATTATGCGAACTTAAGTTGGATTTTGGGCAAAATAAAAAATTTAACTCCTTAATACACCCCTTAAAATTACATTTTTTTCTTAATTGCAAATTATTGTCGATCGGAGGTCTACACCAAATTAAATACACCCTTCAGTAAATAAGTCACTATCTGCAAACCAGTATTTTCAACAAATTTGTAAATCCGGTCCTGTCGGGCCGATTTTATTAAAATTTTAGAAGCACTTTTTAATTGCTATTAAAGGGTTAAATTTCAATTTTGAAACGATTCTGAGAATTTTTTAGGTATTTTTGGGCCCAAAAACTTTTTTCAACCCCTAAAAACTACCCTTAAAATGGTCCGATTGGGCCCATTTTAAATAGGGTTCTTGCGGTGGTGGATTCCAACATGTGGGCAAAATTTCGTATCAATCAATTAACTCCTTCGAAAGTTATTGCCCGCACACATATATATATACCTATATATATATATATATATATATATATATATATATATATATATATATATATATATATATATATAAACATTTTTAAAAATGGTGTCAAAGTGTTTAGGAGGTTATGAAACGTTGTTTAGGAGGTTATGAAACGTCGAGAAATTTTGGTCCGACCCCTAGGTCCCGCTATCCGACCGATGCCAATAGTGTATGTTGCCATATGGCAAATATACTAATAACTCGCTTCGCTACTTTGTTTTGGAAATCTGGTGTATTAAAATTTGATTTAGAATGCTCGAAAATCAATTACAGGTTTTCGTCATCCCTCATATAGGAACTACTGCTTCAAATAAGAACCAATAGATTCAGAGAAAATACGCTATGACAGACGAACAGACAGGCAGACACAAGAGTGATTCTCTAAGGGTTCCATTTTTTCCGCGTATGTTCAAAAATAAATCCAAGCACGCCCATCTACAGACGTATGACGTCCTTCTTCGTCATCTAATCAAATCAATGATATCACGATATTGCATTATCATTGGAACTACATAAAACTAATTTTCATGTCAATTGGGCAAATGGAAATGGGTCAAAAATGCATTACAACGTTTTACCCTTGCAGACATGTGAACCAAAAGAAAGATATGTAACAGTAGATTGTATATCTAGTAACGTAATGAGTTATGTTACAGTGAGCTGTGACAGTATGTTTAAAACGAGTGCCAGCGTGTATTAACATTTACACGAGCCGTAATACCATTACGCATAAAGAACGTATATGGTATTTTACATTTTTGCACTTACTTCAGTTTCAAAATTGTTAACAGTTCATTTTTGAACAAAACCAACTGACAGGTAAACAGCGATTTATTATGGAAGTGATATAGCAAGACTAGTTTTATTTTACTTTACCGCGCTGGTGCGGAATGGGTCACTTTACATGTTTGTATATACGCATGTAAAACAGCTATTTTATAGGGGGTAGTGTAAAAAAACAATTATCTCTTTACATTTACATAATTTTTGAAGCGTTCGATGTATACGTAAATATTTATCCACTAAAAAAAATCTATATCTAATAAAAAATAGAAAAAAAATCCACTGAAAGGGGAAAACACCTAAATATTGCAATCGGCGCCCATTTAGTAGCAGTATAAAAAAGTTTGTTAGTGTATTTGCCATATGGCAACATACACTATTGGCGTTGGTCGGATGGCGGGACCTAGGGGTCGGACCAAAATTTCTCGACGTTTCATAACCTCCTAAACACTTTGGCACCATTTTTAAAAATGTTTATATATATATGTATATATATATATATTTATATATATATATATATATATATATATATATAGGTATATATATATGTGTGCGGGCTATAACTTTCGAAGAAGTTAATTAATTTTGACGAAATTTGGCACACATGTTGGAATCCATTACCGCACGAAGCCTATTTAAAATGGGCCCAATCGGATCATTTTAAGGGTGAATTTTAGGGGTTGAAAAAAGTTTTTGGGCCCCAAAATACCGAAAAAAATCTCGGAATCGTTTTAAAATTGAAATTTAACCCTTTAATAGCAATTAAAAAGTGCCTCTAAAATTTTAGTAAAATCGGCCCAACAGGACCGGACTTACACATTTTTTGAAAACACTAATTTGCAGATAGTGACTTATTTATTGAAGGGTGTCTTTAATTCGGTGTAGACGTTAGATTGATAATAATATTACAATTAAGAAAAAAATGTTATCTTAAGGGGTGTATTAAGGGGTTAAATTTTTTATTTTGCCCAAAAACAAACTTAATTTCACATAATAAAAGTCTAAAACCACACGGCCCTATACAAGCAAATACACTATATTGTCGGCAGGGTTTTGGCACTGCGACCCGGGTTTTTTTTAAATTGACGCCGATCTCAAAATTTAGTTAATACCTCTTTTTACGTGAATAAAGGCGATTCTATTTTTCTATAAAAAGATTTTTAATAATACAGAAGTTCTAAATTCTGATAGCGACGTTGCCAATCCATATGGTCGAAATCTTTTAAATTAGGTTCAATTGTTTTTTTTAATCTACTTGTTTCGTTTTACATGAAATTGGAGAAAAAGTTCCGTGTTTCCCAATGGGATTTAAATCCAGTACCTTCGAAACAGAATACATTTCGGAATTTTTCAAAAACTGTTCGCAACCACGTTGAAATGTGTGGTTGCAATAACACCGAGTTGGGTAGAGTAATGGTAACAGCACTAGACTCGCATTCGGGAGGTACCGGGTTCGAATCCCGGCGGGGGCAGATGTGGCTGGGACTGCCTCTCGCCGAGAAACGGTAATTCCTGTACCGGCCATCTTGATTGAGGTTTACCATGGTTTCCCTCAATTAATTCCAGATAAATATCGAGATGGTTCCTAATTTGAGGCCATGGCCCATTACCTATAAAACTCCTAATTCAAAAATTACCTACCTTATCCTAATTTCCTATAATTCCTTCATTCGCCCATTGCTATTACATAAGTTGAAGTTGTAAAAAATGTAGAAAATAACAGGAAGTGGTAGATGAAAAATTAGTAATGGTGCGAATGGCGATTGTTATGACAAAGTCGAGAAACGGACGTTAAACGCATTATTATTATTATTATTATTATGTGTGGTTCCAATAATAGCATCGGAAGTAATCTGTTTGTGTGTAGAAAGTAAGCCGAAGTTTTCCAAGAAATAACTTTTAATTTTATATAATGTGCGGTTTGTGCAAAAATAATGTGTGTCATTTTATTTTTGCGGCATTGTTTTCTCTCGCCACTCCTTTGCCAGACTCTGGATAATACGTATCACTCAAATCTTACGAAGTGCAATGTGCATACTATATATCTACCATTTTTCGACTATCTCTATTTAACCAGCGTTCGTGATAACACTGATTTGTTATTTTTAAAATATCAACAATTGTTTAAAACCTACCGAACATTAAAAAAAATAGTCAAATGCAAAGTATACTTGCACAATAGTCCATGCCATTAGTCCCTCTACTTGTATGTTGTGTAGCCAAATTTTGTTCGTGCAATTACAAAGAAATATGTAGAAAATGATTTTTTTTATAATTGATCGCGTTAGAATGTTTCAGTCCTAATAATTTCTCTTTTTTATTCTTTTTTGACCTTCAAATTTGTTTCTAAAAAGAATATAATAAAGAATACACGATTCCCTTATTGTTTTTTTCATTTCCCAATTTACCCACTGAAATGAACCCGCGGAATCAAAATTCAACTTTTTAAATTTAATAATTGGCCTTCACACTCTATCTCTGTGCCAAATTTCAAATTTTTGTATCAAGTAGTTTCAAGGAAAATGTTTTTGACGGACTCACAGACCGACACCGAAATAATATTCCGTTAGTGTTCTGTATTGCACGGAACACTAAAAATAACCACAAAACACCAAAAGCCTATCTAAAATGGTTTGGCATTTTGAGGTTATTAGTGTATTTGCCATATGGCAACATACACTATTGGCGTTGGTCGGATGGCGGGACCTAGGTGTCGGACCAAAATTTCTCGCCGTTTCATAACCTCCTAAACACTTTGGCACCATTTTTAAAAATGTTTATATATATGTATATATATGTATATATATATGTATATATATATATATATATGTGTGTATATATATATATATATATATATATATATATATATATATATATATATATATATATATATATATATATATATTTATATACGTATATATATATATATTTATATGTGCGGGCAATAACTTTCGAAGGAGTCAATTCATTTTAACGAAATTTGGCATACATATTGGAATCCATCACCGCACGAAGCCTATTTAAAATGGGCCCAATCGGGTTATTTTAAGGGTAGTTTTTAGGGGTTGAAAAAAGTTTTTGGGCCCAAAAATACCGGAAAAATTCTCAGAATCGTTTCAAAATTGAAATTTAACCCTTTAGTAGCAATTAAAAATTCCTCCTAAAATTATAAGCAAATCGGCCCGACAGGACCGGACTTACAAATTTTATGAAAACACTAGTTTGCGTATACGAATTTACTTACTGAAGGTCGTATTTAGTTTGGTGCAGATGTTGGATTGATAACATTATTTCAACTAATAAAATTATTATTGTAAGAGGTGTATTAAGGGGTTCAATTTTTTTTTATTTTGTCCAAAAACAAACTTAAGTTCATTTAATAAAGCCACAAGACCTGTATTAGCAAATACACTATATTGTCGGCAGGGTTTTGGCACTGCGACCCGGGTTTTTTTTTAAATTGACACCAAAGATGAAAGATTTGATCGTAAATGTGAAGTCCAAATATCCTTACTAGAGTTTATTTTTATTAGAAAATCAAGTAACCTAAGGTAAAGTTTAATTAGTGTATTTGCCATATGGCAACATACACTATTGGCGTCGGTCGGATGGCGGGACCTAGGGGTCGGACCAAAATTTCTCGACGTTTCATAACCTCCTAAACACTTTGGCACCATTTTTAAAAATGTTTATATATATATATGTATATATATATATTTATATATATATATATATATAGGTATATATGTGTACGGGCTATAACTTTCGAAGAAGTTAATTTATTTTAACAAAATTTGGCACACATGTTGGAATCCATCACCGAACGAAGCCTATTTAAAATGGGCCCAATCGGGCCATTTTAAGGGTAGTTTTTAGGGGTTGAAAAATGTTTTTTGGGCCCAAAATACCGAAAAAATTCTCCGAATCGTTTCAAAATTGAAATTTAACCCTCCGGTAGTAATTAAAAAGTGTCCCTAAAATTTTAATAAAATCGGCCCGACAGGACCGGACTTACAAATTTTGTGAAAACACTAGTTTGCAGATAGTGAATTATTTACTGAAAGTTGCATATAATTTGGTATAGAGGTTCGATTGATAATAATATTGCAATTAAGAAAAAAAATGTTATTTTAAGGGCTGTATTAAGGAGTAAAATTTTTTTTTTACCCAAAAACCAACTTAAGTTCGCATAATAAAGCCACACTGCCTGTATCAGCAAATACACTATATTGTCGGCAGGGTTTTGGCACTGCGACCCGGGTTTTATTATTTTCTTTTAAAAAAATACCCCATGATATTTTTTGACAGTAAAACATGGACATCTGAAATTTTGTTACATAAGCCTCAAGCTCTAACTATTAGCAAAATTTACAAAGACACTATTGCAAAAGATACATGCTTCACTGCTATTTTTATGCCAAGAATTTCTCTAAATGTGCAGCAAAATACCTACGGAGATACTAGCGGTTTGGCAACACTGGCTCCAGATTAAAACAATTGGTATGGAGATAGCAATGATGCTCCGTTTAGAGTCGGTTCGTTTCTCCGTGTGTAACGATACACATAGGTATAATGTGTAATATAATTATGCATGCGACACAACTGGCTCGAGTGCAGACGCGAAGGCAGACGTTACAAGAGGGCGTGTGTTCGTATGCCGTCGTTGAAAATCACTATAATTATGGAGAAATTGGCAATGTGAAAACTGCATGCGCCAATATAATGACAATGCGACGGTCCGTTAGCAAGTAATGCTCTTTGCATAGACCGTGAATACAAATCAGAAAAACTCATATGATATATAAAACCTGTCTTCTCTTTAACTGACATAAAAGAGGTTATCAATTCGACATGTATATTTTTAAAGTAAAATTTCTTTAGCATGGTAGGGCAAAATTGATTCATGAGATTGAAAACGTAACCAACGTAGCGCAATGTCGGCTGTATGAACATTAAGCTAAGATGACGACAAGGTAGAACGGTTGCTTCGTAACCTAACGACCGTAGGTTCGATTCAATCTGTCGGTGTTATTGCTATTTTTTTTACAATTATATTGTTTACTTTCATGCTATGACGTCAATTGTCCTCTTCCATATCCATTTTTAATGAAAGTCAGCGTCAAGAAAATCGGTTTTTAACTATATATATGTACCTATACGTAAAATCTACCAAAAAAGTTTTTGAACTGAGCACTATAGAAATTAAAGAGCAAGTTTATGATTTGAAAATAGATATTTTGAATGAAAATAATTGCGGACTGGTCAGGAAATTGCCCTTGCATAAACAAGGGTAATTTCCACACTAACTTCGCTCGATAAAAGTTATTCAGATTCGGTTTTTCCTTTTAATAGTTATTAACTATTTTAAAATATATATTATGAATAACATTTAAACTAAATTATAATATTTTTTCTGAACACATTCTGAATACATCCATACAATATTTTTGAAGGTAGAATCTCTTGACCCTAACTAACTCTAGATCACCAGTCGATCGGTCGACTAGATTTCTCTATTAATCTGATATAAAGATAAGTCCAAGTTGTGCAAAAATGTTTTGTACTCATAAAGTCATGATGTAATATCCCACATATGTGTGCGGGCTTTAAGATGTTAATTAATTATTAATCTATTAATTATCATCATCATAGTTGACTATGTACGGTTACATATTCAAATGCCCACAAGAATAAATTCTGTTCTTGTTTTGTTCATAATAATATTAACATATCGTGTACAGTCCGATGGTAATCTTTTGCCGAATTACTGTAGTTCATAAGATATGTTTGAAAATGTACAATATTTGAATTGTTTAGTTTTTAAAAGATAATTTTTGCAATTTATTCATTTTTTTAGTCCATTGTTCCATTATTTTTATTTACCAATAGATATTAGAGAGTTACATTTTATAGTTATAATTACTTAGGTCAGTCTGACTTTAATAAATTTGTATATACGCCGTAGTCTTTACTTCACTCTGTTTAAAAACTCACTACCTGCTTCAGCTGTAAAAACTGTATTCATAGAGACCATCTTGGTTGAGTGTTTACTGTTGTTTTCCTCAATAATTTTAGGCAAATGTTGAGATAATTATTATCTTCTCAAAGGATATTATCTGAGTTTAATCCAAATGTGACCCAGGGTAAACGTAAGTGGAAATCTAATATACTGGTTATAAAATATATCAACTATCTCCACTGCACCAAAATTATTTATCCTGGATGAACCGATATATCGTTTCATCAAAATTGATGTTAATAAATAAGTAAAAATAATACCGTTCAGTTATTTCTACTATACTAATTTGTTCACAATTGAATTTTATTTTAACGTCTTTCTAGGTTGTCTTGACACAAAAGTGCAATACTTGAACAATTAATGTTACGTGGTGTCAACTCCCGATTCGTGTGTTCTATGGCCAAATTTTGATTCTGTTGTTATAAAAAATACACGATTAAATTGCTTATAATACTAATTGATAGAGCTAGAATTTGTTAGTCTCGATAGTTTTTTTAAGCTTTCGAATTTTGTATTAAAATAGAGAATAAGGAATAAAAAAAACTTTGTCCAATGTGGTGCTCGAACATATGACTCTGCAATAATGCGATTATGAGTTTCGTTCTCTACCGACAGAGCTAGTCTAACTTGTGCACACCGCTCGATAATACTATATACCAGTCTGACTTTCATTCATTAATTTGAGATATAGTGTTAATTAACTCGTTTATAACAATTAATCGCACCAGCATTTTTCTATCCTGTTTTTTTCAGATTTTTCTGAGCGAACCTTTTGGTGGGAGACAGCAATTTTTAAGCGTTTTTTCCACAAAATTTTCCAGAAAAAAAGGAAATACATCATTAAGTGTATTATTAAATTCGTGCTTCAATAAGCTTCCATTTGGCATCCTACACGATAGTCCCTTGAAAAAAAGGGTTTTCCATTTCACAAAAGCTATCCCCCAGAATCAAAAATCAACTTTTTAAATTTCACGCCTGCCACTACATCTATGCCAAATTTAAAATTTTTACGTCAAATAGTTTCAGAGAAAATCGCCTGTGACAAGCGGACAGACACTATTCCATAACATTATTGATCAAGCCATATTTGTGTTCTTCTAGAATAAATAACTTTTGGGGCAATAGAACAAGTTGTTATTTGTGACAAAATCTTTCGATCCCCTCTCATGTTTAGTCTGGGCAACATTTGTACCAAACTATCTGGTAAAAAGGACAATATCATTTAACTACCTTATCATTCCTTCCCTCTCACTTTACTATTGACTATAATTAAATGTTTAAAATGTAAGACAACAGAAGACTTATACCTACTTGTAATGGCGCGACTGACATCTATTATGAATGTTGATAAAATGGCATTATGAATTATTCCTGCCATCGTACGCCACTATTGAATGGGCGAACTGTACTCAATATTTCTGTGAGCTAAATTATCTAAGGTTTCATGGGTGGGCCAACAATAAATCTGTTCGAAATAATATTTTTATCTAAAATCTGATACACTCTAACTCACATAACATATGTGTTTGTTATCCGTGGAACCTAGCGGGGCTCTGAAACAGGGGATACTAAAAGTTTTAATTAAAATTAAATAATAATAATATATATTCTATTCTTTCAAATAATTCTTATGAGACCAAAGCTAAAATTAATCGGAAATTAAACGAAATTTACCAAAATAGAAAATTATTTGGATCGGCGTGACTTTCATGAAAGATTTTGATTTAAATACGTTGGTACAATATAATTATTACGTACGATTATAAATATCTCACTGCAGTCAAATTTTAATGTTTTTGTTTTAAATAAATGTACTATGATACACTACCTGAGTGAAGTTTCGGCTGCGATTTCCAGACATAAATAAATTTTAAAAAAGCTAACTTTGGTTCGCGTTAATATTGATTTGCTGAGAGAATTGTTTGCGTTAGCCAGTAATATCGATTTTGACGGGAACCATATCCTAACGCAAGCGTATCGAAGGTTTTAAATTGCTTTAAATTTAAATCGGTTCACCTATTTTCGACTGAGACTAGTAGTCAAAAAATTATGTTACCGCGTTTTCATCATAGAAAAAATGCGAAACCTTCGAAAATTCCGTCTAAAAACCGAAATTACAGAATACTTTCTATATTTTCCGTTTTATGTAATGCTTTTATGATTTAGATTCTCTAAAAAAACTGCGCGTTATTAATTTACAGTGAACAATTTGAATACTTATATAATGAATACATAATAAACATTAAATTATTCGTTGATTTCAATATTTGTATTTATTAAACTTTACAATGAAGTGTCCCCCGTTGGACTGACCATACGGTATTCTGAATCTTTGATTATAGATTAAATTGCAAATGGACACAAATTATGTCCATTTGATAAATATCAGTTAACGCCCAAATTAAATGACGTTAGGTTATTGCAAAACTCTGGACTCAAAAGGAATCAATACCGACATGCCATTGGAATTGTAACAATTCTTTTGATATGAGATCATTACAGTGACTGCTGCCCACATTTTGCCAAATTTTATTTTAAATACATGTAACAAAATAATAATAATAATTCAAAAAGAATGAAAACACATACATACATATAACCAAACGTCGTAGCTAGGAACTCAAAGAGACCCACTCGCAGACCCGCAGCCTTCATGTATTATTTCTTCTCGTACAAAATTAATTTGGGACGCGCCAAATTCAAATCTTCCCCTGGACGCTTATAACCGTAGCTACGATAGTGCATGTAACATATAATTATATAAAAATACCCTTTCGTCAATTAGACATCGTCACGTGTTAATATGGCAGATTTTTATATAAATGAATAAAACTAAAAACTAATTTACTGTTTTCGTCATGCATAAGTAGTGATAAATATATCGACCCTCTCGATTAATAGAAAATAAGTATAAAAACCAAATTGAAGTTAAATATATTTAAGAAAATTTATTGAAAAAAAATCAGTATTTAGGGCCGGACGATAGATGGCACTACGGTTTTATTTATCGTGTTATGTGAACAGCGCCACCTGCTTCAGCCGTGTGAACAACACTCACACTATTACCATTCCAGCCCACTAGTGGGGAATGCTGCTAATTTAGGTCGAAATTCACTTTTCAAAATTTTACAATATTTTTTTCGTTTTGAGGTCCCCCGAATCCAAAAAACATATTTTTGGAAAAACTCTGTGCGTCTGTTTGTCTCGTTAGCCTGTTAGTTGTGAACACGATACAGGTCAAACGGATGAACGGACTGAAACCAAATTTTGGGAGGATGTTTGGTATGCAAATAAGAAGAACCCTATTGTTTTTGGGGAAAATCGGCGCATGCGCAAAATAAATATAAGCTATAACGTTGTTTTTTTCCCATATAATGATATACTTTTCCATAACGATTGATGTTCTATTTATTTTTCAAAGAAAGTTTTGTAAAAATTTTTTTTTTCTAAACTTCATAGTTTCAGAAATATTTTGAAAATAAAAAAAATCAGCTGTTCTTTTGCTGTCAAAAAGAAATTAGGTAGCTAACAAACATGCTTGATTAATTTTTTTTCTTTTTTGTCCTTGGTAATTAATATAAAAATGATTTGTCGGGAAAAACAAATAGCAAATATCATATTTGTTATTAGCCATTTCCCGCGTCACTGCGCACGTCAACAGAAATTTTATTTTATTTGTTATAATACGTCAAATGTGAATATTTTTAAAGTTGGAATGGTCCTGTCGCCCAATTGGCTGGATTTTTTTTTCAATATAACATATCGTTGAAAAATAAATTCGTAGTAGGCACAACTATAACCTTGTTTGTGGGTGGCCTTATAAAAATGTATCAAATGACAATACTATACGTAATAAAATAAATAATAATCTCGACTAATTAGAATCGCGATCGACGAATGGCTTGATATTATCAGTTAACTAGACATCTGATAATGCAAAGCAATTAAGTTCGGATTAAATCAATTATGATATGTATTTGTCAGGTTGTTAGGTTAGTTCGACTTAATATATATCGTGTTACATCATTTCGTGCATAATTCGAATTTCAAACTGGACATTGGCAATAACTATCTATATGAGAGCAGTTGATATTTACTTATATTAATCTTTTTGATGCTTGTCTAGTATTATAAGTTTAAGCCTTTGATCTGGTTCAATTCTAGGGGTATCAATAAAGAATGTTTTATATTAGTGATTTATACAGTTATATATGTGTGATTATCATAATATTATTATTAATCTAGTTCAGTCGTGTGTTCGCAAAAATGCTTACTTTATTCCCCTTAACAAAATTAAATTTTAGAAATATCAGAAGACAGGGTTATTGGTGTTGGTACTGAACTGTGAAATTTTAGTTTTCAAACACAAGCATGGCATGTAAACACAGTTACTGTAGTGAAACCTCTATGTTTAATTTCGTTTTCTTTCAGGCTTTTCGCGTATTACTTCGGGAGAAAATTGCGGGTGTTTCCATAATTTTTACGTGTACATCACACAGCAGTGTGTCAGCCAAGCTCGGCAACACACTGACTGTGTAGGTAGATAACACGAACCATTTTGAACTTATTTCGACTCCCCTATAACTCAAAATATGCTTGACCCACCACTGCCTTGTTATTTTGTTCGTCTATTACCCCCTCCCCCCCTTAATTACTCAGAATCCAAATTTTATAAAAGAAACTCAAATAGTTCCCGAGAAATCCTATTGACATAGAAACTTAAAAGCTGGCACGTATTTAGGTCATTAAAAATATATAAAGGAAACAATGAGAAAACGGCCAATTGTTGGTCGAGAATAATCGAAATTGAAGACAAAGTTATTGGTACGGCACATATAACTACTTGTAATATTTAAATAGATGTACCATTGTTCAAAAAGTATTGATTTAACTGCAACATAAACATAATTGTGAAAAAAGGGAGCAAGCTCTGTACAAAAAATAATTAAGAACTAAAAGGATGCCAAGTTTTCACTTTGCAAGTTTTCACACACGAGTCAGTTTATAATACAAAAAACGAAAACTCGCAAAATAAAAGCTTGATATCCTCTTTGATCTCAATTCTTTTTTCGGCGAAGTCAATAGATCCTCTTGTTCTTATACCGAACTTAGTCCGGTTTTTCTCATTGATGTTTTTGGTGGAATCAGCACTACTCAAAAATGGCTGGACTCAGAGTACTGTCAAAAGATATTTAAAACAATCAACGCAAACGAAGCCGCTGGTAAAAGCCCAGTTGTTAACATTTTCTGATAGGTAACCGGTATCCACCATTGATTAATATAATCTCGTTCTCTACAATGCAATATAGACGATTTAGTAGTGTTGTGTCGTTTAAAAATAAATAAATCGAAATGAAAGTAAATGAAATATTGAACAAAACATAAATAAAATATAATTTCTGTACGGAATTTTTTACTTATTCTAGACACAATGCACACAATATAATTTTTATAAATGGCTTGTTGAAATTGAATGAATAAACTGTATCGAATTGACATTTAAGTCACAGAACTATGATATTTCCAATTTCCAAATCTCATCAGCGTTCGTCGTGTAAAAAAAATTGTATTTATAGTGAAAGTGTAACAATAGAGATATCAAAACTCGATGTGTATTTATTTGAAATTAATAGGCCACTTTCTGTACTTTTTCTGACTTTGTAATTGCATCATAAGATACACAAATAGTAGCATTATCACGAAGAAGAGGTGCCAGGGGGTTGCGACGGGATGAGGAAAGGCACACCAAATATTTTGGTCAAAACTGATCAACCTCTACCATGTGACAACGTTACTATTCATGTACCTTATGACGCCATTAGGTAACCAGAAATATGTACCGGAAATGCCTGCGACTTTTGAATTTGTTTAGACAGATTATTATTGTTTAAATTAGAAAATCAAAATAATACATGAACAATGAACATATTGAACCCTTAAATACTGACGGGGATCTGTAAGGACCTATTACGCACTTTGTTCTGCTGTTACTCCCACAAAAATTATTTTTAGATGCTAGCGGCTTCAGTACCTTCCTAGCCTAGTATGTACTACCATTTGTGACAGACAACTTCGTGCCATTTTCAATCTAATTATTTTAGGACATATTAAAGATTTTTTTTCGCATGGTATGATGATTTCTAATAATGAATTACTTGTTTTTAATTATTTGATTTGCAACGTTAACTGTAAAATTTTTATGTGTGTGTTCTGTAGATTATCTGAGGAAGTCGGGATGTCCGAGGAAACGTAATAATATGAAAGTTTAATCAACATTGAGAGTTGCTTTGGTCTGATCAAACTGATTTTTTACTTTAGTATTAAACTTTGTGATGTAAAATAATGAGTTACCTGTTATTTAACCGGTTAAATAGCCGCGGCTATTTATTATTATTATTATTATATAAGGCTACGCAGAAAGTTTTGAGCATAATTAATTATTTTAATTCTACTGTTGAAACTTGCTCTATTGTTTTGTTTTTTGTTGCTTTGAGAAACGGAAACCGGAAGCCGCCATTTGGTTTTATACATAGCCGGCCAAACTGGTTACTACCATAAATAACCGATAATTTTACATCACTAATTAAATTGCATCAAATAAATACTGCTCGTGTATATGATGTATCTCTTCAAATGTTTAATGTAAGTTGCAACTGTCCAGATGCTGTCACTTTCTGTTCGTGTAATTCGAACACGGTATATTTCAGCAACCAACCACGCTGGTGACTTTTTATAGAACGTGTTTGACTGATTCTATTACGTGACCGGGCGAATGCATTGCAAATAAAACATGGAAGTGCACGGCTTTACATTGCTGATTTTCTTTTCAACGCTATATCGATTCCTAATGGATTTGTGTCGTTTAATTGGAAAAGAAAAAATGTAGTCGCCTATTTCAGATTAAGGTCTATTTACACTGCAACTGGACGCAAATAGAACCAATTCAGTAAGTACAATGACTTAATAAAACCAAAGTAAAATAAAAAACACATTTTTATGTTATGTAGTTTTTAATCAAAACTCCATTTTAAGGCCATCAACAGCTAGAATTATTTGTGTCTAGCACCAATCCAAAATTTCAGTTAGGTAATTAGGAAGTTTCCACTTAATAAAAATACTAACAAGTTAAGAGTCACGTCATGGTAATAACGATAATTTTAAAAATGCTGAAAACATAATTGCGATATCTTTAAATTCAACGGATATATTAGATTTTTTGTACGTGGAGTCGCAAACGAGAATAATCGGCCATTATGGTGCTCTCTGGCACTATGTGTCATATTAGCAGTTCTAGTAACTAATAAGTAAAGATATAGTACCTAAATCATGAATTAATAATAATGCAAATATGTCAAACTTCAAAATTGACATTGCAATAATTTTTACATCTATTCGAATGTTAATCATTATCTGTTGAATTCATGACTTGCTATATTCTTAGTTACTACAAATGTAACACATGTGCCACGTGACGTCACCCGCACTTAAATTTACTTTGTTGTTTTTCAAGATTTTACAAAAAGTATTTCGTCATTAATGTTGTAATTTTTAGGAGTATGATAAAAATTGGGATATTTCCTAATTATTTTTGTAATAACATATTAAAAATCTATTACTTTTATAAATTCTTGGATTAGAACCTGAGAAATGGGGCTTGTAACAGAGGAGCCACGGGAACGTAATACACATTTATACTGTAGAATGTAGATAATCCAAATTGCATGTTTTAAAATAAGTACCTAAGCATCTAAATTCTAATCATATTAATATAAACTCGCTATCACAATGTTTTTATTTTAGACAGAATTATAGACCTGCAGTATTTTTGCAAAAATAGAAGTATCAGTTTAATTACTTTCGCTACTTCGACTTTGTTAAATGAAACGGTGCTCTTACATGTTTTTCTAACATTATTTATAAATCATAAATACAGGTATATCGTAAACATGTAGAACAATTCTATTCATTAACTCCTGAATGTTTTATTGGCTACAATATATTTCTTGCCTTATGCAGTCTGATATATTTGCTCACCCAAAAATGCACTGGACCGTATCATAGACAGTATATATCTGCGGTCACAAAACAAAATCGTTTTGGTATATCGAAATTTTAACCATTTTTAGGATTTTGTACCAAAATAGCAAAAAACTCCTTGTGGTGGTTGTTTGTCTATCCGCCTGCCTACTCTGTAACATCTAAATGGCTAATCGTAGGAAATTGAAATTTGGCACACTCACGCTGATTGAGTCATAAATTCCATTGTGTTCCTTGCTTGGATTGTGTGACGTTTTACTTTTCAGCAAAACTAAAGTTATATACATACATAATTTTGAAGAGACTCTCAGTGATTTGCTAAATAAAAAAATGCAAATATTGCAGTGTGAACTTTTGTGAAAAAATTTCCTCACTTTAATTTTATGTTATTTTTAAACAAAAATACGACTTATCAGTTAAAAAACTACTCGGATTTATTTTTAATATTTTTAGTGTATTTGCCATATGGCAACATACACTATTGGCGTCGGTCGGATGGCGGGACCTAGGGGTCGGACCAAAATTTCTCGACGTTTCATAACCTCCTAAACACTTTGGCACCATTTTTGAAAATGTTTATATATATGTATATATATATATATATATATATATATATATATATATATATATATATATATTTATATATATATATATATATATATATATATATATATATATTTATATATATATATGTGGACGCGCAATAACTTTCGAAAGAGTTAATTGATTTCAACGAAATTTGGCCCACGTGTTGAAATCCATCACCGCAAGAAGCCTATTTAAAATGGGCCTAATCGGGCTATTTTAAGGGTAGTTTTTAGGGGTTGAAAAATGTTTTTGGGCCCCAAAATACCGAAAAAATTCTCCGAATCGTTTCAAAATTGAAATTTAACCATCTGGTAGTAATTAAAAAGTGTCCCCAAAATTTTAATAGAATCCGCCCGACAGGACCGGATTTACAAATTTTATGAAAACACTAGTTTGCAGATAGTGACTTATTTATTGAAGGGTGTATTTAATTCGGTGGACGTTAGATTGATAATAATATTACAATTAAGAAAAAAAATGTTATTTTAAGGGGTGTATTAAGGGGTTAAATTTTTTATTTTGCCCAAAAACAAAGTTAATTTCACATAATAAAAGTATAAAACCACACGGCCCTAATCAAGCAAATACACTATATTGTCGACAGGGTTTTGGCACTGCGACTCGGGTTTTTTTTTCTATTTTTCTTTATCTTTTTTTTTTATTTTTTAAATGTAAAAGCATGTGAATCGTAGTACCTACCATAGATAAGAGGAAATATAAATTGGCAACTTCACAGTTAACAAGTTTTGACGCGGACAGTGCTATCTGTTGAAATGTTCTCCAGCTATAATGAACGACACGAAATATGGCGCGAAATTCATTTTTTTTTTCAGTTTTTGTTTTCTAACAGCAATCAGTTTATTGATAAAAAGCTGCAGTGCAAAGGTACAATTATTAAGCAAACAGTTAAAATCACGAAATCTTAACATTATCTTTGACAAAAATATTGATGAAGTAAAAAATCACTAGAGCTAGATTATAAAAAAAAATATGCCCCTACCTATTTTATTTTTGCAAATATAATATTTATCATGTTTTCACAGTTATAATAATAAAAATTAACACAAAATAATTAAAACAAAATAACACACTGCGGCAATCATAGTAATACTATCCGCTATTTGGAAACGGAATAAGGCAAGGGTTTCCACCAAAAATAAATTAAAGAAGATTTAAATTCCGATTTGAAAAAAAACTCTAGTTTGAAGTTTTACAGTAAATTTACTTTATTTTACTTTATAAAGAATGGAACCTAGTAAATACTAAAGTGTTGCATATTTTGTATTACTTTTAATAATCATTTTTATCAAAACTAATCGTTAAAAACCTGGGGTCGTAGTGCCAAAACTCTGCCGACAGTATAGTGTATTTGCTAATACAGGCAATGTGGTTTTTTTATGCTAAATTAAATTTATTTTTGAACAAAATAAGAATTACACCTTAATAATATTTTTCTCTTAATTTCAATATTTTTATCAATCCAACATCTACAGTCTACACCAAATTAAATACACTCCTCAATAAGTAAATCCTTATCTGCAAACTAACGTTTTCATAAAATTTGTCAGTCCGGTCCTCTCGGGCCGGTTTTATTAAAATTTTAGCAGCACATTTTAATTTTCACTAAAGGGTTAAATTTCAATTTTGAATCACTTCTAAGATTTTTTGTTTCTTTTGGGCCCAAAAACTTTTTCCCGATTGGGTCCATTTTAAATGGAGTTCGTGCTGTGATGGATACCAACATGTGGATCAAATTTCGTTAAAATCAATTAACCCGCCTCTCTGCTCATGAATGGTTTGTGATGTCGTTTATTGACCTGGCTTGAATATTTTAATGATAGTGGCCAAGTACCAATACGATGATGTCACCAAGTGGTATTCTCTATATATGTATGTGGACAAATACAATTGGATATTCCCTAAAAAAGAATCATCTTTTGAAATATTCTCCAACTCGACTATTTTCATCTCTATCTAACAATGTGGGCCTGTGAGTTGCCCATCTACATCTTCCTTTTCTTATGCATTGTTCTTCCTGGTTCCATTTAACCAAAAATAGACTAGCCAGTAGTTAACCATTTATAAAACTAAGTTGTTAAATATAATTCGAACAAAAATGACTTGCAAAACTAATATCCTAGCCTTGACATAAAAAAATCACCACATTGCAGACCATAAAAGTAAAAAAAAATCCAAATATTTAAATAAGTGCAAATAGTGCATTGGCGTTACATAGTTTAGCCCTTTGTGGGAAACCTCTACACTAGAACGTAATGCAAATATAGCTATGCAACTCAAAACATACCGAGTTATCGGAAAAACAACACACTGGGAAGCTATTGGCGGTCGGATGAGTGAGATTCTACTGTATATTTTAAGAAATATGCAAAGTTACAATATTTTTTAAATTTTTAAAGAATATTCTTATTTTCGGTTTCGTTTACATTTTTACACATCACGGTGTCACTTTTTAAAGGAAGACCCGGTATACATATGCGCATATCTGTCTATATATAATATGGCCTACGTAATGTTGTGAAAGGTGCCGTTTTGCTATTTAAGCACAAAGCGGCATGCCATAACTTTAACAGGTACCTATAATATAATACTTTATTATAGCAGCGCTACAGGTAATGTAGTTCACACACGTATTATAATGATATTAAGCTGACCACTGCCCATTTACACTTGGCACAAATAGTTGCGAATCAACTATAGTACAGTTCCGAAATAATTGACAGTGACGTCACACTTATACTTCAAAATATAATTCGCCTTATTCTACATTATTTGTTCTAATTACTGTTCTTACGTAACCACAGTGATTACATAATGTATACGCACTGTTTATAATCACTAATTTCCAACATGCTAATTAGGTATTCATTTTGCTTAGCAGAAAAAAAAACAAAACTGATTACTCAAAGCGGTTATTTTCACTAAGCATTTGGCAGACTCGACGCTAGCCACTTCAGCGCCCGCGTGCTTAACTGACAATGTCGCCCCCTCTTCTGTCCTGTTTTCCCTGACTAGGCTCCTAGAAAGAAATTTAAGTTTAAATTTGAGAATTTAAGTCTACAATAAAACTTAGGGGTAATGCATGTAGATACCTACAAAAGTTGAACTTTTCTTGCTTTTATACTGGCGAAATCAGCTGTTATTTATCTCGTATCCAAACTATCTAATATTTCAGATTCTATCGAAATAATTGATAAATTATTAAGTGTTGGTTAATGCATAGTTGACTTTAAATAATTCTTTATCAATTTGAACTTAGAAAAAAAAGATCTTTCTCCAGATGCAAGTATACCAGCTACTTGCATCTGGAGAAAGATCTTTTTTTTCTAAGTTAAAATTGATTAAGAATTATTTAAAGTCAACCGTGCATCAACCAACAAATTCTTAATGCTATTGATGTATTTGGAAAAGTCGACATTAAATGATTTGTGTAAATTAAACGATTTGTGTATAATGTATATTTAGATTGGACAAGTACAAAGGAAGGACGAACACATCGCCCTTGTTTTTGTTTTTGAAGCTTTATTTCTTTTAGAGCATTTAGGTAAAAATGATGAGAGTGATTTTTCACGATGTAACATTACGATAAATTAACAGAAGTCACAATAGTACGTTGTGTTACAAAGACGGAAAGTTGACGTTTGCGAAAAGCGTGAAGTTTGCCATACGAGCCAATTTGACTGGACTATATACTAAAAAGTACATTAAAAGTGCAACATTACATCATATACAATATACATATTTTGTCAATCGGCGATAAAAACACATCGTAAATGAAGAAAATGTAGGTTAGGCAAATTTTCAGGTATTGTTTGTAAGCAACACATAAGATGGAACCACTTTCGCTTACTTTTGACCCGAAAAGAATTTCCCAAGTGGCGAAAACGCGCAATTCTCAAAATTTGTCCTCGAAAGCAAGTATGCAACACGTAATTATCAATACACGTTCTACAAGAAGATGTTTGCATAAAGAATCCGCTAAATATGTGGACGTCCACAATATTGTTGACATTAGTGTAGATGAGCCGCCGTGCATATTCCATATCTTGCACTGTGAATTGTGATTACTGACGACAGACGGCGCGGCGTGTAGAGATAGTAAAATTCACAGTGCCCTAGAATGAATCGTATCATTTATTGGTTTCAAGGCACGTTTATCAGCCGCAACTCGCAACGGCGTTGCGTTGCCGATATTTGTGTGCGCGCTTTACGCGAGTCGACCACACGTGCTGCACCTGAATGTCGAAGAAACCTATGCTGTTTTTGAAGTTATGCTTCTTTTGGGACGTTAAGAAAAAAATATTAAAGTAAATTTTTACGATGTACGTGCATACCAGCGTTGCCAGACGTCCCGATTTTGGCGGGACGTCCCGATTTTTAAATCAAAATTAAATGTCCCGCTTTTCGGGGATAACTCGACCGTGCGTAAATAATTATTCTCTTATTGTAAGTTGCAATTTGTAACACTCACTCCTCAGACTATTGTTTGAAACGCCATATTTTTGTAATGAATAAAACTTTTTTGATTTTGATTTCTGTTTTTTTTTTATTTTTTTTTTATTCAGAAGACGAATAAGACTCAACTATTTAACGATAGGGTAAATCTGATTTAAAATATCATATTTTTATTAAAATACATTTTCTATGGCGATTTTTGCTATCCATTGTCACGTAAACGTAATTTGAACTCAAATAAAAAGATAAATACATATTTAAAAACTTCTGATTATATACGTTTTTTTACTATGTCCCGCTTTCGACGAAAGAATCCCGCTTTTTTCACTCAAAAAGCTCTAAAATCCCGACTTGGCAAAAAAAAATGTGGCAACACTGGTGTATACTGTGACATCAAAATTAACAGTTGCTCGCAGAAAAAAGCTACCAACAGAATTTAGGGTAATCGCAGTCCAGTCCTTTTGATATTTGATTTCAATAAATTAATTATTGGCATGCAAATTAAAATTTAGTGTTTTATCACGCCAAAGAAGTATAACTTTTAATGTGAGTACATAAGTGCACGCACCCATTTTGTCCGTAAATATCTGAAGTAAACTGAATCATTAATTAATTATTATTCAATATTTATGACCAAAAACGTAAACATTTGCAATTTTCAATTTCAGTAAAATATTTCCTTTTAGGCGAGCAAGCTACTGTCTCAACTGCTGAAGCACGAGTAAAAAAATAAGTGGCTAATCGTTCGCGAATGGTTCATTGTTATTCTAATCGATATATTATTCTGAACATATTTATTTATACTATCTATAAGTTTTTTTTTTAATTTTCTAAAGGAAAAACATCCTTAAACGGCGTCCACAAAATAAAAAAAATTGCTAGGAATGTGTTTTTCCAGTCCGCGCTCAAATTTGTGTGAAAATCATGCTAGATAAAAAAAAAATTCATGTCGGTAATTTTTTACAAAATAGAAAAGTCCGCGACGGCATATGTCGAAAGTCAATACCGTAATTATTAGAAATGCGGAGCACCGGTCTGCAGCTCAAATGTATTTTTTGACAGAACTGGCAAGCGCGAGAAAACTCATATTGTAAAATTATCAAACGTGCATATATCACGTGAGGATATTCTGAATCAGAAACGGAAATTTCCCAAATAGCGTCTTCACGGTGAAAAAATTTCTTAAAAAAATGTGTTTTCTAGCTTCCTCTCAAAGTGTAAGAACCATGCTAGATAATGCAGAATTGCATACCAGTAATTTGTAGAGTGTAAAATTTTCTACAAGATAGATAAGATAACTGGTTACAAGTGCGATTGATCCATAGATAGCAGCATAAATAAAGTTCATAAAATCCGATTTTAGAATATTTGGTACATACATATAGTAATTTAAATTGTTTTCTGGAATAACTATACAGTAATAGTTCTGGTATTGTTCAGGAGCCTAAATAAAACCGGCTATTGTGGTATGCTCAAAGATCATCAAAATGATATTCCTAAAGGCTTGGAAAACTAAGAAAATCACGTTTATACTTCCATAAGAAGTATTCGATTAATGATAAATAAATCTTAAATAAAACGAAACCACTTGCGATTACTGTTCAAAACATTTTTTTATTTACAAAACGTTTCGACCAAATTTGAATAATTACGATCCCAAAATTCAATTTACTTTAGAAGAGTCATTAAATAATTTTATTAATTTCTTAGATATGTCGTTATATTTACAGTCTGATGGTAGTATTATTACCAATTGGTATCGTAAACCCACACATTCTAGCAATTATTTAAATTATTTATCGCACAATCCAAAAGCACAAAAAATTGGAGTAATTTATGGTTTAGTAGACAAAGCAATTAAGTTATCAGATAAACAG
Source organism: Venustoraphidia nigricollis (assembly GCA_034508555.1). Classification (NCBI taxonomy): domain Eukaryota; kingdom Metazoa; phylum Arthropoda; class Insecta; order Raphidioptera; family Raphidiidae; genus Venustoraphidia; species Venustoraphidia nigricollis. Next base: position 2,220,723 of record JAVRKA010000071.1, read on the forward strand.
TTTTATGAATATAATTTACAATATATTTATGCAGCACTACATGCAAATAATTATCCTTTGCCTTTTATTAATACTCATATAAATACAAGGCTTAAAAAGTTACAATATTCTAGTACTAATGTTAATGTTCCAATTTCTGACAAAATTTCTATTTCAAATAATATTGATTTTATTGTTTTACCATTTATAAAGTTTAAATCAACAATAAAAAAATATAATATTAATTTAATATTTAGATCATATAATAAATTAAAATTACTTAATATTTTGGGCAAAGATAAATTAGAAAATTTCGATAAATCAAATATTGTATATAAAATTCCTTGTAAAGATTGCAAAAAAGTTTATGTAGGTCAATCAGGAAGAACATATTAATGAAGGCAAGGTGACATCTGCTTTATATTCACACACTGTCGATTTGAATCATTGTTTTGATTTTAATTATAATTCTGTTAAAATTTTAGATAATGAACAAAATTATTATAAACGATTGGTTAGTGAAATGTTATATATTGAAAAATATGATTCTGTGAATAGGATGAGTGATACAAATCATCTAAAATTGATATTTAAGGATTATATCCATAAATTATTACAATAATTGTTCTTTGTTTTAGGTTTTTTGTGTCACTCATTGTTTTAATATATGGCATTTCATTACCATAGATTATATAATTTTTATAAAAAATTTTAGTAACTGTTTTTAATATTTTGTTTTGTTTTATATAAACAATTATAATTTATTTTATATTTTAATAAATTGAAAAGGACCAAAATTTGGTCGAAACGTTTTGTAAATAAAAAAATGTTTTGAACAGTAATCGCAAGTGGTTTCGTTTTATTTAATATTCTATTACTGTTGGTAGAGTCAATATTATTAATTATTGATAAATAAATCTGCCAAATTTCTGAATTTCCGGGATTTTTCAGGATTTCAGGAAATGTAGAAATCGAAAAATGAGTATTCGTGCCCTGCACTCGTTTTTTAAAGTCGATAGACGTTCGATTGCGTGCCCCGCTGCGGCAACAGAGCGATATTGCGAACCGTGAGTAGCATTTTAATATGCGTTGCGGCCTTCGCGATCACCGCTTGCGAATGCCACTGACTGCAGTCCTTTCGGTGCCTCCGGTGGATTTTTGACAGGAGAACGTTAAAAAACGATACATGATGTACAGCATTTATACATGCATATATAGTACAAGTTCTACCACTTTTGGTTTCACAAATGTAGAAACTTAAACAGAATCACAAAGTTCAGCAACAGAGTTGAGAAGTATCTTGTATATCTAAGATACTTTTTATACGAACCTACCTACTTTTTTTTCTCAAAAGTATATAGATTTCTCGACGTTTCATAACCTCCTAAACATTTTGGTACCATTTTTAAAAATGTTTATATATATATATATATAAACATTTTTAAAAATGGTACCAAAATGTTTAGGAGGTTATGAAACGTCGAGAAATTTTGGTCCGACGCCAATAGTGTATGTTGCCATATGGCAAATACACTAATAACTTTATTGATGTCTCGTTGGATTAGTTTCAATATCAAGAGTGTCATAGGCTATAAGAAGTACTATATGATGCCCATTGGGCGTAACATTGGATAGGATGATATAAAAATTGGAAGTATTAGAGATTTTGTGCTGTTTCTTTTTTATCCATTTTTTATATTAGTAGTTGAAGCTCGTAGTATGTAGAATTAACTTATCTATAGCAAATAACTAAAAAAATCTAATATAAAAATTAATCTTAAGAAACTAACCCGACTGCGTGAAAAAAGAAAACAAATCAAAGCGTGAGACAGTAATTTTCATATCAGTAGTCGGGGACTTGCTCAAGAACTGAAGAAACAAATTCGGTATTCGAGTTCCGACTACTGATATAAAACAAACTGTTCGGTGGGTCATATGTGGGAACTAAACAGTACTTCCCAGTTGTTAACTAATTAGACCCGAGACATATTTGTCAAAAAATTCTAAAATACACCTTTTTGCAGTTTTTTTGTTTAAACAAAAAGAACAACTGAATCGATTTTTAAAAAACTTTTCTCTCAGATCATATTTACGTTAATACTTCGACTGAGATTAATTATTATAGATATCTGGATAGAACGAATTATAGTTAACCTTTAACCACCTAGCATGCGTCTCACAGATCCCTACGAATTTTCAGGCGTAAATATTATTACGTCCGAATATAAGCGTGTTCGTTCTTGTACCTTTTCCTTACGCCCTTCAGTACCGCGCAACCACTCGTCGCAGTCGGACGTGAGCTTGTTTGTCTCTGGTAAGTAAAAAACTGTTGCCGGGGATCTAAGAGACCTCTGTTAGGCGGTTACGTGACTTTTTAACATTCGTGTTTTTTATTGTTTTAGTTGATAATGGCTTTAAATGACGAAAACATCCAGCGGTGATTGAAACAAGATCTGTCAGATGACGAAAATATACCAAACGATGTTGAGGCCGATGTAGGAATAGAGCACGTGTTAGAAGAAAGTTGCGAGTCAGACTCAGAATACGAAGAGACAAATAAAGTGGAAAATAACGAAAGTGCTCATCTCGAAATTGATTTATTTTCGACTTTACGTGATGAGCAAGAATTATCATCTGAAGATGATATATGCCTTTATTTCAACTGCGACCGAGACCCAAGAAGAAGAATTATTTTGGCAAGAATCGCTTTCGTTGGTCATTCTCCCCTCCTTCCTTACAATCAAGAACGCCACTTGCAATTTCGTTTAAAAGAAGTACCTATTTTATGTGATTATTATAATGGATCTCATTTTCCAAATGTGTTAGTTTAAAAGTATAAAATAAAAAATGTTCATTACTTAATTGAGATTTAAAACAAAAATGTTGATTTTCCTGTGCCTTCCTTATTCTAATAAATAATTAATATGTTCTTAAACTGATTTTTAATTAATAACTAAAACTTACATTACAAAATTTTACAAACGAGAAAAATTTTGTTCCGGGGTCTCACAGGCGTATGTAGGTGGTAAGTGTGATAAAAAACAGATGCTAGGTGGTTAACGGTTAATATTGTAATAAAGCATAATAATTTACTTGTAGTTGGCTGCTATTATCTAAAGTTACTACACTGTTTCCATAGAAAGTAGAAAAAAATACCTCCTATAATTTTTCACTAGTGGTGCTTGGACTGTCCTAACTTCTTTGACCAGAGAACACAACTCAACCGCCGTTTCCCAAAACAATACACTTTCTAACGTGGCCGTAACATTGCAATCAACTTGACATATGTGAACACGTCGTACGTCACCTTTCATTTTTTTTCAAACGTAAAATTTGTCACTTTAATTATCATATTTTAGCTCTCTTTTTATTAAAGAGATCGGACGTATTCCGAATCACTGAACGATAATCGATGAACGTTAAAACGTCCACATAAATTATGATCTAAATTCTAACATAACATTATTCCAAAATAATAGTGAGATACCAAAAAAAATGTTTTGAAATACATTAGATTTTCATTAAGACAGCGCGTTCGCGGAGAACTTTTGAGGAAGAAAACGCTTACTTAACGAGATCGTCTTCTCTTTATTTAGTACAGACTAAACATAAGGACGTTGTAAAGGAATGGGAACATGGAAGGACTAGAAATACGGAAATCAACACTTAAACCACATAAAACTACTAACGTATAAAATTATTACATTAATTCTGTCTGTAATTTCATTTTCTTGAGAGATTTTTTAATGCTCTTAAAGTAAGAGAGAAGAAAAAAATATAAAATGAAAATTTAACCTTCTTGTGCGTTACTTGCTGCGTATGTATAAAATTAGTAAATTAAGTATCACGCATCTAACAGCTAACATCCTTACCGTCTAATTAGTACACTTCTGCACAGGGGCGCCAACTTTTAAAAAACCGCGTGGGTGGTTATTTGATAACTCGTTTGTATAAACTGACAAAGTGCGAGATTTCAGTATGTATATTTGCACACCGACAACACTACTTCAATCTTTATTAAATTGAAATCAGAAAGTTATTTGAACTTTAAAATACTTATCCACTTTAATAACCCGCAAAAAATAATCAAGTCATTAAAAGTTGAATGTATTTTTTATTTTAAGTAAAATCTATACGTATTTGTAAATATCAACTTTCCAGACTCCATTATAATTAGTAAATCCTATAAGACTATAATGGTGGCTTTACACTTCACATTGTATGTGGTCGGGAGTGCTTCGTAAACACTATTCATTTCCCGAGGATGTTGGAAACCCCGAGCATCATTAGAGTCGGCGCTCCTGCTTCTGCAGATTATATATCAAATCTGATATTTATAGGTATCAAAATACATCTTTACATATAAAAATCTTCTGTACGTGTGTATGTGACTGAACTCCTCCTTAACGGCTGGACCGATTTAGATGAAATGTTGTGTGTGTGTTCAAGTGAATTCAAGGATGGTTTAGATTCACAACTGAACCCTGTAGGTGGAGCCAAAGGCTCCACTACTTTAACGTTGCCGAACGGGGCGCAGTTCCGCGAGGAAAAATCTCAATATGGTGAAGCCGAAGGCTTCACTACTGTTTATGCTACCGAGTGAGGCGGAGCGCGGCGAGGTAAGATAATAATATGCTGGAGAGGAAGACTTCGCTATCGTTGTCGCTGCCGTGTATTATCTCAGTCACGTGCGGTTATTAATAATACATAGAAAGCAATACCTGGCAAATTCATCTATTATTCTATAAGAAAATAATAATATGATGGAGACGAGGACTCCACTACCGTTGTCGCTGCCGTGTTTTATCTCAGTATAAATAGAAAGCAACACGGGGAAATTCGTCTATTATTCTATAAGAAAGACCACTGCAGCATAACAATACATCTTAATTCGGACGAAGCCGTACCGAACTGCTAGTGATATATAATATGTTTACCACGATCAAACAATTTTTATAAGTTTTGAAGAGTTGAAATTTCTTATTTTCTATTGATCGATTTTATGTTTATATTATATTTAATCACATTTATTGAAGTGATATTGTATCATGCATACATAATAAACAAACATAATATTTATAATATTATGTTATATTATGTGCAGTAATATTATGTAGGTTTTGTTTAGCTGGCAGTTGGCAGACTTGTAAATAAATAAGAATGTGTTTATTGGTACCGTGTGACAGGTACCGTCTATATCTGTGTATGGATGTGTTTGTGCGCAAATGTCCTGCGGCGGTGCCAATAAAGGTGCCGCGGCTCGTTCGATTTACTGCCCGTCGGCGTCTTGATCTAAATGTTACACTTGTGTTGCGAAAAGTCATCAGAATTTAATTATTATTGCCTAATTGCGATTTTATCCAAAAGTTCGCGCTATCACGATCTAACAAACATTTTTAATTTTACCTGTCTTCTGACTTATATCGCAGGTTGCATATTTTAAATTAACAACATTTAGTTTTCACTGTTGAATGTTTCCAAACTAAAAAACACCAGGAAACAATTACATTAACAAAATTTTCAATCCAAATTTTTCAGAAGACTGATGCTGAACTGCTCAAAACATTGTAAAAAAATTGAATTTGACAATGACCTTAGATTGTGATAATAAATTACAGTTTTCATACTTGCAAGAGCAGTCTAATGTCGTTCTCAAACTTGTTGCCATGTAGAATATTAGATTGTATTCACACAAAAACAAATGCTTGATTTACACAGAAAATTATCATTTTTCAAGTCAAATTTTGATTAAAATGCGTAGACAAATGTCGTTTTGAAGAAAAAATTATGCAAAAAACTATATTAAATACACCTATACACAGTTTAAAAAAAAATATCATTTCAATTGATCAATTATTTTTCGAACAGAATCTAATTAAAATTCTACCATGGTTTGTCATTGTGAAATCAAATTATTTGACAATCCTTTCTGCAACCCGCAGCATGAAAGCTATTACTTTTAGAACAAATTCTTTTCCAAAAAGCAATTCTTAAATATATTTAGGCGCAAGGATAAAAAACAGGAATACTGATGTTTTTTATCTTTCCGTCAAAACAAGGAAGATTTCATCAAATCACTGTGAAAATATTTCGTCCTATCACGTGTTTCTGTGTTTTATGTCACCTCTACTAAAGGCGGATTCTAATGTTATGGGTATTTGCCAAATATTTGACACATTTATTTGTGCCCACCACGTATTTGTAAATTCGTTAAATTACATTTTGTTCATACAGCCAATGATATGGGAAATATGCCTAATAACCAAGTTGTGCATCTTGACTTTTTAGAACTGGATTAAAGTATCAAAACTCATGAAGCTTACTTGATAATTATCCCCTTTATTTCTTGTCTTTTAACTTTGGCGTCTGAAGATTCCCCGAATTGTACCTATACTTTTGGACTATCGTTTATAACCTAGTTGCAGTAAACCGGATGTCTCTCCACTAAAATTTTTTGCGTGCATCCTTGTTTACATACAGTGTCATACTGAAGTTCAATCTATAGGGAACGGATTATTACTGAACTTGCAAAATATTGTTTTCAGGTGACTATTTACCAGCTGTTCAATATGCCCTCCTTTTCACTCGCATAGCTTCCATTAAGGAGGATGCCGCTATCAATACGGTAATATCATCAGCGTACATAATTATTTTGCCAATGGTAATGTAATCCGGTAAATCATTAGTAAGGAATAAAAACAGCAAAGGTCCTAAATTGCTGCCTTAAAGTACACCTACTGACATTTTTTTTTATTCGATTTATAATTATCAATATTTACATACATATAACGATTTTAGTAAGATTTTATAAGATCGTTTCATTGACCTCTAATGCCCATTACATTTAGTTTTTTCAAATAAAAACGAATGATTTACCGTATTGAAAGCAGCACTCAAATAAAAAAAGAGCTCGAATACGATTTTACCTTCGTCTAAATTTTATATACATAATCACTGACAGATAAACAAGCTGCAGTGGTCGAGAAATACATATTTATATATAACTATAACTTATGTGTCTAGATAATATTTAATATAGAATGTAACTTTATAAAATGTATTGAAATCTCTCCAAAAACATAAATGTGAAATAGGCACAAGTTAGATACAAAGAACAAGTGGCTTTGCCGAAAAAAAGCCGGCAAACCGATTTGTTCTTTGTATTGAACTGTCCTCATTTTCGCATTTATGTTTTTGATGGAATATTATGTTACCCTACACACCATGCGTATTATTTTCTCTATATATGGCAAATATTTGGCAAATAGCCGTGTCTGGGTAGCCGCATTAATTCTATGTTCAAAATAACGATATCTATACGTGCAATTCTAATTATAGGCAAAAATGCAGTAGTCCCACATCACCTTTCACAGGCAGTTGGCGTCAGCGTATGCATGTCTGCTAGTATAACAATTTACTTTTTGCCTCGAAACATTATCGCGACTTATGTATACCATTGCCATACGAATGGATCATTACTTGACCTGCAACAGTATTAATTGGTACTGCGATATGCTCTGATATAAACTCAATATTATGTAGATTTAATTGTGAATATTTCTTTGTATTGGTTCAATTGCAAAACAAGTATCGTTGCTTACAAATAATGCTACGTAAGGATGTGTAAATACAATTTATGCAAAAAAAAAAAAGACTGAGTAGGTTCTGCTCAGCATTATAGTTTATCTCTACGTTTATATTTGTTTTTGTTTTGTTTTTTTTCGATGATCACTGCAAGTACTAACTAGCTGGAATATCAAATTTAAAAAAATCCATCAAGATCATTGTCAAATCATACTTTCTGACAATACTCTGTGCGACCCAGATTAAAACTACGTAGATATTAATCTAACAGCCAGGGCTATTTGAGCCTAGTACCATTTTATATTTTCAATTTAATATTTTTTAATAAAATATTGAAAATCCAAATTATATTTTTTGTTAATGATGGTGCAATAGTTAATGAAAATTTATATTTGGTCAGTTGTTTATTAAAGATTTGTAATTTTACAGTTGTATCAAATTTTAGCGAAAGGGCGTGTTAATTGCAGATTTAATAATTAACTAAATAGCAAATTTTGGTCGGCTGTTATCTCATCATCAGTGTTATTTAAAAATTCAATTTCAGAACGAGGCAAATGGGACCTTAATATCAAAAAATTAGGCTCGCAGGGCCAAAACCCTGCCGACAATATAATGTATTTGCTAATAACACACAGCGTGACTTTATTATATGAATGTGTTTGTTTTTGAAGAAATAAAATTTTAACCCCTTGATATACCCCTGAAAATAATATTTTTTCCTTAATTTCAAAATTTCGTCCGTGTTTTATCAATTTATCATCTGCACAAGATTATATACAGCCTTCAGTAAGTATAATTCTCTATCCGCCAAATGTTTTCATAAATGTTTTAAGTCCGGTCCTGTGAAGTCGATTTTATTAAAATTCTCGAAGCACTTTATAATTGATACTAAAAAATTAAACTTCAGTTTGGAAACAATTCTGAGGATATTTTCGGTGTTTTTGGACCCCAAAACAATTTTCAACTTCTAAAGACCACCCTTATTGTGCTCCGATTAGTTAGGCCTATTTTAAATATTTGTACGGTGATAGATTGCAACATGTGGGTCAAATTTCGTTAAAATATTGCCCGTATGTATATATAATTGTAGATTATAGACGCTCAACACCTGTCCTCAGCGTACGCATATATCATATATACAAAAACATTTCCAAAAATGGTGTCAAAGTGCTCAGGAGTCTATGAAGCGTCGAGAAATTTTGGTCCGTCCCCTAGGTCCCGCCATCCGACCGACGCCAACAGTGTATGTGCCATATATGGCAAATACACTAATAAATGCTAGCTTAAACGGTGATCTTATCGCGCGATTGCGTTAATAGACCCATTGGCAGTGTGCAATACTTGAGATCTCCCTATGGCACTACAATTAACACTGCCGGTGCGAAAAAAACTATGCAGCGTAATAATTATTATCATTACTGTATTCGCATATGCATGCCAGTAAATGTTACCTTAGCATTAATGAACTGGTATTTTAATTGAAATTATTATATCACAGTTTACATAAAGATTTTTTTAAATACAGTGTGTTCAAGATACTAATTAGTACTAGCATTTCTTAACATTTTTTATACACGTTTCGAAAACAAAATATACCCTTCATGTCGGTTTTGTCTCTCTGCGAGTTAATTAAATCTACTGATCTCTATTTATATTGGTTATGAATGGTAACCATTGTATGAAAACAATTTGTACAACCACACATTGACACGGAACTTTAAGTGACTTTAAATTCCAAGAGCTATTAAACTTTTCGGAAGCCGATTTTCGCATGAAAACGGCATTTTTTATAATTTAGTTGAATCATTCCATACAACGACTCATCGACTCTAGTCGTTTTTAATGACAATCAACACCTAAAGTCGTCAAAAAAATTATAAAAAAGGTAAAGCTGATTTTTGGTCTGGTGTCTATATAGGTATGTATATACATAAGTTTTATGTGTGGAAAGGTTAAGCAGAGCTGATTTAAGGTTTTCCATGTTTCCGTGAGTAATTCCATTATTGAGTACAATACTCAGAATAGCCTATCTGAACGAAGCGCGTTATGTGCCAAACAGTTTAGTGCGCCTACTTATAAGGTATCTGATTCGACCCCCGACGACGCCAATTTTATAATTTATATGGTTTATGTATCTCGTACGTAAATGGAGTTATTATGTTATCAGCTGGACATTATGTTACACGAGAGGCAGCGAGTTTAAAGTCACACGAGATACTACATTTTTTGCACGTACCTCCTATAAATAACTAATTTTTACGTCATTATCAGCGTTGCCAGATTTTTTTTCTGCCAAGTCGGGATTTTGGAACTTTTTGAGTGAAAAAAGCGGGATTCTTTCGTCGAAAGCGGGACATAGTTAAAAACGTATATAATCAGAAGTTTTTAAATATTTATCTTTTTATTTGAGTTCAAATTACTTTTACGTGACAATAGATAGCAAAAATAGCCATAGAAAATGTATTTTAATAAAAATATGATATTTTAAATCGGATTTACCCTATCGTTAAATAGTTGAGTCTTATTCGTCTTCTTAATAAAAAAAAAAAAAAAATACAGAAATCAGAATCAAAACAATTTTATTCATTAGAAAAATATGGCGTTTCAAACAATGTGTAAGTGTTACAAATTGCAACTTACAATAAGAGAATAATTATTTACGCACAGTCGAGTTATCCCCGAAAAGCGGGACTGAGCCTGTCCCGTGCGGGACATTTAATTTTGATTAAAAAATCGGGACGTCTGGCAACGCTGGTTATAATAAATATATTTGTATAATATTTTTGACAGTTCAAGTACAGCCATAATAATATAATTATACATGTGAACTGTTCAGCGCCTACTCTTGTCTCTGTCGCTCATATGAATTTAAACGGCAACTGACAGAGAAATAATTATTAGATTGGTAAAATCGCGTTGCTTTGATTTTACTTTACGCACTAATGCAAAAAAGAGTCACTTTACAATCGCTATACAGACAAGAAAAGCAGTTGTTTTATAGGGGTCATGCAACAAAAAACAAATTTATTAATTTAGTTTTTAATATTTCTTATTAATAAGTAAAAAAATTAAAATGTAATAACTTTGTTATTTTTTGTTGTTAAATTTTAAACGTTAATATAAAATACAAAATACGTAAAGAGCATGCCTTCCGTCGTGTGTCTACGAACTCGCGCACCTCTTTTTTTTCTCATTATAACTATGTATTATAAGTAATTACTCAATATTTTGCTAAATGAATTTCCCATCTAACGTGAAATGTGTTACTAGATTATTTTCTCTTATCCTATAATGGAGATAATTAGGATGAACAAGGTTTCGAGAGATTGGTACTAGGTTGCACAAAACATTGTCAAAAAACTGGATTTGACAATGACCTTAGATTGTGATAATGTGATAATATAATTACAGTTTTCATACTAGCAAGAGCAGTCTATTAATGTCGTATTCAAACTTCCTGTCATATACGACATTAGATTGTATTCACATAAAAACAAATGCTTGATCTATAAAGAAAAAGATCCTTTTTCAAGTCGAATTTTGATTAAAATGAATAAAAAATGTCGTTTTGAAGTCAAAATTGTGCAAAAAAACGTTGTTAAGTACATTTATACACAGTTTTAAAAAAGTATCCTTTCAATCCATCAATTAATTATTTTTCGAACAGAATCGAATTAAAATGCTTTTCTTATGGAGAAATATGTGTGTTCACAATCTAAGGTCATTGTCAAATCAAATTATTTGACAAACCTTTCTGCAACCCAGCATTAGATTCTTACCGTAACAAATATGAAATAGCCTAGTTATGGTGACATATCAATTTTAATTGGAAGTGTTGCATATTATCATCTAATATAACGTACAAGTTTTTTAATGTGCATTTTTTGCAGTACTTAATAAATGCTATTGACATTGTTGTCTTATTTTGAACATATGCATATTTCGTTGATAACAATATTTATTTTAAATATAAGATTATTGTCTCGGAAACCTATTTATTACGTGTAGGTATACAATCTGCTCGATACATTCACAAGCGCTCTATTAAAATCGCATGGCCTTGTCACTTGCAATTAAAGTCACAAACTTTCAGTACCTATGTCTATTACAGTGCTGTACAGAAATATGTGCGTTTCAAATACGTTGTACAATTTCCAATATATTAAAAAATATTTAAATTTGTAACGAAATTTCTGTTTGAAATTTCGCTTTCATGCAAGGTAATCGGCGTTTTTCGAGTATTGTGGGTATTACCGTAACAGGAGAATGCTTTTGCTGATTTTTTTGTCATTTGAAAACGGTTAGACTAATTTTGGTAAAGCTTGGCACATCGTCATTGGTACTCGTACTTACGCTATTCTTCAGTTAAGATATGGTTCTTATTAAAAATAAAATTCTATTTTTGGAGTTCCGTACCTCAAAAGGAAAAAACGGAACCCTTATAGGATCACTACTGTGTCTGTCCTTTCCACTGTCACAGCCAATTTGTTCCGAACTACTGGACCGTTTGAGTTGAAATTTGGTACACATATGTAAGTCGTAACCCAAAGACGGACGTGTAACGTAAATAAAAAAAATGAACATAGGGGTCATTTTTGAGGGGCAAATTAAGAAATTAAAAAAAAAAAGTTTTGCGAACTGTATATATATACCGTGTGACATATCAAGTGAAAGGGCTTGTAGTAAGGGTATCAAATATATATTTTTTATAATTTTATTTTAGAGTTATTTAAGAAAATAGATGAACAATTGACCATTCCCCCCCTTATCTCCGAAACTACTGACCCTACAATTTTGAAAAAAATAGGGAATGTCAAGTCTCTCACACAGAGTTTACAGGAAAACCTAAATGAAAATCTTAAATCTTAAAGTACTCACGGCAAGCGGAATAGTACGGAATCCTCTTCTCGCGAGTTCGACTCGCACTTGACCGATTTTTTTTTATATTTGTATGTGCAGAAACATTTTTTGTAAAATTATTTTTTATAAACACGTAAATAAAAGCAAGAAAAATATCATGACTTTGAACAAAAGCACACAGTGAAAATGCGATAACGTGCTATTATAATTTTACGAAAAATAAATATCTGACAATATCTAAGCCTGTGCGACTTTGTTATTAAGGTTTGTTATTAAGAATAATATGATTAAAATCGAAATAATAGATATCCTGTGTAACATAACTTCTATACCTGTGGGGTAGATAAAAAAAAACATTTGTCATGGCACACACGACCGAAGTAAAACTTCTATTGATATAATTGATTATTTTAAATGTGGAAATTTTTATATTTTTTTTTTATTTAAAACAATATTAAGTCGGACTTCTCACGGAAAACTAAATGATACGGAATCCTCTCCAAGTCATATCAGACGGTTCATTTTTTGTTCATTTTTGTTTTTCATTCAGCATCTTTCATTCAAAATAAAACGTCTGAACACAAAATGAAACAATAATGAAAAATGAATTCATTAATAAACCGATCCAACAACGCTAGATATCGGCATTCGGAATGATTCATTAGCACTCTGAATGAACGAAAAAAGAAACGTCTGAACACAAGAACGAACATTCATTCGGGTTCGATCATTTTGTGTCATGTTTTGTAGCGGACGGACTTGGGACTACATCACCGCAGTTTGTGTATGAGACAAAATGGTATTCAAATGGAACGACGAAAATACGCTGCTGTTTTTAGAGAATTTCAAAAATTTTGGAACCACAAACAACGAATACAAAGACAAAACAATACAGACAAATTCTATAAAATCTGTAATTAATGATTTAAACTTAGACTTCGATCAAATGGTCACAAAACAAAGGAATTCCAAGGCGCACAAGTTCATTCGACGACATCTTCGACGAAAAGACTGGATGAACGTTCATCTCTATGCCATTTTGTATGTGCCGTGTGAACGCGGAATGAAACAAAAATGAACATTCAGTCAAATGAACATTCATTCGGAATGAACCATCTGATATTACCTTAACTTTAAATGTCTATTTTGCCCCCTTTCCCCAAATTCTAACAGTCGGCGCTATTCTGTAGGTCAAGTGACAAAAAATTAACAGTACTGTAATCTCTTACATTGACCATACAGAATAGCACGCATGAGTCACGAATGATTTTACCTTATTGACGACTATTCGAAATCTTTTGCACAGTACTTTATTTTCGACGCGCAGGGTGACATTTTGATTGAATGCTTATAAAATTTCATCTTTTTTCTAATCATTAATTGAACTATTACACAAGCGGCCCACACATTTACTCATCTAACGGCTAAAACAACGTAGATTTAATATATTGAGCATAATGGTTTATTTATTAATTTGTTTAAAATAGAAAACATGAATTAATATTTTTAAAAATACCAAGTCTATAAATATAGATGTGAATTTAAAATATCTATATAAAAAAATTATATATGGAATGTCTTCGAAAATTTGTGATGTTATTTTTACATAAATATTTGCTTCAAAAAGCTGAAATCAAGTTTTGATATTTCTGTATTTATTCTTTTCGTTTGTAAAAATAAATTTAAAAAAACCGTTGTGTAAAATTTTTTATCTCATTCCAACATTGACCATACAGAATGGCACTACAAATGGCAGCCTTTTGTCACAGCATAAGTATAATATTGTATCGTACTTTTTCTTTGTAATTTTATGTTCAACTACAGCAGCAGAGCCAAAAATTGAACTTCGAACACAGCTTACAATTAGACAAATATTAGCTAAATTAGTAGAAGTGTAAAACAACTGTCAATTCTCACTCAAACTGTCGTGTCAATCGTGTAAAATTCCCTCGCGTAGGTTTTTGGGGAACTCACCTGGCACCGCCATCGCACCAACACTCCCCCCACCTAAGATTTTACAAACATCGATAAGCGATGTTTTGCAATCGATCATTCGATGTTTTTGACATTGATGGTTAGTTGCGATATATCTTTCGATGTCAACATCGATGTTTTTCTTTCAGTGCTCATCCCTAGGATCACTATTGCATCCCGGGTGCTAGCCATGTAGAAATTCATTGACAAACATCAAAGTGCTTGGATGGGGCATGTTTAAAGGACAGTTTTTTTTAACTCAAACTAGTGCTAAGCCGATTAGTTTGTTTTTTAAAACATGCCAAAATAATAAATAAATAAATATACATATAAATCGTGTACTATTACTAGTATAGAATTTAAAATAAGTACAAAAGCGACGATAGAAATATCTACAGAAATTAAAATATTAACCATATAAACATTCCACTTGCACTTGTTTAATCGAATGTCAGCATAATTTACTTATGTCCATAACGAACAGGAGAGAAATTTTGGGGTATATAGAAGTATTTTACAAAATTTGTTGCTCGAATTTCAAAACTATCAACCCAAACTATGAAAAGTGAAATGTAAGTATGTAATTTGAATGTAAAATGTAAATATTTTTAATAATTAATTATTTTATTACTATACCATTTTTATTTCCAAGCAATATTTTGTACAAAACGTTATATTCTCTATTTTTAAATTAATAATTTTATAACAATATATGTACCTTACACACCACTGCACTGCACTGTCTATGTATTCGTACAACTTATGTTATTTTGTTATTATAAATAATAAACCTTATAACAGATTACAAAAAATGTGCTTTTAATATCTAATTTCAGATCAGTATTGCGATTGTCGAATAAAACATGCATGTATTTAATGCCATACTACATTAATAAAATATTTTGTAACCCTATATTAATATTTTCCAAATATAACATAACCAAATTATAAACATTTGACCTGCAAAGTTAGAAAAATAAATATTTAGGTAATTAAAAAACCAAGAATTCATTATGTTCATACTTTTTACGAACACAAGACATATTTCTTTGAGTATGTTTAAATTATTTTATTCAGCTCATGCACGCTTTAGTGTTTTTTCATGTCTGTAAAGTGGACCTTAAAATTTGTATGGCTGTTTGTCGACTGTTTCGAAAAGCGTGATGTCATGATTCATTATGTAACGCTTTTCAATAACACTTAAAACAGTTACATAACGAACCATTATATGTAACACTTTTCGATGCCATACTACAATGAACGATGCTTGTAGATTATGGTATAATTTACAATTTTTTATTTTACGTGAAGATATGTATAGAACTCTAATAATTTCTTTTGGCACTATCAATCGAGCATCTGTTTTCGACTCATTACTGGTCTGTTCTGTATAATGCTGTTTTGTATTTTATTAATTTGTAATATTTTTGACACTTTTACTTTTTTATAATTTATTGCCTTCGAGTCTAAGTTAACGCGCTAAGTGTAGAAACTGGACAACCGCCATTGCTTGTCGTTGGTAAACATTGATTAATTGGCCATTATTTTTATAAATTGGCGACATTTCGGCATAATATAATATGCGTGCTGTTTTTGAGCGAATAAACTTCCACCAACTATAATTAATTTTATTAATTAGCAGTAAAAGGGATGGGAAAATATTTTTACTGGTGATTATTATTATATAAAAAAAGAAAAAAAAGCAAAACTTGACACTTCGAACAATTTATGTCGGTAAGTTAGAAATTTTACAACATCTATTGACTCAAAACTTCAACAGTTACCTTATAAAATTTCAAACTTACCAATATACCTAAACTGATCGTTACTTCCGCGAAAAACTGTTACTTTCAGTAGAAAAGATCTGAGTTACTCCTCATATTGCGGCTAAAGAAGTTTTAGTTCAAAAAATCTTTAGAGACATTAAAATATCGCGTGCACTATACCAGCATAGATCAGCACGTCCAGAAAAGCCTGTTCGTGAAGGTACCCGTGTTATGTAACGGAATAGCGCATAATAGACCAGCATTTACAATCAGCAACGACCGTCAGAGCAAATCGTGTGTGGTACAATTCTGATCTGCAATTTCTATGTCTGGCCTTACTGTGTTTTGCAGCGCTGTTTTCGTACTGTAGGTTAGGAGAAATGATATCCAAGAGCTCATAGATTTTGTGTTGTTATATTTGAAAATATTGAAAGAATTTTTGTTGATCTTTCTCCGTAATTTTGAAAATAAATGATGAAATTCATCATATTCCTTCCTCTCTTCATTAATAGAGTGAACCCAAACACTTCTACCTTTTCCTCCTCTTCACCCAACATTGTCAATATAAAAACCTCTTATATTGAACTTGCATAGGTCCGTGTTGCACACTCATTATTTGAAAGCTACTATAAATGTCTGGCGGACACGAAGCCTGCTCTAAAAGCTGCTGATCCGTGCAAGTAGTATAGTGTGCGAAATCGTGCAGGTTGCAGGTTCGTATTGTGCTTGTCATGCTGGCCCGTGCAGGTATAGTTTGCGCAAACTTTAAATCGTATAAGAGTTAGTTTACCAGTTGACTATTATCTGGTATGTTTCTTTGGAATAATTGATCTTTAAAGGCCTGTATTCAATATACTAGACAATATGATCTTGTACAAGGAAAATATACGTACAGACTCAATCATTTTATGCAAGTTAATTTAATTGTTCAACCCGTTTTATGTTACGAACGATAAAAAAATTCTGAATTGATGTAAAAGTTCTTACTGTTATAGCTATATATATTTTGAATTCCGTTTTATATGTAAGGAAGAACATTGACAAATTCTTCCAGTTTAAGGCTGCCAGTGACTACGATTTAAGAAACGAAAATTTAACTATACCACAGCATAAACTGGCTATTTCATCAAGAGGGCCTTTAATTATGTCCATAAAATGCTTCAACCATTTACCAACAGATATAAAAAAATAAACAATTCTATTCTTTTTAAAAAAAAAGTTAAGCAACTCCTGTTAGATCACAGCATTTATACTATGGACGAATATTTTAATATTGTATTTTAAACTCTTGACTTACTCTTCACTATGGTGTACATAGAGTGAATAATAAATAATAATAATAATAATAATTGTCCTTATAATTGGTGTTCTTAGAGGGGCAAAATCGTCACAAATATGAAAACTATTTCGGCATGTCAGCGTATTGCTGAGTCACTAATTTGCCGTATGCAAAAGGCCGTGCTTATTGGGTCGCTCCGTGTACTCCGTGCACACGACCCAAACTCACTGTAATCACCCATTTCATGGTTTGAGACGCGGTTATAGTTGCAACTTGCTTCACAAGTATCCCTAGTATGACGGTGACGAACCCGAAGTTTGGGTGCTTGTGGATGCAAAATGTTTTAAGGAATATTTCCTTCACAATAATAATAATAATAATAATAAATTATAAATAATTAGAGGAATTAGGATCAAAGAAATAAAAGACAAATTATTATTTGTCTTTTATTTCTTTGATTCTAATTCCTCTAATTATTTATAATTTATTAACATCAAAAGGATCTGATTATACATTTTTCAATAATAATAATAATAATAATAATTCAACCTCTAGTTTAATAGCCCAAATCTCTCAGTTACTTGTAACAAATTTTCACTCCTCAATCTCAATATTAGGTGTGTAATTGTTTGATATATTAGTGTAGTGTTACATTGAAAATATACTAGGTTTAATTATACGATAGGTTTTCCAAAAGTGTAATTTGTTCTCGAAATTATCAAATTCTGAAATCTATCTGCTATCACGTGATCTACACTACACTATGTTCCCCTGCTCAAAGAGTCGGGATTGCTATTATTTTATTTCGGCACTGATATACGAAACAGGTCAGGGTATCTTACTTTTTTGTATAATAAACACAATAGTGTTAAAAGTGTTAACACTTTTTACACTGGAGCACGATACCAAACACATCTATTATTGCACACGAAAAGCACAATACATCTCACCATATTGAAATCACCAAAGTATTTTGCACACGTATGTCGTATGCCGAGTGCAATGTGTTATCAGCCTTATATATTATTCGCCACGTAGTTCCTGGAAGTAAGTTTGACATCCATAATAATAATAATAATAATAATAATAATAAATAATTTATTCACGTGGCCGATTGTACAGATGTGAACAGTCAAGAAAAATAAACAACAAAACAATACAGTAGGTATATTATATAACAAATGACCAGAAAATATCTAAATTATGTTATAAATTAATGTAATTAATGCACAGTAGCAGTATTTGAAGAGTTTAAAAATTCATTTAGTTTGTATATGCACCGTTCCAATAAATATTTTTTTAAATTAGATTTAAATTTTTTAATGTTGGGTTCATTTCTGAATACTGAGGGCAGAGTGTTAAACAGGAGGGCCCCAGCACATTTCGGTGACTTTTTGTAAAAGGTGTGATTGTATTTTTCTGAATGAATTTTGGACCTTTGTCTTGTACAATACTCATGGATATCAGAGTTCATCGTGAACAATAGTCTTAGTGAGAAGGAACTGAAACGTTCACTCCAGAAGCGGGAACTCACAACGGTTGAAAACAGTAATACGCAGGGAGGGAATGTTTAGAAACGCTGACGTAACAAATAACTGCTTACAAGAGTTTGCCTACATATTTTCATAACCCTATTATGTTGTAACAGTTAAAAAAACTCGTGTTGTTTTACATGCAAAAACAACATATTCAAATTTTCTGTTTTCTCTCTTGATCAGTAGTATAAATTTCTAAATTATTAATTTGATAAAAGGATAATTTTAGGAACTTCAGCTAAGAATAAAGCAACAAATAACTCTCATCTATTATATCACTACGCAGTTTCTAACATCATGAAAAATTAATATCGTAAAATAATTTTATTTTTTATTTATTTTTTTCTTCTTTTAGGGTTCCGCACCTCTAAAAGAAAAAACGGAACCCTTTTGTATCTCTGTCGACCGCCCGTATGTGTGTAGCAATTAAATTTCTCTGATCTGAATCAAGATGTAATTTGATATGCTGTTATATTACAAGTAAGTGACAGTATGTTAAATACCAGCATCGACGAGTTTTAACAGTCACACGAGTCATACTATCATTTGGTTCGAGATATAGTATACCACGTACCGCCTATAAATAGCTTTTTTTCACACTAATTTCAGTATATTTAAAACATTTTTGACAAATATATAGGTATAATAAACAAGGGTGACAATAAACATAGTGTCTATTTGCAGTCTGTTTGGGTTGTTTATGAAAATTATGCCTATTTTGATTCCCCTGTTTCTATGAAATTTTTTTATGAAGATTTCTGTCGAAATGATTAGATGGCATTTATTCGTTGTACTTTACAGCGCTACTGTTAAATGGGTCATTTTACTGCCACTAACAGGCATGAAAAGCAAAAAGTATATACTAATCTTTAAAAAAAACTTCGGAGAAGTAAAAATTGGTTCTGTGCTAAATTCAAAGACTTGCGGTGACTCGCTCTCAAGATTACGACTTAAACAAAAAAAAATACTGAATTTCGAGGCAGATGTAGAAAAAAAATTAGTTTTGAGGCAGACAAGGAATTGAAATCCAACCTCGAAATTCTGTGCTCATAAACCTTCAAGAGCAAGAGCAAAAAAAAGTGCACAGATGGCGTGTGCCCAGCTCCATATTTATTTGTCGAGCTACCACTAAAAAAACGCCATCTGTGCATTTTTTTTTTGCTCTTGCTCTTGAAGGTTTATGAGCACAGAATTTCGAGGTTGGATTTCAATTCCTTGTCTGCCTCAAAACTAATTTTTTTTCTACATCCTAGGCACAGAATTTCCAGGCTAGGTTTGAATTTCTTGCCTGCCTCGGAATTCTGTATTTTTTTTTTGTTTAAGTCGTAATCTTGAGAACGAGTCACTGCAAGTCTTTGAATTTAGCACAGAACCAATTTTTACTTCTCCGAAGTTTTTTTTTTAAGATTTCATGTCTTTTTCCAAAGTCTAAGGCTTTTTTTTATTTTTCCTTTAAAATAAAAATATGTGCGTTCTTAGAATTAAGAGGCCATTTTCTTTTCTCAACGGTTTGATCTTTTATATAAATTATACGATATAAAAAAATAATTAAACACAACAATTCTGAAAATATATATTCTGTATATATGAAAAACCCCCAAACGCAATACAAAACCCCCAAAACGCAATATAAAACCCCCAAAATGCAATATAAAACCCCCAAAATGCAATATAAAACCCCCAAAATGCAATTAAAACCCCCAAAATGCAATATAAAACCCCCAAAATGCAATTAAAACCCCCAAAATGCAATATAAAACCCCGAAAATGCAATATTAAACCCCCAAAATGCATTATAAAACCCCCAAAATGCAATATGAAACCCCCAAAATGCAATATAAAACCCCCAAAATGCAATATAAAACCCCCAAAATGTAATATAAAATCCCCAAAACGCATTATAAAATCCCCAAAACGCAATACAAAACCCCCAAAACGCAATATAGAACCCCCAAAACGCAATACAAAACCCCCAAAACGCAATATAGAACCCCCAAAACGCAATATAACCCTCAACCACCAAACATTTTTGGCATAAGTCGCTATCGTTGAGATAGAAGCGATATATATATATATATATATATATATATATATATATATATATATATATATATATGTATGCGGGCAATAACTTTCGAAAGAGTTAATTGATTTCAACTAAATTTGGCCCACGTGTTGAAATCCATCACCGCAAGAAGCCTATTTTTTCGGGGTTGAAAAATGTTTTTGGGCCCCAAAATACCGAAAAAAATCTCTGAATCGTTTCAAAATTGAAATTTAACCCTCTGGTAGTAATTGAAAAGTGTCCCTAAAATTTTAAAAACCCGGGTCGCAGTGCCAAAACCCTGCCGACAATATAGTGTATTTGCTTATACAGGCAGTGTGGCTTTATTTCGCGAACTTAAGTTGGTTTTTGGGCAAAATAAAAAATTTCACTCCTTAATACACCTCTTAAAATAACATTTTTTTTCTTAATTGCAATATTATTATCAATCGAACCTCTATACCAAATTATATACAACTTTCAGTAAATAATTCACTATCTGCAAACCAGTGTTTTCATAAAATTTGTAAGTCCGGTCCTGTCGGGCCGATTTTATTAAAATTTTAGGGACACTTTTTAATTACTACTAAAGGGTTAAATGTCAATTTTGAAATGATTCTGAGAATTTTTTCGGTATTTTAGGGCCCAAAAACATTTTTCAACCCCTAAAAACTACCCTTAAAATGCCCCTATTACGCCCATTTTAAATAGGCTTCTTGCGGTGATGGATTTCAAATCGTGGGCCAAATTTCGTTAAAATCAATTAACTCTTTCGAAAGTTATTGCCCGCACACATATATATATATATATACGTATATATATATATATATATATATATATATATATATATATATATATATATATATATATATACATATATATATAAACATTTTTAAAAATAGTGCCAAAGTGTTTAGGAGGTTATGAAACGTCGAGAAATTTTGGTCCGACCCCTAGGTCCCGCCATCCGACCAACACCAATAGTGTATGTTGCCATATGGCAAATACACTAATAAAATCGGTCCGACAGAAACGGATTTATAAATTTTATGAAAACATTAGTTTGCAGATAGTGAATTATTTACTAAAAGGTGTATATAATTTGGTATAGAGGTTGGATTGATAATATTATTGCAATTTAAAAAAAAAATGTTATTTTAAGGGGTGTATTAAGGAGTCAAATTTTGTATTTTATCCAAAAACCAACTTAAGTTAGCATAATAAAGCCACACTGCTTGTATAAGCAAATACACTATATTGTCGGCAGGGTTTTAGCACTGCGATCCGGGTTTTTCAATCTTTGTTGCAATGCTTACAAAATAAACTGGAAATATGTCCTAATTCTTCCTATATGATTTCAGCCAAATTTTTTCAGTTTATTTGAATGAGATAAGCAATTTAAAATCAGATAAAAATGAGAAAATGTGCATAAGTTTTACACATATTTTTGTACAGAAAAAACTTAATTTGAAAAAAAAAAATTGAGCATGCCAAATTTGTCAGTATTTTTAACATAAGTTTGTTAACAAATTCAACAATAAATCTCAGGTATTTGGATTAATAATACAAAACAATCGTGTTATTGTTAATCTTGCTACGTTTTGTATTATTAATCCAAATTATTATTAATTATTAATTATTAATCCAAATACCTGAGATTTATTATTGAATTATAATAATAATTTTGGATGCGATGTAATGTCTAATTTGTTAACAAAAAACTCCAAAATATCAATTTGCCTACTTACCATAATTCGAATCTCGTGACGTGCTGTAAAGAAATATTGACGAATCACGCTTTTGGATTCAATTTTTAGGGCAAAAATGTATGTTTTTTGTAATTTTTAGGCAGGAAGCCACATTTTGTGAAAATTAATGCTTAATCACAACTAATAAAAACACGCTGTTCAAATTTTCCCGAGAGCATATTTTACATGCTAAGGGATCAGTCACATATTTTTCTATTGGCCTGTTATAATAGTTAAATTCTCCGAATAGGTAATTGTTAACGTATACATAATTGTAAATAATAATGACAGAAAATTGGCCCCCTAAGTCACGTTAAGTGCATTCTTATATTTTACTTGCGTGAATACTAATTATTAGTATCTTAATTAGAATACTTAATTTACATATTAAATAACTGACTATCTTTCTAGAAACTAATTACGTAAACATTATTTAAAATGAAAATAGCTTAAAGCAATTTTATTAAACTGCTATCGTTGGAAAAAAGTATTACGCCTTTGTAATCTTCATTTAGCCGAAAGCTTTGTTTCTTTGCTGTTAAAAATACACTACAGATTTTTAAAATTTCTTTAACATCGTTGACATAGACAACGAACTGCGCAACAGACATGTAAAAAGTGTTGTTTAATAGGAGACAAACAGTGATAACTACTTGTTCACATTAACCAACAGTGCCATAGTCAAAAATTAAAAAAAATAGATTTTAGTTGGATCAAACGACGGAAAAAAAAGCTTCGTTATACTGGCAATAATAATGTGTTAAGGGGGTATTCTAGTGTAGAGGCATGAATTTCGCCCGGTTTTTGAAGCGCTGTACAAAGGAAACAAAAAATATTTTTACTATAAATTTTTTTATCATTTGTTTATTGATGTTTTATTATTACATAAAAAAATTATTTAAAAAAAAAATTAAAATTGACAAAGTTATGAGCAGTCAAAGTGGGGTGTCAAAAAAAACGAGGGTGTCCTGGCGTGCATTATTCCAACCCTCCTGGTGATCTGGTACATAAAAAAAAAGGATTCTTAATTATTATAGATGCCGCTATCGTATAACCCTTGGATAAGTTAAAAAAAATTTTTTTTTAAATGGCGGCAGTTTGAAAAAAAAAATTGTTTTTCATATTTTTTTAACAATTCCGAATTTTTAAAAATACTAAATGAGAGGTTATAGTTTTGGGCAAGGGTCACGCGATGAAGCGATGTATAGAGAACATCCTCTCCAAATTTGAAGTAAATCAGTTCATTAGAACTCGAGATATCCTTACCGCCAGCTCGAAAAAAGTAGTTCCGAGAAAAACGCGTTCAAAGTTTTGAGACAAGTTTTCGACAATTTTACTTATAGAATGGTACAGAATACTTACATATTTTTAATCGGCGCAAAACTAACTTAAAATGAAACTAAAAGGAGAATATTCCAACAAAACAAGTTTCTATGTCCTTCAATTAAAAATAGATTTAAAATGAATTCTTTACAATAGAAAGGGACATAAGTAGGGACTCGGGAACGCCTACCGTCTTTTGTTAACTTGTAGCGGTCGGGCCGGAACCGATGCCACGTCACTAAAACGGCTATAACTCATGAAATAATAGGAATTCTGAAAAAATCCTTTTAATGACATATTTTTGAATATCTAAACTTTGAAAATATGAAAAAAAAAATTTCGATTTTTTAAAAATTCTACAGTAGAATACCCCCTTAAAAATACTTTGGATGGATGCAACGATTTTGGCTAAGGTCGATTAGTCGATACTGCAGTATGTTAACAAGTATGTATATTAGAGATGCAATTCGTATAGGTGAAATTTCCCGTGACACTGTGTGTACGGCGTGCCGTCACGCCGTGAGTATGTAAGTACCGAGAAAATCCTGAGTGAGTGCGCGTGCGTGTAATTAAAAAAGTTGATGCATGTACTTTATGTACGCGCGTTAAGCCGCATTTAGACCAAGTTCGCGAACTTGGTCTAAACGCAACTTGCAAGTTCGACCGGACTCGATCAAAGGATTCACACTTTGAACACAAGTAGAGATCAGTTCGCGAACTGAATTTGGTCTATACATCATTTTGTTGTTGTACGGTGTTTGTGAACAGATATTATATTTATCTATTATTCAGATAAAGCGTTTATTTCTGAAATATGAAGTAGTCAGAAGATGATATACTCGTAATCAATTTAATTGAAGAGTATAGAATCCATCCAAATTTGTGAGACCAAAAATATTTCAATTACAAAAATAAGAAAGCAATAAGTACAACCTGTGCTTTATCCGAAAGATATTTTTTTGGCATTAATGTTTAAATATGATTTCTGGTATGTGGCCGCCGCGGCTGGCGCGTACATGGCGTAATCCGGAGGTCCAATTTTCGTACACTCTTCGCAGTAAATTAGGGTGTATTTCAGCAATAACTCGTCAAATGTTGGCCTCCAAGTGCTCAATTGTTTCTGGTTTATCGACGTAGACATGTGACTTTACATAACCCCAAGGAAAATAATCTAATGGCGTCAAATCGCACGAACGAGGTGGCCAGTTAACAGGTCCATTTCGTGAAATTAATCGTTCGGTAAATGTTTCTTTTAGTAAAATAATTGTATCGCGTGCTGTGTGGCATGTAACACCGTCCTGCTGAAACTACATCCTTGCAACATTAATGCCTTCCAATTGAGACACGAAAAAGTTTGTAATCATGTTTCTGTTGACTGTAACGTTCTGTTCATCATCATTTTTAAAGGCATATGGACCAATGATTCCACCGACCCATAACGCGCACCAAACGGTGATTTTTTTTGGGGTGTAATGGTGTTTCGACGATGGCTTATGGATTAGTATTATCGCTCCAAATGCGGCAGTTCTGTTTATTGACGTAGCCTTTTAACCAAAAGTGTGCTTCATCACTAAATAGAATTTTCTCGAATTGAACCGTGTTTTTCAAAATAAATTTGAACAATTTGCAAACGTTGCTCCGGCGTGAGTTTGTCCATGATGAATTGCCAAACCAAACTAACTTTAAAACCACCGTGAATGGTCAAATCGGCTGTCAATGTCATAGAAACCAGTGTTGCCAATTTAAAGTTCTCCTCTTCTAAAAAAACCACCCTTTACTTAACCAGTCTCAACTATAACGAAAATACTAAAGAACATTCACTACGCAGTCCTTATGCCTCTTTTTCTCTCTTACACATAACTCGGCTGCACAAAAGCCTCCGCAGCCCAAAATCCGACTGTAAATAATTATATTCGACTGTATCTGTTATGTTGTTTCAGTATTGGCATTTTTTTTTTTGTAGGTCACACCTCAAAGCAGCAACCATTCGTGGTGGTCGATTCTCCGGGGAAACAGGCAGGAGACATGGCGTCGGCTCGTAGTTTTGTGCCACAGTGGGTGACAGTACGCACGAACGCCACTGACCCCGAACCGGAAGCAGAACGATGGATCGACGCTGTGCCGTTGAAGAGACAACCCGCCACTGTACGATTGTCATCGACAAGAAGCGGTAGAGTATCTGTTGTTGACAAGAAAGTTCTTGACTTTCTTGAAGTGAACACTTTAATCCTAGGACGTTTGCAAAAAAACGAATTCCAATTACCCGGTTTTTTTGCAATCTTCCTAGGGTTTTTGCGAAATTCCGATTTTTTAAATTATCCTCCGACATATATAATAAGATGAGACTTTATATTAGGAGAAGCTTAATAATTAGTTGAATGATTATTATTTCATAGAAACTTATACGCGTAAGGTAGCTGTATTGAATCCATCATCGATGGGTGCTTATATGGGTTTCTCTGACATCCACACTGCAGCCTATCACACAAGGAAACGACGTGGTGCAACGTCATCAACGTCAGTGGCGTCGACGGTTCGTACCGACCGAAGTGGAGCTCCAGTTTATAGATTCGTCGACAATGCTGGCACCGTTGTCAAAGTCACCAAATTATCGCAAGGTATTGAATACTTCACTCAATGACCTCTTTTCAGTAAAAACTTATAACACTCGTATTTTGCGTCGGGGGTTAAAAATTTGATCGGCACAAATAATTGCCACCACCAAGTTCGAATGGGTAATAATTATCCATCCGAGCTTGGTGGTGGCTGTTAATTTTAGGTCAATAAACAGTGACCACCTGTTATAGATAAATTATTACTCTATCTATAACACAGGATGGTCACTGAATACAGACCTAAAAATTTCTAGATATATCTGTCGGTTGGAAACCTTAAACGAATAAATGCATATTTATGAACAAATGAAAAAAATATTTTCAACTTATTTGGCGAAAATGTGTTAGCATACTATACACTATACATTTGTAAACAAACTAAGTCAAGCAGAAAACCGGGGAACTGGCAATGTCATGTGTCACTAAACCATTGAATCATCGAGGTAGCCCCAACTGTCGGATTATTGGGATTACAATTTGAAACCGTGGTATGAGCGAATTGTCGTAAAACGAAGTATGCCTGCATTGAAAAATTGAAAAGTGTTTTTTTTTTTGTGCCAACGAATATATTATAATTATCTAAATTATTCTATTCATATTTCGCGTGCGGTAGTTTCTTTTTTGTATTGGTCATAAATTATTCATACACAACTTATAACAGTTCAGACTAAAATGACGATAATATATTGATTTTTTTTTTTGTTGTTAAGTAATATTTTCTGTTTATCAACATGTCTTTTTGGGTTACGATTTACAAAATCTGTTAAACAATGTTTACGCTAATCAAATCATTATTATAAGCGCTAATATTCGGAAATCACCCGTATGTATGCAACTCAGCTTACAGCACAAATTTAGAAGTAAATGTTCCTTGTTGTGGCATCTTGTATATGTTTGACAAACTAATTGAGATTCTTTAATTTAAAAAAAGCTGATCTATTTATAAGTTAAAGAATTGTTCATTGTAAATAAATTAGTGAGAATGTGAAACGAAGATTGTATAAGTGTTTATTTATTTTAGAGAACTTTGTAACTATTTTGCATGAATTTTTCAAATAGTTTCATGGTAAGCTTATAATTTATGCTATGCATTTAAATAATGTTAAACATAACCTAATTTTCTGGTTCTAATTATACTTTTATGTTTCAAATTGTTTGTGAATAAATCTTGATTTAAATGTGTCATCTGAGGAATGAGAAGTGATATCTGCTTTGTCTAATAGCATTAATGACAAAAATAAGTCACTGTCTGTGGCCTTTTAGTCAAAAGGGGAAAAAACATTTACCTATTTTTATCTTTATTGCAACTTTAATTTTATTGAATAGCTTAGTATTTTTACAGATTAGACATAAAAAACGAGTAGAAATTTGAAACTAAAAAGTAAAGATTAAAGTTAAATCATTCGTATTATTCCTCAGAAATAACAAGCAACTCTACGCCTTTTTTGTTTTATTTTGTTTCAACTATACATATTACAGAACAAAAGAAAATTATAAGCAAAATTTCTACAATATTGTGTTTTGTTTTTTATGCAAATATTAGATGTAGTAATGATTTTAATTTAACTTATTTAATTTATGTAAATAAATATGTTTTAGTTCCGCAATCTGTTGGAACCATGTCAAACTCGCAGCGTCAGTCTCGATCATATTCTGCACGGAATATTACACCTCGAAGACTGTTTGCTAAAATGACGACCGTTAACAAATTAAGTTCGACAACGCCAGCATTTATACATTCTGATCATAAACCTCATAGGAAAAGATCTCCTGCACCGTCTGAAAAGGCTACTGTAACGTCAAATGTTAACTTATTATCAAAAGAACCACCGAAACCAAAGCTTCGACAGAATTCTTGTGGCATAACTGATAAACCTAGTAAATTATCAGACGATTTAGTGAATAGATTAGAAAAATCAAAGAACGAAATCGCTATAAGGAAAGCAGAGCTGGAAAAGCTACTTAATGATAATAATAAAAATACTTTAGACCTTGGTAAAAATATAAAAGAAATATCAACGGATTCAAATGGAGCAGAAAAAAACAATAATCCGAATGAAGTTTCTAATGTGGACAAAAGCCAACCTGTAGATAATGTAGAAAATCCACAACAAACAAGCGATTCCCTAAAATTCTCTGATAAACAAACCAAAAGTAATATTTCAGATGTACCTAGTGGAGTTGTTGCCGGAAGTAACAAAACGTTAATATCCTCAGTCCGAAAACGAAAACCGAACATTGCTGTAACAAATTCACCAAAGGCAGAAGAATCTCCAAAAAAAGTTAGGCATTATGATCCAAAAGAGGCCAGAGAATATATTAAGAAAAAAAACCAAATTCGAAGAAGCAAAATACAAGCAGAAATTAATAGTAAAAAGCAACTCATTGAAGAAAAGAAAAGGAAATTAAAAGAACTGGATGAACAAAGAAAATTGCTAAGGACAAAGAAAAGCAAGCCGCGTACACAACTTCATACTATTCAAGAAAATTCAAATGCCAATGCTTTGAAAGTAGATAGAAATAATTTATCGGATAAGGAAAATAACGAAATCGATAACAATAAAATGATTGCTCAGTGTTTAGAATTGAATCATAGAATCGATTGCGATGTTGTCGATAATCTAGAGTTGAGTAATGATATAAAAAACATTAATTCTAGTCACCAAGTTGTTGATAAGAACTTGGAGAATAGTGTTTCTAAAAAAAACAGTCATAGCTTAAATGTGCCAAGTTGTAGTTTATTTGATAAAAAAAGAATATTTACTTTAGATGAAAAAGATAAAGCCGCTCAAAAAATCCAGTGTATATATAGAGGATACAGACAACGTAGAATATACAAAAACATGTTACTGTCCAAGAAAACTCGCGAAAATGTTGCCTTGCGTAAAAGTGAGATTGCTAGAGAAGTTCCTGTTGTGCAGAAGAGCATGATTCCTACAAATGAAAAAATTCCGTCCTGGTTAATGCCTGCCACTGCTTTGCCATATCCTTATAACTTCATTTCAGTCGTAAAGAAGAAACTTAACCTCGCTATTCAGGGACATCATAATGATGTAACAATATTTTCTCCGTCTCAACATAATATTACTAGCATAACAAATACAAGTTACAGTTCACCTCGTAGTTCATTGGAAAGTGTTGGTGCTGTGTCTGCTGATAAAAATCCAATTACTGATTACAAATTTTCGTCCGGTGATTTAATTTCAGTGCCTACGACTCGTATCGATAGTCATACGACAGCTCCTGAAATTAAAACAGATACTCCGTCGCATCCGAGAATCGACGATTATGATAATAAAAAAAGTACAAACGAAGACAGATCTTCACGTTCGCAAATCAATAGCCTTAAAACAAATATAGTCATATCAGACAATTCAAAAAATAATAGCACGATAAAAAATAGTTTTTCATCTTTGGAGAGTAGTCCGATTGATTTGATTGGCTCGAAAGTTGAAAAATTAAAACTTGAAATAAACGGTTTAGTAAACAAAATCGATAAAACTCCAAAAAGACAAGCTTCGAAATCAAATATAACTTTGACCGATGAAGAAATTCGTAGTGTAATCTTAAGCTACTCACAGCGAGCGTTGAATTCTTCTAAAGCATTGCAAAAAAGTAACTCGCCAAAAAATGGACACTACGAAGACAATTCAAACATAACCAAAGACGATACCGAAGTCGAAAAAACTCCCCGTTCGAACAGTACAGGGAATGATATTGAAAGTGCCATTTTAAGTTTTTCTGAAAATAAACTAACTGAGTCGGGTTTGAAAACGGATTCAAAGCTATCGACAAAACAAACATCGAGTAATGTCGAAGGGGATGTTGTTTATGATGAAAATACTTTCCAGTCCGATTCAAATGGAAAGTTACATAATGGTTCGATCAGTAAATCGTCTACGTCAAGTTCGACTAAGCATTTGACAGCGGCCGAACTGTTAACTAGACCTTCGGATAAATTGGATTGGAGCTCAATATTAAAAAAATCATCTGCTAGTCGACATTCTATTAATAATGATTTTAAGTCTGATGTTAAACATACAGAAAACAACAGAGTCATGACGTTAACAGCTGAAAGAGAAAAGTTTAATGTACACAATACAAATGCAGATGTTAAGGTAAATTTCTTACTTTTTTGTATAAATATAAATACCTAACTGTTCCTATTATTTATTTTTGTTTCAGTATAACTCTAATGAAATTTGTCTCAAATTTCAAGCTGAATTACACTTACTTAATACATATAAAGACTCTGTTCGCGAAATGATGCAGAAAGATAAGGTAATCTTATTTGACTAAATAGGGGATGGGGCTTGCTTTTAAATGAACAATTTTACTTTTCCCTTGTGGGTAATAAATTAATAATAATTGAACCGAAAATCCTCAATTTTGCGTTGAATGAGGTATCAGGTACACCTCAATACCAACATTCATAACAGCCATCATACGAAAAAACAGTACTGATGCTGTTACCGGTAGCAGTACCGGTACTGTCATGAGGCTACATACCTATTCTTTCAAAAGACGGACATAAAACAATGAGTTGTCTTCTATTTTAAAATATGTATTGGTACTAGGCCATAACCGTCACAGCTGATGACTCGCAGATAAAAAAAATCTAATAATAATAATAATGACTGTTAATATTCATAGGTATTTGGATTGACAAGACTTGTCAATTCAAATACCTATGAATATTAACAGTCATTTAGTAATATGGATATGAATATAGTAAATCAAATAATAATAATAATAATAATGCGTATAACATCCGTTTCTCGACTTTCTGTCATAGCAGACGCCATTCGCACCATTACTATTTTCCATTTACCACTTCCCGTTATTTTCTACATTTAAAAAAAAACATAATAATAATTATATTAGTTTTCACTGTAGCGTAACTGGTAACTAATTCAAAACAAAACGCGATTTTGGGTCCAGGTCCTTGTAGTGTTTTTTCTAAATTGTAATTACAAAATATCAGTATTTATCAACAGAATCGGAAATATAAGCGGTGAACATTATTTGCGTTTTTAACCGTGCGCGTTGATATGTAGCTATGTTGTACTACTTGTTCAGGCAAATTAGAACACATCACTGACTCTAGTAAATTACAACTTGAATTTTTATATAGCGTTTCTGTGGCTCTTCTATTCCATGCTTACAGCTCCCCAGTTCTAATCCAAGAAATGGTAAAAGTGTCAATTGAATTTTCAAATTATTAAAAAAATAATAAATTGAGTCCAAAAAAAATCCTAACTGTTGGCAAAAATTCCAGTCAATTGAACAACGGAACCATTACAACTTCAAAATAAAATAAAATTTCCGTTAACGCGTGCACCGCCGCGGGTAATGGCTTATATGATATTTGCTATTTGTTTTCATGGTTACATAATATATTTTTGCATGTAAAAATTGAACGAAGCATACTTGTCAGCTACCTAAATAATTTCTTTTTGATAGATCTTCAGAACAAAACAACAGCTGACTTTTTTTTATTTTCAAAATATTTTCCAAACTATAAAGTTTAGAAAATAAAATGTTTACAAAACTTTCTTAGAAAAATGAATAAAACAATGAACATTGAACTGTTTTAAAAGATATACCGTTGTAATGAGAAAAAAATGACCTAAATTAGTTCCATTTCCCACTAATGGATTGGAATGATAAAACATTATAGCATATATCTCTTCTGCGCATGCGCCGGTTGTCCCCAGAAATAATAAAGCATATCAAACATCCACCCAAAATTTGGTTTCAATTCGATCATCTGTTTGACCTGTATCACAGACAGATGAACAGACTTTTTCAAAAAAATATGACTTGTATTCGGGGAACCTCACCACGTTTTTTTTCTTCGAAAATTTTGAGAAACTAATTGATCTAAATTAGTACCGTTCCCCACTTGTGGAGTTGGAATGGTAAATGAACTAATTATAAAACATAGAATGACCTGTATTCTTTATGTATGGTGCATTATAAAAGAAGTATATAGTAAAACAATTATATTTCAACTGTTTTGATAATATAAAATATGTCCATTTTTAGCCAGTATCCAAAGCACATCCAGGAGTGAGTCAAGTTACTCAGACTTCACCAGTTTCTGAATCGCAAACTCAAGAATCTTCAAAAAAGTCGTCCTATCCTAGTTCTAGAAAAAGTGAAATGTCGACTTCGCTTCGAAGCTCGGAAACAAAAATTAACGAACAGATAGCGCAGAATCCTAACAGCAATAAATTAAAATGTAATGAAGCTCAGATGAGTTCTTTTAATACTGTAGCAGTGTTTAATTCTAAAGATACGAAATTTCCCGAACCAAATACCTCATCGAGTACAATAGCGACTTTGCAAGATGATTCTTCTAATAGAAAGTTTAAAAATATAAATTTTTCAAGAGGAACGAGCGATACTATCGATAGTCCGAATAATACCATTGCTTCTTCGAATCTTGATATTTCAAAACTCGTAGAATCTTACAGATCCAGTACTGATTCGGCCCAAGCGCTTACTACAGTTAAAATGAATAGGAAAAATATGCCGGAATTTGACAATTCTCTCATAACTATGTCTTTGGAGATGATAGAGGAACAAATTTATAATGAAGATTTTCAACTGGAACAGTTTAAGACGGTAATGAGACTGCGTGAAAAGGCTTTGATCGACAGGACGCGAGGGGAATTGGCAAATTTGGAATTAAAAAAAAAGTTAGTAAACTGTTTGTTCATTTCTTGATTTTATCAGTTATATATTCTCTTTTTAGTGTATTTGCCATATGGCAACATACACTATTGGCGTCGGTCGGATGGCGGGACCTAGGGGTCGGACCAAAATTTCTCGCCGTTTCATAACCTCCTAAACACTTTGGCACCATTTTTAAAAATGTTTATATATATATGTATATATATATTTATATATATATTTATATATATATTTATATATATATATATATATATATATATATATATATATATATATATACGTGCGGGCAATAACTTTCGAAAGAGTTAATTGATTTCAACTAAATTTGGCCCACGTGTTGAAATCCATCACCGCAAGAAGCCTATTTAAAATGGGCCTAATCGGGCTATTTTAAGGGTTGTTTTTAGGGGTTGAAAAATGTTTTTAGGCCTCAAAATACCGAAAAAATTCTCCGAATCGTTTCAAAATTGAAATTTAACCCTTTAATAGCAATTAAAAAGTGCTCCTAATATTTTAATAAAATCTGCCCGACAGGACCGGATTTACAAATTTTCTGAAAACACTAGTTTGCAGATAGTGAGCTATTTACTGAAAGGTGTTTTTCATTTTGGTGTAGACGTTCGATCGACAATAATAATGTAGTTAAGAAAAAAATGTAATTTTAAGGGGTGTATTAAGGAGTTGATTTTTTTATTTTGCCCAACAATCACCTTAAGTTCACATAATAAAACCACCAGGCCTGTATTAGCAAATACACTATATTGTCGGCAGGGTTTTGGCACTGCGACCTGGGTTTTTTTTTCTTGTGTACAAACAGCGATGTGTTTGCCAAATACTCATAATTTGTGCTGTTATCAATATGAGACATACAGATTTAACATGTAATTATGATAATTTGTTCATATTTTCTCCCCGAGTACGGATTTTTGGATTCTTTTTGTAGACTGAGTCAAACCATCCTTAGTAATGATTTTGTGAATTTATTATTAAAAAAATCAGGAAAACTTATTTTAATTAGAACCAGTCCATAAAAAAATTACCAAATATTCTTAACATGGAGCAAATATTAACAAAATATAATGCTATGTTAAAACCCTACGTCTCACATACCTTCAGTGTAACACACTATAAAATTGTAACAGAACATCAGTTTGTAATTTTACCTTCTTGTGGGGTGTTATAAAACCCATAGATAGAAAAACATGTTTCCAGAAGTTTTGTCTGTCTGTCTATTAGTTGGACTAAAAATATTAAAATGATACCCAAATTTGTAATTTATTAACATATATAATACTTCATATCTGGCTATGATGGGACCAAGATAAGGTTTCTATTAAAATCGGGAATATTAATGCTATTTGTCAGTACGATCAGGTAAGATAAGATTTCTGTTAAACATTAACATATAGCGAAACCGCGGAAAAAGATTAGCCATTTATAAAAATTAAAATTTATCACTATATGTTGATGCAGCCAAACCATAATTAAAATATTGGTAAATTCGTTTTATATTTTAAAAATCATTTATAAAATTGAAAGAAGAAGAAAAAAAATTTACCATAAGATGATAATAATTAACAATAGAATTATAAGAATAAGTTGGTGAGGAAGTTGCAATAAGCAACGAAACGTTCAACTTAATCAAAGATAATTCTTTTTATAAACTGTCCAATTCCCTAAGATTCCAACCTAATCATAATTAAAATGTTTAAAAGATTGATTGAATTAAATTTAGAAATATTTTCGGACATTTTAGAGTAATGAGATATTTTAGACTTAATTTTCTAAAGAATAAAATATTTTGAAATCAAAGCAGTGGCGGCTCTTAAGGTGAAGAAGGCGAAGGACACCTTCACTTTTCTTTTAGATCGTTTCCCAAAAAAAAAAAACTTTTTTTATACATCTAATAAATACAATAAATACATTTTGTAATTAAATCAATTTCTAATAAAGTAGCGCAATAAATTTAAAGTATAGCATGCAATCAAATGTAATTTTATGACAAACGTTGCGCGTCTAAAATTTAATATTTTTACAATGCTTTTTTATTAATTACAGATTGCTAAGACAAGACGGAAAAATAAGTGAAGCATCAGTTCTTAAGAAAAAGCAAAGAGGTCTTTTATTGAAACTACAGCAGGAAAAACATGAAATGAGAAGGTAGGCAAA
This sequence comes from Venustoraphidia nigricollis, assembly GCA_034508555.1. Taxonomy (NCBI): domain Eukaryota; kingdom Metazoa; phylum Arthropoda; class Insecta; order Raphidioptera; family Raphidiidae; genus Venustoraphidia; species Venustoraphidia nigricollis. The sequence goes on from JAVRKA010000071.1 coordinate 2,256,298, forward strand.
AAATTTACGTTAATGATTCCAGTGCGTGTATATTTTTGCAAGTGGCATATTTAACTAATTGTGAACTATGCATTTTATTAAATTCTCTAACACTGCTTTTCCACAATGTTTAGTTTTAGTACATAACTATGGTGCAATCGTTTTAAAACGTTATAATAATTATTAAATAACAATTTTCTTGTATCGTTTATAACTGAAGACGTTTTTATTGAATTGCAAATAATTATTTATTTATGCATGATTAAAATGTTTCGGAATTTTTTATTTACGGTAGCTGATTTTAAACTAGCAGTGTTGTTAATCTATATTAATATATAAAATTCTTTTTATGTATGTGTGATTGAACGGATTTAACTAAAAAACTATTAGACGAATTTTGATGATTTTTTTTAATGTTTCTTATGATTCAATATTATTTATTTAAATTTAATTAAATTTTTACACTTCTATACAAATATCGCGACTGTGTTATATGTTAACGGTACATGCTTCTAACTTCACATAACGTACAAGTGCTCCTAGCCGGAAACTTTTTTTCATTTCCACAAATATTGAGATAAAATATGTGGGATGGTTTTAGACTATATCTTATTATGTTCAGTGGGCTGCTATTCCTGAGCAACGCCGGGTAAATGCGGCTATATTTTAATAAAAAAAGTTCGCGATAACCTAATAGGGAATCTACAAATCCGGGCAAACCCAGACCGAACTACTAGCTAGTTATAAAGAGTTATTGGTTATTTGACTGAACTGAGTTAGTAATAATTATAGTACGGTTCGCTAATGGAGCGGCAAAGCATTGATACAACATAAAACATATCTATTCCACGCATAAAAACTATGCCGCTTTATTACATTGTGAAGTATAAGTGTATGACTCACTCTTTAAATTTTCTATTTATAGTGTAGTGATAAATTATTTAAAATTGTTTGATACGGTTTCAGTTTACAGTTATTAACAAAACATTATTTTAGAGACATATTTACCATTATTATGTTGAAACTAAAGAGAACAGTTGTAACATTGATGAAGTTATGCTGATTACGAGGGGGTACTGTATGAAGGAACACATTAAAAAAAATTAAATGTGGGTACTCAGTTTTAGTATGTCGTGAAAATTTATGCAAGAAAAATCAGATATTGAAGATTAAAATATGTCGTTGCGAAAACAATATTTTGAGAAGCGCTGATCTAATAGAGATCATGTTTACTGTAAAACAGTTTTGGAAATGCGTTCTTATAAATGGGTAATTTATGTGCGGATACCTCTTTTAAATACGAAAGTAGTTTCTTATCAGTAGTTCAAGATAATATTTTGTTTATTACTGAATAAGTGGCATGCCAGTGTCATGTTGCACACTTCTTCATTTGTTTATTGTCTTCACTTGTTTAATATCTTTGTTTGTCATTTTTACTGCCTCTGTGTAATAAAGGTTTTGAACAAAAATGGAAGAAATAGTTACGATTCAGATGATTTTGTAAACTATGTAAGTAAATTGTTGTTGTTGATTTTGTGTTTGATTGAGTTTAGAAATTATTTTTAAAATTACGACCGCATACTGTTGTAGTCCTGCCTTTAATATCTTTGTTTTGCAAAAATTGAAAACTTAAAAATATAAAATGTTTCAACTTCGATTTAAAGTAATATTTTCGCTTTCAAGAGTTGAAGTGTTTAAACTTCAGTTAATTTAAATAACCAGGGGATTCAAAAATAAAAAAGTGCTTTTCAAATTAAGAATTTAATTTATTATTATTATAGAAACAGCTGTTGGTGCAAGCACGCACTAGTGATTTTTATTTCATTTATTAACTTCAAATTTCATCATTCATCCATAGTGAATTGTTATAAACAATATTATTAGTTGCTGGCAGGGCCGAATTTAACCTTACCACCGATCTGGGCACTAAAAAATGCCGCCCTATTACCGAAATTTGGCATAAAATGGATAAATTTTCGATATAGAATTTTTAAATAAATAAAAAGGACTCATTTATAGCAGAAAATTTATTATAAATAGAAGAAGTTTAGACTCAACTGCGAATCGACTGGAGGTGACAGCATGGAGGGTTGCAAGTTATTTGATTTTTCGCAACCTTGGCAGTATACTGTATGAGAGAATATGAGAAATAGTGGTCTGCAAATTTTACAGCGGACAATTTATGAAGTTCGAGACACTGAAACTTTTTTCACAATTTTGTTGATGAAACTACATTGTTTATAATTTTGAACACACTCTTAATAATGAAAAAAATAATTTTGTTTATTATAATTTGAAGATGTTTTCAACACGATTACACTTTTTAAAGCATTTTCAATAACGCGAAGAAATTTTTTTTTCTCAGCCTCCGAATTTTGCCGCCCTGGGCACAAGCTCCGAATGCCCCTAGTGTAAATCCAGGACTGGCTATCGGACCTATAAAGTATAAAATTGTGGTTTATTCCTCAACATTGCAACTTTTAAATAATACTCGCATCTAGTGGAAAAAACGTTTACAAGTGCAATGTGGACTAACTGATGGTTCAACGAGCGCGATCTGAGAGTTTCGGGCCCAAGTCCCGGCTATGACATTTAAATTTTTTCTTATACAGCATTTTAATGTTAATGGCAACTTCATTGTCTGAAAACAGTAACTCGCTAATAAAAAATGTATTTACATTATGGATAAAGCTCAAAGTTCTTAGTTTGATTAAAATATTTTCTTTTTTTTTACAATCAGAGCATAGTACCATTTTGTATTTTCAATTTATTATTTTTGGTAATAAATTTAAAATCCAATTGATACTTTCATCAGTTTTTAGATCGGAGCCGAGAACTGGAGACAAGTCATGGGAACACCAATGATATCTCCGTGAACTCGACTGTTCAAACCCGAATGAAAACTTTGTGCCTCTTTATAAATTTCCTCAAATCAATTTCTTTTGTTACAGACTGAAACAAATGCAGAAAGCGACCTGCGAAGAAAGAAAAGTGATGTACAAAGCACAACAAAATATGTTTAAAAAACAACTTACAACTAAGAATATGTTAATGAAACTGAAAAGAACACCGTCGATTGAACTAAAACGTACAGGTCCGTTGAAAGTTTACGATGTACGAAGCAAAAGTAACTCCCATACATCTGCAGAGAGTACAACAGAACACGAGAGTCATTATTCGTACGCAGTGTCCGAAGAACTTAGCATTCATACACAGTCTGTTATGAGTAACATTCCTACAGAAGTGCCTTCTGAAAAAGAATCAGTCGATTTTCGCCAAAGTATTATTGTTCGATCACAGAAGCATTTCATACAGCCGGAAAAACTTAAGGAGTAAGTATCAGCTACTACAACGTCGGCTTTAGGTCTATTGGACTGATTTGGCCCAATAGAGTAATGCGTTAACAAAAGAGAAAAAGTAGTTTTTAAAAGCTTCTATAATTTCTAATGTTAAAATTAATTTCCAACTCTTTGTTTGAACATTTTCATGATTATCACGAACTATGTCTTACTGAACTATTTCTAAAATTAAAAAAAAAAAAATTATATGTCTAGTTATTTAGATAAATGCTTGTGAAGTCGGCGGTTTTAGATGTTTTTTTCTAATTTTTCTTATATTTATTTTCCTATATTAGGAAATAAAAAACAAGTATAATAAAATTGAAAACTTCTAAATAGTGATGCAACGAATACTACTTTTACGAATACCGATTGTTATGAATGAATAGCTAAAATGAATTCCAATTTTCTAGTTCTTTGAAGAAACATGAAGAAGAATTGAAGAAGCGGCGTGAAACTGTTGAAGAACTTTTAAAATGGCATCAGCGTTTGTTGGAAGAAGAAAAAGATATTATTGCACTGGAAAATGAAGCGAACCAATTAGTTACACAAAAGAGTGTGCCGATGTACACGTTCACGGGAACACAGTTAAATAAAATATGGAGAAACATTTCACTAAGGAAAGAGAAAAGATTCACCGATAATAAAATTTATAAATTAACTAAACAGAATCTAGATAAATTTTACGAAGAAGCAAAAATTGAAATGTTGAAAAATATACCCAGATCGGCTAACAGTGATATGATTTCAACACCGGCAAGCGATGTAAAATATGACTCCAGTTTTGAAAGTTTAAACTTAACTAGTATCTCAAATAAAAGCGGTGTGTCAGAGAAAAAAGGATCTAAATGGAACGGCTTACCTAAAGATGCATCTACACATAGTGAAATAAGAAATATTGGGAATTCAATAATTAATAAATCACTCAGAAGTGATGAGTCAGTATCAACACAGTATTCTGAAAATATTCATGAAAGTACATCTGTTGACGAATCGAATGAAAAAGATTCTGTAAAAAATATAAAAGAACACAGTTCTGCGATTGGAATTAATTTAAGTATTAATGGAGTAGAGAAGTCGGAAACTAATCCTGAAGAAATTTCAAAAAATAATTCAGGTACCGAAAGTATTACTTTAATATCGGAAATCATTGAAGGAAATGAATTTTCAGTCACTGATAAAACGCTGGCAGAATCTAATTTAGAGGTTAATACTTCAAAAAATCAAAGTGAAGAAAATGAAATATTATCTAAAAATGTCTTGAACGGCAGTAAATCGCCAAATAGTTCTGAAAATATTAAAGAAGCTGAAGCGTCACCTCAAATTTCTGTGCAACAGAGTATTGGTATTGAAGAAAAATCAGTTGAAAATACAGAAAGCGTCATAACGGAAACTCAGAACTCAAATAAAAATGAGACTTTGTTCACTGAAGAAAATAGTAATAAAACAATTACCGATTCTTCATCATCACTTAAAGATGCCGCTTCGTTGCCTACTTCTGAGGTTGTACCTTCATCGATTTCGGTCAAGTCATCTGCTGCACTACCTGCTGAAATTCAATCTGAAAAAAATTCAGAGGTCAAATCAAACAAAACTTCCGATAATTCATCAGAGGAAATATTGATAACATCAGCTAATATAGAAAAGGCATCACCCGTCATTCATGATGAAATACAAGATTCGCCGATTTTTTCAGCCAGTGAAAGTTCGAAATCCGTTTTTCAGTTCGACGAAAATATCGAGAATAATATAAAAGATTCTGCAATTTCAAAATTAGATGATTCAATAAGCTATTCTAATGATTTGCAAGATTTATCTAGTGGGAAATTAAGCATAGATGTTCATGATAATATTTATGTAAAAAATGATTCACCATCGACTGGACAGTCTGGAATAAAGTCAGAATTAGAAAAAAGCAATGAAAATACAGAAAGTAAATTAGTTACTGATGCTGATGTTTTGAGTGAAAATAAACATGATGCAAATATTTCAAACAATAAAATTGAAGACCATCAAACGCCAACAGTTCTGGATACTGTGGAATCCAATAATGCAGATGGTAAATACTCCAGCGATGAGAAGTCAGCAGTGTCTGATATCAAACTTAACGATTCTGTTAATGAAGATTCTAATTCGTCAGGTGCTATCAAAGCCTCATCAATAAATTTTGAATCACCAGCCAACAGTTTAGAAAATGATAAACCTGTAGATGACAGAAATAATGAACAAATGTCAGAAAAATCAAATGTGCTTTCTGATTCTTCACATGAAGAACCAAAAAGCAGCGAAGATAACATTGAAGAAGAATTGAAGATTGATGACAGTTCACATGAGAAATCTTTGCTTAACAACGAGGATAAAAGTATAAATAGCTCTATTTCTGAGGAAAGTTTGTCTCATTCATCCACAGATATGGCCTCGAAAATTACCGTCGACGTACGGAAAAGAGTGTGCGAAATTTTAGCTGACGCCTTACCTGCATCGAGGCATAATAGTCCTCGAATACAAGATTTATGGACCACCACTAGCGATATTATTTCACCAGAAACAAGCCCTGAATCAGGTATAATATATACAGTTATTTTCATATAAAAGAATTGTTATCGAACAGAATAAAATCGATTTTTTATTTATTTCCAGGTTCACCCATTAAAGATACGTTGAGTTCAAAATCACTACCAAAAGAGGTATGTATTTTAATATTTCTTTTTTCACTTTATCTAGTCCAAATATAACCACTAAAAAAATATTTGCACATAACAAATTTTAATAATGTAACAAAATTGAGATACGGAATGTTATGTAACATTCGATTCTACTTTTTTTTCCATTTTTCTTTTTTTATTTATTATTTCTTTGTTTTTTTTATTTCAGTCAATTGTTAGTGAAGCTGAAGAGTTGCTTAGAAAACAATTAGAAATTGAGCTTGAGGTACAATTTTTTATTTTTTATTTTTTTTTTTTTTTATTTTATCGCACATGACTTTTTTAATTTTTCCATTGACATAAACAAAAATGTTTGTTTTTAGATAAAAGAGTTAGAAAAACAGCAACAGCAAGAGTCTTTGACATTTTACTTGCGTGAAATTCCTAACAAACCTCCACCGCCATATACGCCACCTGCAACTCAAACAGTAGCTGCTATTAAACCCGAAGTGATATCGATTCTAACTCAGCCAGATAAAGTGTCCGAAATAGTATCGAAAATAACTGAGACCTTACACGATTCGTATCTTAAAGGAGAATTAAATAAAGCAGAGCTCCCTGTTGAAATAATCGAAGATGTCGACAATGAGAGTGTCACAAAATGTAATAGTTTTCTTTTCGATTTATGTAAAGAAATTACCAAAGAAATATACAAACCATCGGAATCTGAAAACGCTCCTTCGTGGATGAAATGTAATAACAAAATAACAGTGGCTCTCAAACCTAAATGTGTAGATGAACTGAAAGATGTGTTGGACAATAAAGTTAAACAGATGTTGGGATTGACGTTAGTTGAATGTAAAGAAAATCTCATAATTTGTTGGAGTCGAAAGAAAAGAGATCATGTAGATGAACTCCTTGTTAGAGAGTCACAGGTGGAAGAAACAGAATGGACGAATTTTGAAAACGATGAAGCAACTGTCAAGAATGAATTAACAAATGACTTGTTTAACATGCTATTGGAAGATACAGTGCAAGCCGTCTCGACTGCATTTACGAATAAACAGCTAAAATTATTATAAAAGGAAGATTTTTTAAAGTGATCAAATCACTGCAAGATAAGATTGTAAATAACAACTTAATTTAATTTTTAATATTGATCGGTCTTTGATAATAATTTGTAACTGTAGACTTAATATAGTCTTTTAAGCTCCAGTTTTCTGGTATGCGATAGATGCAATGCAACTGTCCTGAAATTTTTTATTGTGTTATCAGAGAGCTCATATCTAACCTAGAATATATCTAAAAGTTACATACTCACCGAATCTTTATTTTGTGAGAAAACAGTTTAAAATAGGCTTGAAATGAAGATTCGCAATTTTCAACATTCACATGTGGTTTCGCAACTTTTAATGCAAAATATGTTTTTAGCTAATATTTTCGTGTCAGATTATTATGTGTCTGCGTTGCGTGGAGTTCTGATTGGGAATAATAATAATGTGAATCGTACAGACATAATTCATTTTACTAAATTATTTGATTATTCGATAAATAGTATAATTTAAGTTTTTTTTGTAAATCTCTCTTTACAGACAGTTTGACAAGTCCCGAGCAAGTCCTATTGCTTTGCATTTAATGCACCCTCTCTTGAACGAACGTGAACAGCAAAATTTATACAGTAATATCTCTTGTTCGGTCAAGGGGTGTAATGCGCGCGTTCTCGTCCTCAGTTTCAACGGGAACTCCTCTTATTTTTAACATAATATGATGAACTAGTTTTTAAACCCAAGTTTGGATATTGATAAAAACTTTATAATGGTGGGAGAAGACATTTCTTTTGTTGAGTACAAATATTTTATGATTCTTTATAGTGAAGCATAATTTATAAACAAAAATTAATACTGCATTCAAAAAAGTTACTCTTTATTTTATTTATTCTTCTCTTGAGCGAACAAAATATATAGAGTTCATGGGAGATTTTGCTACTTGCGTTTGCATTTTATCTCTTTTTCTGTTGCATTCCTTATGAGTACATTCGTTACAACACCAGTTCAAACTCATCAGTAATAACAATGCACTTGAAACGCGCGCTAAACTTGACATAATCTGACTCTGGCCAATAAGAAAGCTTTGTTCTGAAGTGACGCAACAATGATTGTCTATCTTCTGTGGATGCTAATGGGGATACTGCAGTTACAAGTGGATAAATCATGGAGTATACATGTGATAAATGTAAGATGTGTAAACATAAACGTAATCAACAGTGCTAAACAAGCTAACGTCTAATTTGGTTGCGTATTTCGCAAAATCGTTCATTACTGTGTAGTGTTTAACGCAATGGCGGATAAATGGTACACATTTATTAGGAGTAGGCTGTTAAATCCTGCCGTCTCTAAAGAAACAAAATAAAGTGAATAAAATAAGCAATGGCGTTACCAAAATAATGTTATAGTTAATGTTTATCTATGCTACAAAAGTCAATTAAAGGTAGCAAATGTCCTGATTCTTAGAGACTGCGAACGTTCGGAAAATCAATCATTGAAAATCAAAAAATGTTTCGGTTTAAGAAAATTTTGTATTTGAATATTTTTTTCCTAACTGCACTTAAAAAAATCTGAAAAACGGTTGACCCTGCAGGCCATATCTGGAACTTCCCACTGTTTCCGATCTATTGAGATGTGGCTTGCATTATTGCGGGTAACGGCTAGTAACAAATATGATATACTATGGTATTTGTTTCCATGATTACATAATATGATTTAACGTAAAAATTAATCAAAGCATCCTTGTCAGCTACCTAATAAATTTCTTTTTGACAGATCTTCGGAACAAAAGAACATCTGATTTTTTTTTAATTCCAAAATTTTGAAATTATAAACCGTTATAAAATTCTGACAAAGATTTAGAAAGATATATTGAAAAAACACTTTTTTGGAAGTCTTTTGTCAACGATATCTCTCGAACCAATCAACCGATCGAAATGCGGTTTACGGCAATCGAAGCAGTTTTTCAAGCACAAAAAATAATCTATTACAAAAAAATCAATCTAACGAAAATTTGAGAATATATTTTGAAAAAACATTTTTTTCGAAACAATATCTCTTAAACGAATCAAGTGATCGAGGTGCGGTTTGCGGCAATCGACGCAGTTTTTTTAGCACAAAAAAATAACTTATTACAAAAAAATCCACTAAACGAAAATTTGAGAATATATTTTAAAAACACTTTTTTCAAAATTTTTCTCCGACGATATTTCTCTAACGGATTAACCGATTTTGATGCGGTTTGCGGCGATTGACGTTGTTTTATGAGGAATAGAACTGATTAGATTTTGGAAATAATCGGTATGGTAGTTTCGAAAACATTTCAAAATATTTATAAAAAACTGGTTTCCAAAAAGCTTTATTTTTGAGATTTCTCAAAATCTACTTGGCGGAACCAGTTCCAATTTTCAGAAAATCTAAGTTCAGCAAGTTCCTTTTAGATGCCGCAATCCGCGTTTCGATCGGTCCACCCGTTTAAAAGTTATGAGAGATTTACATACACACAGACATACGGACATCATTTTAGAAATTGTCAGAATAGCTTCCTAGGACCTCAAAAAGGTCGAGATCTGACAAAAACTCAAATTTCGAAAATCGGAGTGAAACCAGTAACGTCCCAATTTTTGAAAATTTTCAATTTTCTTAGCGGGAAGTTAAAAATTCCGTTTGAATTTTTATCAGTATCAGCCATAAGCAGGTATATTTTTTGATACGCAGGGTCAACAATTTGGGCCTGGCAAGGCTACGAATTTACAATATTAAATGCCAGTAAAACAACACAAATCATATCCATTACAATTTCATCGAGATGCAATAACATCAACGCATGATATATTGCCTAGAAATTCACAGATCGTAGGTTTTAATATAGTGACCGACTTTTCAAATAATTGTAGTGTAAATTTAATATATTAAAATAATTTACAAAGATAATATAAAAACGAATCGTAAAAAAGCAACTTTATCAGATAAAGATACATTCCTAGAAAAAATGCTCATGGAAAATAACTTACTTACCCGTAAGGGGCCATCCATAAATTACGTCACACGAATTTTAAGACTTTTGAACCCCTCCCCCCGTCCTTGTCACAGGTTGTCACATTTTTATAACCCCCCCCCCCTCCTGGTGTGATGTCACAAATTTTTCAAATTTATACATGCACTCAAAAATAGTCGAGAGAAAACAGCTATTTTCATTTTTTACTTATTTTATTATTTAACGTATTGAAGTCACTGCGCCGGCGCGTGTGATAGTACTTGTCGAAGGTCTCGCAAACAGTCGACGCGCGGAACGGTAGAAAAGCGAGCGAGCACTCGCCGATGACTTAAACTTATTTAAGCCCTTACTATTCAACATTCTTGTGAATTTGAGTATCTCACTCGCATCACAACGCCGCTCTAGAAGTTAAACGATGTTGCATGAGAGATAATCTCATAGAGAGAATGCTTAACTATTAATAAATATAGTAAATTATTAATAAATATAGATCAAGTTCGTAGATTTTTATAGTTTTTTATTCACCTCTAAATTTCGCGTTTTAGTATTTTAAATTTTAACAAGTGACGTCACAAAACTTTTGACCCCTCCCCCCCCCTGCCCCTTGTCACTCATTGTCACATTTCGGTGATACCCTCCCCCCCCATTTCCGTGTGACGTAATTTATGGATGGCCCCTAATGATAGTAAATATTGTGACCAATCAAGTTCAATTGAAGATTTAGTCAGCTCAAATGATCGACTGAAATACGCACTAATCAGTCGAATGCTGAGAGAAATTGAAAAAATGTTGAATAACATAATTATTGTAAACTTTGTTCTTCCCGCATGCATTCAAAAAGAACAATTTAATAAATAATGATCTTAATTGTGGATCATATTTTGTGGTGAATTTCTGGAAAAAATGGAAATGGAAAAACTAATTAATGTCTGATAATGAGTAACAAAAATCAATAATTTATAGGGGAATAAAACATAGAGCAACGTAATAATACTCAAATAAACAATTTAAATTGTAGAAATGGCAAAGCTAATCTTGAAAATTAATATTAACGCATATTTCTGCTAAATATTTTTAATGTTAAAAATACTTGAACGTAATATCAAAATACCATTGTTGGCTGGAGTCATAATGTGTTACTTTAGACGCCTAAAATTTCTATTCAAAATAAACATGCAGTTTTTAAGAATGGCTAGGTTATATAAAATACGTGAAATGTAATTTTGCTGAGCCGATCCCATTAAAGTATTGCATCTGTTGTTCACTAAAAATCAGGGGATAAGGGACCTTCCAAAATCTGCTGATAAATAATAGATACAATCTACATTATAAATAAACAGTTACATAGTTACTTTAATTTAAAAGTTGCAATATAAAAATATTTGTGTTCAAACGTTTTTAATTAAATGATTACAAAGTTCTTTTTTTTATTATTTATTAGCGTAAAGACGCGGTTATATAGGTATCTAACCGCTACCTGCGGCTCCGCACGCGATTGAAATGAAACACGGCAGCGACAACAGTAATGGAGCCTTTGGCTGGACCGTATTATGCTCTTGCCTCGCGGGGCTGCGCCTCACTCGGCAGCGACAATGTAGTGAAGCCTCCGTTTCCATCGTATTACAATCTTGCCTTATGGGGCTGTGCCTCACTCGGCAAGACCTAAAAAGCATATTATCTTCCAATCACGTGAAAACTACCGAACGTATCAGTATGGGACCATAACCATTCGGTGTGGTATCGTTTGTATGGTTTTAGGCAGATTTGTGAAATATTTGAGTAAAAGTATTTCAAAATACAAATACTTTTCTAGTATTTGTATTTTAAATACTTTTCAATAAAAGCATTTGTATTTCAAATACAAATTTTTTGGTATTTTATTTAATTTAGCGAATACTTTTTCAAATACTTAACATAATTTTTTTGTAGCTATGAATGATTAATGAATAATTCAAGTCAACAGTATATATAATTACATATAAATTATTCAAACAATTCTTATTATTAAAATAATAAAGCAGTGTCATTTCCAAATAAGAAATTATCAGCTAAGTATTTGTATTTAAGTACTTAAAATCAAGTATTTTTTGCAAGTATATACTTGCTTAAGAATATTTTTTTAATTAGCCAAGCGAGTATTTGTATTTAAATACTTACTTAAAAGAAAGTATTTTTTACAAGTATATATTTGCCTAAGAATACGTTTTTAATTAGTTGAGCGTTCGCTCTCGCTTATACAATAAATAATTATTGCCCAAAAATATTTTTGTAGACATAACTCAAAAGTATTTGTATTTCAAATACTCTAGGAACAAAAGTATTTATATTTAAATACTCAATGAAGGCAGAGTATTTGTATTTAAATACTTTTAAAAAGTATTTTTCACAAGTTTGGTTTTAGGCTATTTCTTTTTTGAATATTTTTTTAAATATTTATATAAATTATTATATTGCCATCAGTCGTTGATAAGCGTGCAAAATTTCAGTTTAATCTGACGTTTTGAAGTGAGTGAATTTCACGTTCAAAGATTCCGTCACATGCAGGTGAAGCGAATAAAAGATTGTTAATAAAGTAATAGTGTGCTCTCCGCGCAGCCGCCCCTAATAATATCTGACCGCCTAGGCTCACAGTTGTAATAAACTGAATAAGTATTACGTACATACTTTTTAGTTATTTTTAACATAATTTCTCTCTTTAATAGGGATGTTGACTTTTTTGGGAAAGTGTTTTAAATCGCGCACAAGTATCTAATATAGCCACACATATTTATTATTTTTATTTATACGACTCAAGCGTTAAAAATCATGTATTTTAAATTCCGTTTCAAATTTCGCTCCAAAACGCGTCACGTGACGTCATACGGTCGTAAAGTAGGAGACTCAAAAGTTCTATAGATGCGTGTTATGTGGTAAACTGATGAGGTGATAAAAGGTTTTTTCGTGTTGTTGCTATAGTTACATGTAATTTGACGTTTCCTATAAATAAATAATAATAAATTACACTAAATATTAAGGCGCTATATAAATGAAATTTTTCGTTTTTCATAAATAACTTGAACAAATGATTGAATATTTGTCTGAAATTTTGCACATATACGCTTCATGATACGACAAGTTGCGCTACAAAGCCAGATTTTTGAAATTAAAAAAAAAAATAAAAAATATCATTATTTACTTTTTTTTTTACTTTTTTGAGCTTGTAGCGCACATTCTAAAACAAAAATAGACGACTTCTTTCATTAACATTGTGGCGTCAATTGAAAAGGTGGTTTTTTATTTATGAAAAACGAATTAAAAATAATTTCATATTATTACAATCGTCCGGTGCTGCCTCAAATGGCAATTTGAGTTAATAACGTAACTAGATGGCGAACATTTAAATTAGGGAGATTAGAATTTTAGAAGGAGATAACGTAATGTAACCTCCTAGTTTGACCTTATTTTGCTGTTTTTTAGCAAATATGTGTTTTCAGAATTTATTTTCATTCATTGTGATTTGTAGTTATAGTAACTAATAATAATACGAGTGTTAAATAATATATAGTATGTTATGAAGACAGCAGAATAATAGAATTCCAATTCTGTAGTGTAATAGTGTTTTTGCCGTTTATGCAACATAAGTGAATTCAAAATGAAAATAAGCAAGAGAACATATTATGGTCGTAAAAAGAACGCAAAGCAGAGAGTCAAGTTGTAAGTAGAATATGTGATTCATTTTTCTTTCTAATAACAATTTATATATCATTCAAGTTGTTTTGTCAGTATATTCAATAAAATTAGACAAAATCCATGTTATAAAAAGTCCGGGTCGTGTATTAGGACTCAACAAGTCCGATCATTATATATATAATTATTTTTTTTCAATAATGGAAATAAGTAAGTACTAAATTCATTTTTTCATTTTATTAAATAGATAATAATTTTTTTTATAAAGAAAATATTTTTAACGTAAATAAAGTATTTTTGTGGCGTAATCATGGAAACGACCTTTTAAGCCTCCTGTAAAATCCGCTTTTTGCGTTTCTTTTATAAAAAATTGACCTTATTTTGATAAAATTTCTTTCAGACTATATTTACGTCGTTACGCTTCGATTCGAACCCTAACGAAGTCATCATTTTTTTCGAGAAACAAAAACAACTTGTAACAATAATTTTTATTTATTTTAGCGTAAGACAAAGTAGATCAATGTTTTCGCCTGGTACTTCCTCTGAAATTTTGCCTAATGTCGATATGGGTAATGAGAGTCAAAGGTTATCTGATACACTAGTCCCTGAAGATTTGACAAATAGAAACGAGCTTGTTGAATACATAGATGATACAAATAGCTTAGACATGCTTGATATATCTTCCACTTCAGAAAAAAATGATCTTACAAACAGTTCATATACCGATAGGGACCCATTTAGAACCAAACAGAAAAATTACAACGCTAGGCTACGATTGAATTTTAATGCAGTAAGCAGAAAACCTCATGTGAAAAACCTGGGAAACAATGCAGATCAGGATTATGGATCTACAGAAGACATGCCTGAAAATGTGTGTTTGCAAAAGCAAGAGGAGTTTCTCAAGTCACTAGAAATTGACGAAACGCAGAGATCGGAACTTGAAATAATAACAAGAGGACAAAATTCCAACCCTTTATGGAAACAAGAAAGAGCTATTCGAATTACAGCTTCAGTGTTTGGCAAAATTTGTAAGCTCCAGAAGAAAACATCGTGTGTAAAAACGGTGGAATTATTGCTTTATAAAGACTTTTTTGGAAATGCTGCTACGCGATATGGCAACGAACATGAACCAATAGCTCTCTCAAAATTTTCGCATATTTCAGGCTTAGAAGTTCAAGGTTGCGGTCTCTACATACACAGAGATTACCCATTTTTAGGAGCTAGTCCAGATGGCCTAGTTGGCGAATATGGCATTCTTGAAATAAAATGTCCGTGGTCTGCTTCAAAGTTAACCATTCAAGAGGCAATTGAGCAAAAAAAAATAAAGTTTTTAAATCTAAATGCTGACGGGGACATTAATTTAAAACCGGAAGATCTTTACATGTATCAAGTGCAGGGACAAATGGAAGTTTGCAATAAAGAGTATTGTTACTTTGTTGTCTGGACCCCCCTTGATACCAAAATACTGAAGGTATAATATCTTAGATATTACAATATAATTTAGATACCCTTCCTAATTCTAACTGTGTTTGAAAATTATGTATATATTATTGTTTTTGTTTTTTTTTTCCAGATCAATCGCGATAATTCCTTTTGGGAAGAAAAAATGAAGGACAAGCTAATACATTTTTACAAATTATGTATACTCCCAGAAATTATAGACCCTAGACTGCCTCGAAATTTGCCAATAAGAAATCCAGATAGACCTGCCTAATTTTAATTCTTTGCTATTTACATTTCTGAACGTTCGAGATCATTAGCGGAATATTTTCATATGCATGGAACACGAATTTACGAGCAGTAAAAATTGTGAATAAAAAGCCTATATCACTCGGGGATAGTATAGCTTTCTATTAGTGAGATAATTTTTAGAATCAGTTCAGTAGTTCTAGAAATAATAATTTATGATTTATCCCCCCCGTGAGAATCAAAATAAAATATAGCCGATATCACTCAGGGATAGTCTAGCTTTCAATTATTGAAAGAATTTTTAGAATCGATTTAGAGGTTCCAGAGATAAGAATTTATGCTTTATTACCACCACTCCCCCGCGAGAAATTCTCCCCCTGCGAAGCGAAGTTGCCTCTCGTTTTATAATATTAGTATAGATTTTCAATAGTGAGAAGTTAAAAATTAAATACTTACCTAAAAACCGTACAGTAAATTAATATAAGATAAATAAAATATATATAATTATAAAATAATACTTTGTAAACTGTACGATGATGTCAATTTATAAGATTTATAAAATATAGAAAACTGATAATTAATGATTTATTTTTCTTTTATAAAATACAAAATATTTATTATTATTATTAAACAGTCTGATACTAAATTGTTTTCCTGAATTCTAACATCTAGCATTATTCTTTACAAAAATCAAAAACCATCCCGTCTAAAACCATAAAATATGGCCAATAAACAATAATTATGTTTTGAAAAATGTATAATCAGATCCTTTTATTTCTTTGATCCTAATTCCTCTAAAATATTTATAATTTAATAATTATGTTATTTTCAATAGAAAATATATTTTACATATGTGCATATAAAGCAACTATTTTTATGAACACGATGTCATGTGAATATAATTTTAATATTATAACTCTTCAGCTCTAGCTAGTAAGTAGGTGTAGAAATTTGAACCATGGAACATTTTATAAGCTCTATGGTGTCAACGATGTAAACAGCGCCAATGCAGGCCAGTGTTGCATTTGCTTAACTATGAATATTGTCATCTCTATTCCTATTGGCGGACCGAATTCTCACTGATTTTACCGTCCCTGCACCCCTTTACCACAGCAAAAACTCAAAAGATTGTAACAATGAAATTTTTCAACAGTAGTTTCGAATCAAGTTGTGGCTAATTGCGCTAATAAGCGCAGAAGCCAAAAATCACGGATATAAAAAAAAGCCAAACAATGAAGTCTTTTGACAGTTTTTCTCTACAGATGGCGTTTTGTGCCCTTATCTATGACAGCGTCTGATGCATAGGCATAGAGTTATTAGGGACAGAGCACGTATAGTAAGTGCCATGCAAATGGAGGCTTGCGCAGGTATAGTCAGTTGAAAAACTACGAACTCGCACTATATTATTATTTTCAATTTTTCTTTAATCTAAAGGTCGAATTCCTTACATAAAGTCATCCAAAAAATTATTTTTCGTGCTTGTCTATGCAAAACTGTATAAGGCATCTTGAACAATTAACAATCAAAGAAACAACTTAACAATAGCGTACTGGACTGTACTTTATAGCAGGAAAGCGACAATTGACAAGACAACGAGCGATAACCAATCACCGACAAGCACACATTCAGTGCCAGTAATGCATTTGCGACGCTGTTTGTGACCAACTTCAGAACCTTTTAGAACCGTGGCGAGTATAAGCCTCCATTTGCATCTAGCTTCCGAGCCTTTTAGATCCATGGCGCGTACTGTATTATACTCGCCACGATTCTAAAAGGTTCTGAAGCTAATCACAAACAGCGTCACAAATGTATATTTTGGTTGTTTTGTGGGAAAGTAAGACTCCTACCACCTCCCAGTTACCGGCACAGTACGTGCACTCGCCGGTGAGTGATTAACGTTTGTTGTCTTGTCAATTGTCGCTTTCCCGCTGTAAAGTACAGTCCCGTATGCCATTACTGTTTCTTTGATTGTTCAAGATGCCTAATACGGTGATTCAGATGATAATATGTCTGCTGAGAATCCGCAAAGTCCCACACCACGTACGAGCAGGATGGATGACTTTAGTGCATGGAACTAAACCTTTAGATTAAAGAAAAATTCAAAAATAATAATATAGCGCGAGTTCTAGTTTTTCAACCGACTATACCTGCGCAAGCCTCTATTTGCATCTAACTTCCGAGCCTTTCGGATCCATGGCAGTTACTATACCAAACATCCTCCCTAAATTTGGTTTCAATCCGTTTATCCGTCTGACCCGTGTCATGCTCACAGACAAACAGACGCACAGAGTTTTTCCAAAAATATATTTTTTGGATTCGGGGGACCTCAAAACAAACAAAAATATTGTAAAATTTTGAAATGTGAATTTTGACATAAATTAGTACCATTCCCCACTAGTGAGTGGGTTGGAATGGTAAAACTATCAAATATATGTCTATGCAATTGAATTATCGTAATTAAAATTTAGAAGTGGTAGATTACGATGCAGAAACACTAATTTTTCTGCATTGTCAGGAATATATACATATAATATAATTAGTGTCAACTCTTCCTCAAATTCATTTTTGTATTTCCTCTCCGAACAAGTATGTAAATTAGCGATCAATTACAACATACGCAAATCTACCGCAAACAGTAAATGTATATATATTTAAATCGACAAATAATGCGTATAAAATAATATACAATTCAATTTCAACAACGAAAAATAATGCAGGGAAATGCTATTGTCGTACTATGCATGACGAGCAAGGAACCAAAAATGGCGGATGCGAATACCTGCATATATGTATAGTGCTCTAGTAAGATGCATAGATAGATATATCTATGATTGCGATACTCTGTTAAATCTCGGGACTATAATAATTGACGAACATCAGCGCTATTATAGTGTTCAAAAAATGAACTATCGTGTGCACTCGTTTTTGAGAAGGCAAAAATCGTGAAAAAGCCTGTCGATTCATCTCATCTGTGGCTGTATATTACTTCAGTCTTCATGGATATTAGCCAAAACAAGGAAAGTGTAGCTGGTAAATGGTAATAAAACAGTTTTCATATGTCATGCACGTAACATTGCGAAAAACAGATTGAAATAAGGCACTCGTGTTTTCTTCTTCCCGATGAATATCCGTAAACAAACTTAGAATAGTCTACAAAAAAGAAGAAGGTGGCAATCTTGTGGTCCCTATTTCAGAATTCAAGAATCAAAATTGCTAAAATAGAAGATATTTCTTTTAAAAAATTTGACTATGTGATGTTGCAATCTTTGAGTGATTCTGTAATGGTAAGTGCAAAGTATTTAATTAATTAAGATTGTAACAGGATATTCGTTTTTTGTGTTTTTTTTTTATTTTTTTTATTTTATTACACTAAAATCTAGTGAGAGTGTGCAAGTAATTCAAGAATTACAAGGCGCGAATATATAATTTAAAATCTGAAAATTTACTCAGTTTGATAAAAAATAACAATTGAATAAATCGCTAGTTTACAATATGACAACAATTAAAAAAATTTAAATGAAAAAAATATTAGAAAAAAAACTTTTAAAGTGAGCCCTTTTATTTAAAAGTAGGTAGAAGGAAAAAAATAATTTTTAATAATTTAGGTTTGTAATTATAAAATGGTGGGCTATAAACTCTCTATGATCAAATATTAGTCACAACCCACGGTTTTATAATTATGAACCTAAATTAATAAATGTCATTTTTTTTAGTTAATTTGGTATTTAGAAAAAAATGGAAAATTATTTTTGGACAAAACGGCTTAGGCGTCCCCCCTTTAATTTTTAAACAGAACGTTTTAGGAATAGCCTCGTCTAAAAAAATCTAAAATGACAGCATCTGTCAAAATATTACATTGTAATAATTAAAGTATTAAAATCTTTAACTCAGAAGGCGTTGCATTTTCGCATTCTTAATTACCATACGTCATATTGTGTTGTTGAAAGTCTGGTTACGAACTATGCTTAGCTCACTGTACGGAATAAGATGTTTCTTCGCATATAATTATACTGTACTAGCAAGTGATTATATTTAATAATGTAACGATAACACAAGATTACATTTTTCATACAAAAACCGCGCTAGCAAGGTAATTATATTAAACGGAGTGACTATTTATAAGGGTACTGTATAAATAAAATAACCACTATTTATACGGGTACTGGATAAATAAAATATAATTATTTGTCCGGGTATAATTATTTTTTTTTTTTTTGAAATTACGAAAATTTTTACATTTTTTTATAACCTTTCATATAGGTACAAAAAATGAACACTAGAAATCGGAGTTATTTACCTATGTAAATGTACATAGGATACTGTGCCACAGACAAAGACAGCGGATACAAATGCGCGATTTAGTAAGTAAAATCGAATTTCTTCATCTGTTGTTTGACGATGACAAAGATTATATTATGTTAGATAATATATACATTGATAAATCGCAATTGGGTTGCCTAACTAAATTGCATACCGATGCTGTTAAATATAAATTCTAATCAACTTTTTTTTATCAACTTTCCCGATTTGTTATTTATAAAATCGAGCAACCATGGATGTGACACACTTTTGTTAAGGCAACGATAACTGTTGGGTAGGGAATAAAATAACCTTTTATTTCATAAAAAAGTCCATTAAATAACTGATGAGGGTATATTAATAACGCTGGCTCACCTGGTTTATACCTGGCAACTTCATAGTTGTACTGAGGATAAAGTAGATAACCTATATTTTTCCAATTTCTTGTATCGTATTCCTCAGCTCGATTTTTATGAATAACAAATCGGAAAAGTTGATCAAAAAAAAGTAAACTAGAATTTATGATTTAACAGCATCGGTACGCAATTTAGTTAGGTAACCCATTTGCGATATATCAATGTATTTGTTATTAGTGTATTTGCCATATGGCAACATACACTATTGGCGTCGGTCGGATGGCGGGACCTAGGGGTCGGACCAAAATTTCTCGACGTTTCATAACCTCCTAAACACTTTGGCACCATTTTTAAAAATGTTTATATATATGTATGTGTATATATATATATATATATATACATATACATATATATATATATATATATATATATATATATATATATATATATATATATATATATATATATATATATATATATATATATATATATATGTGTGCGGGCAATAACTTTCGAAGGAGTTTATTAATTTTAACGAAATTTGGTCCACGTGTTGAAATCCATCACCGCAAGAAGCCTATTTAAAATGGGCCTAATCGGGCTATTTTAAGGGTAGTTTTTAGGGGTTGAAAAATGTTTTTGGGCCCCAAAATACCGAAAGAATTCTCCGAATCGTTTCAAAATTGAAATTTAACCCTCTGGTAGTAATTAAAAAGTGTCCCTAAAATTTTGATAAAATCGGCCCGACAGGACCGGATTTACAAATTTTATGAAAAAACTAGTTTGCAGATAATGAATTATTTACTGAAAGGCGTATGTAATTTAGTATAGAGGTTCGATTGATAATAATATTGCAATTAAGAAAAAAAAATGTTATTTAAGAGGTGTATTAAGAAGTCTAATTTTTTATTTTGCCCAGAAACCAACTAAAGTTCGCATAATAAAGCCACAATGCCTGTATAAGCAAATACACTATATTGTCGGCAGGGTTTTGGCACTGCGACCCGGGTTTTTTTAAAATATATTTGTCATCGTCAAATAACAAATGAGGGTATATATTTCTAATACTGGATCTTAGATTATTAGCCATCAAGTGCAACCCTTTGGGTCGCTGTTTTATTATAATAACACAAAACCTTTATTAATGTATCTTTAAAATAGTTTATAAAAATCCATAGGTTTTTTCACTTTTATTTTTTTCCCATTTAAAATAACAATTGAAAAAATTGGTAACAATGTACCAACAAATAAAAATTCTCAAACAATGAAAATAAGTCTTAATTTATTACAGTTGCATTTTGATGATACCAGACTCAGTGTACCTATTTTGAGCGATAACTCGCATACACGTGGCAAAATCAGTGTCTGAAGGCTGTGATTTCACTGTGTGTGATTATGTACGAAGATTTGACAGTAGTAAATTGTCTAATTTATAGTTCAAAGTTTCAATAAAAATAGGTATACAGGGTGTCTCAACCGACGTTGGCTAACATGGGTAACTTTGTTATTAGTGGCGATAGAAAGTCGGTTAAATGGGCAAAGTAGTGCAGAAAATTGGGCACATTAACGTCCCGTTGACACCCTATGAATTTATTCAGAAAATAGTGAAAATTGCCATTTATGAAAACTGGCCATAACTTTTTTATTTATGAAGATATTTGAAAATTTCATTGACCATTCTTTGATAACTTTTTAAGGTCTCTTCAGTGGCGTAGGTTTAATTTTTTTATTTCCGCTACATAATGAGATATTGACATGAACTTTGGTTTTTCTTATGGACGGCATTTTTGATTTTCAGATATTCGAATTCTGCTGATTTTTCTGAATAATTTGACATAGCATATCCTATATCTAAACCAATCAGAAGCTACAAAACTAACCAAAGTAGCTTTTTGACGTTATCCATACCGATCAAAGTGTGCCGTGTAAAACAAAATTTGTTGAAACAAATACATATCGACAGGTTAACAATCTGTCGAGCGATCGCTACAGTTTTGCTAATTCATTTTGTTTGATTTACTCTCTAAGATGGCTCAAGCATTCTCAAATTTGGAGAAACAGGCTATTTTTGCGCATACATTCAGCGTAACAAAAATACCACGTGGGCTCAAGCAGAACACTTGAACCTTTATCCAGAAAATGAACCGTATACCTGTAAATTTCTATTTAAGTTCCTAAAAGTTATTGAATAAGGCTGTCGCCTTTCTGGATAAAGGTTCAAGTATTCTGCTTGAGCCCACGTGGTATTTTTGTTACGCTGAATGTATGCGCAAAAATAGCCTGTTTCTCCAAATTTGAGAATGGTATAATGGTATTATATTGTGCCTAGAAAAACCAGACGTCTTATGTATCTCCAAATAGAATGATACTAACTTTATTTTAAAATTTATATTTTTAATGTGCTAAAACTCGGATAGTTGGTGGATTTCGCTGGTTGGATGCCCCCGCCAGCGGCGTATAAAGTTAATTATTTTTTTCTATAATATAACGTATATAAGAAAATATGAAACGTCAAAAAAAAATTTTACCAAAACCATGGCAACGTTTTTAAGGTTGGCGTATCAGAAAATCAAATTGTTTAAAATAACATAAAAATTATGCAAGTTTCACCTTGGTCATAAATTGTCCCACGACAATGCCTTTTCTCATTTTTGTTAATATCAGAAAAAAATAATAATAGAAAACAGGATCACAGGTAATTGGAATAATGAAAATAAATCAATTTAAACACTCATTGATTGCAACGTTTCGTCTTTTTTATTAAGACTTTTTCAAGCTCTCATTATTAAAAATTGAAAATCTGTAGAAAATACTATTTTCTACAATTTTTCAATTTTTAATAATTGTTTTTGTAATGCCAAATTGTATATTATATCATAGTTTAACTATCGTTTAAGCATATTGAGAGCTTGAAAAAGTCTTAATAAAAAAGACGAAACGTTGCATTCAATGAGTGTTTAAATTGATTTATTTTCATTATTCCAATTACCCGTGATCCTGTTTTCTATTATAACATATATCTGGAATTGAACTTTGAAGATGGAAAAAAATAATATTTTAAAATTTAATTAAATTATCAAAACAAAATATATTGAAATTAATAATTTTGGATGCAGCAATTCAGCCAAAACAAACGTGAAATGAAAAGAGAACCGTCAGTAGCCAACATTATTATAAATCTTCACGTTTGTTTTGGATGAATTGCTGCTTAAAATTATTAATTTCAATATTTGTTTTGATAATTTAATTAATTTAAAAAAAAAAATTCTGATTATAACAAAAATGTCAAAAGGCATTGTCATTTGTCGTGGGACAAAATATGACTAAGGTGAAACTTCCATAATTTTTATGTTATTTTAAACAATTTGCTTTTTTGATACGCCAACCTTAAAAACGTTGTCATGGTTTTGGTAAAAAAATTTTTGACTGATATTTCCTTATACGTTATATAGAAAAAAAATAATCAACTTATACAGGTGTCCCATAAGTCGACGTCCAAACGAAGTGAGGTGATGGGGGAGGTCATTTCCTATCAAAATAACCATAAATGTGGTTATCCAATTGTTTACGGTTCGAAAGTTATTTTAATTTTTGTATTTTTCTCTGAAATCGTGTAGTGCTTATACTAAAAAATTAATTTAAAAAAATCTATGAGTTGTTTGGTTGATTTTTTTTTTAATAGAATCCTGAAGGGTCTGCCTTTCCAAAAAAAATAATTTTCATGAGCTCTGTTATCATCTGTCAAATAAAAAAAATGGTTTTGTAAACACTTTTCGGTGGCAAGAAAAATATATTTGATTTTAAATTCACGTTGACAGAAAAAAAGTGTTATAAAAAAAATTGACCAATTATCAGAAAAACTTGTCCATTTAATAGAGATTCTAACGCGGTATAGTACAACTCGTTATTCATGACAGTTTTTTTTATAACAATTTTTTTACATGCAAGTCGTGTTTGTTAAAAAATACATTTTCGAAAATTTCAAAATCTAAGTTGGCTGGAACGACTTAAACAAATTAATACGTTCCTCTTTCATTCACTACTTCTAATGTATGCTCGATATTCGTTTTATTACTAGTAAACCTCCGACTTGACTTTTCATTTTGTACTTTGTTATTTGGACCTGCGCTTGGTAATTTGAACTTCGATCCTGTTTGTGATTTGGACTCTCTTCAAGTTGGACGCATCAAAATGGTTTATTCTCATCGGGAGTATGCAGAAATGCACTATGTCTACGGGTTTTGTGACGAGAATGCTCGGGCTGCTGTAAGAGAATATCGGGCACGATATCCCAACCAAGAACACTATCCTGACCACAGGGTGTTCCAATGTATACATCGGCGGTACATAGAAGGTGAAATCCCTGGGAATGAGCAAAGAGCTGGAAGACCTAGACTTGACATCGACGAAGATGAAATAATTGGAATGGTGACAGAGGACCCATCTACAAATGTTCGTCGTTTGTCAAGACGTTCGGGAGTTTCGAGGTCCACAGTGGACCGTATTTTAAAAAGGGATCAGTTACATCCATACCATGTGCAACGTGTGCAAGCAGTTTTACCCGCTGATTATAACAAAAGGGTGCAATTTTGCCGAGAAATGCTATGTCGGAACAGGGAAGATCCTCAGTTTTTTAATAACATTTTGTGGGGTGACGAATCGAGCTTTCGAAGGACGGGAGTATTCAACGTCCATAATTTTCACTCTTGGGATTATGTAAACTCTAGAGCTATAAGAAACGACCATTTTCAACATCAGTTTGGGGTCAACATGTGGGCGGGAATTGTTGAAGGTAAAATGATTGGGCCCCTTGAGCTACCCAGAAGGATCGGGGGCGATGAATATCTTTATTTTTTGCAAAATGATTTGGGCGGCTTACTGGAACACGTGTCGCTAGAAACACGCCGAAACATGTGGTTGCAGCACGATGAGGCTCCTTGTCACTATGCTCTAGTAGTGAGACGATACCTCAACACCGAATACACAAATCGCTGGATTGGAAGGGAAGGAACCATCCAGTGGCCACCGCGGTCACCTGACCTAAACCCCCTAGACTTCTTTTTATGGGGTTATTTCAAAGAACTGGTCTACGCGACAGAAAACCAAAACGAACATCAGCTGCGGCAAAAAATAAAAATTGCGACCAATACAATACAAAATAACGAACGGGCGTTTCGACTAATTTCGAACATTTGTTGGAACTTTAAATAAAATTTTGTTCATTTGTGTTAGACCAGCCAACTTAGATTTTGAAATTTTCGAAAATGTATTTTTTAACAAACACGACTTGCATATAAAAAAAATTGTTATAAAAAAAACTGTCATGAATAACGAGTTGTACTATACCGCGTTAGAATCTCTATTAAATGGACAAGTTTTTCTGATAATTGGTCAATTTTTTTTATAACACTTTTTTTCTGTCAACGTGAATTTAAAATCAAATATATTTTTCTTGCCACCGAAAAGTGTTTACAAAACCATTTTTTTTATTTGACAGATGATAACAGAGCTCATGAAAATTATTTTTTTTGGAAAGGCAGACCCTTCAGGATCCTATTAAAAAAAAATCAACCAAACAACTCATAGATTTTTTTAAATTAATTTTTTAGTATAAGCACTACACGATTTCAGAGAAAAATACAAAAATTGAAATAACTTTCGAACCGTAAACAATTGGATAACCACATTTATGGTTATTTTGATAGGAAATGACCTCCCCCATCACCTCACTTCGTTTGGACGTCGACTTATGGGACACCCTGTATATGCGGCTGGCGGGGGCATCCGACCAGCGAAATCCGCCAACCATCCGAGTTTTAGCACATTAAAAATATAAACTTTAAAATAAAGTTAGTATCATTCTATTCGGAGATACATAAGACGACTGGTTTTTCCATGCACAATGTAATACCACATTACAACCGGAAGTTATCCCTTTTTCGCGGTCAGGCCCACGCCAACCTGCCAACCATTGCGTTTTTCTTTTAAGCAGGGCTTAAATTTTCCAAATATCCAAACTGGCCTTTTCGAAGATCCATATGATTTTAATGTTACGGGCTCTCCTACTATTAGAGTTAATTATTATTTTCGATAGACCCAATTAAAGTATCTCGTGGTATTCTAATAATATCTTTTGTAGGAAAATAAAATGATAAAGTCAATAAATGAACAAGTATTCAATTAATAAATGAAGTATATTCAATTCAGCAATACAATCAATGTGAACTCTATTCCGTCTCTACACAGAATGCTACATACAATCTTTACAATATCAATGTACGCAGCTTACATAACATAAACCATTACATAATTCATAGAACAATAGTGGTTAACATTCGTTCAAATACTATAGATTAAATATTTTTCCACACTTTAGGGTCCGCCATCGCGTTACCGCGTATCAAAATATAATATTTTTGGGGGTATTTAATTCAGTATAACTTCTCAACTTCGATTCTCAGTTAATAATAATAATTTCATCAAACAAAAAGATATTCTTAAGAATAATTACATAACATAATACAAATTATAAGCAAGGTCAGAATTATTAAAAATTCAAGTTATAACATTCACTTCAAAAAATTGTCATCTTTTCTTTCTGTGTTCTGTTTCACTTATCTCCATTATTCACGTGTTTAATTAACACTGTTTCGTTTATCGTTTATAATTTATTGGAACGTATCCCTCACGTTAAGCAGTGTATCGATATATTAATAAGTATAATAACTAAAGCCTGGCAAAACATCTATTTACAGATGCATGCGGTATTTTATTAATGTATAAATATTATCCGTATATGTATTTAACAGCAAAAGAAAATGTGTATATATACAGATTTCCTTTTGCTCTTAAAATGCCCTATATTATTTTTTTTATATGTTGTGGGCACAAGTTACACCAAAATACTGCAATGTTTAATTTGTTGTAGGTGTGTGGAAATAATAATAATAATAATCGAAGAAATGATCAGAGGTCAGAAAAAGGGGGATCCGAAAAGGTAATATCTATACTATTATATAAAATTCTTTGTACCTATGTATGTTTGAGCAAAAACTTAAAAACAATGTGACGAATTTCGATGAAATTTTTTTTGAAATGTTTTCTATGATTCCAGAAATGTTATAGGCTATATTTTAGTTCACTATGCAAATTAATTTTTGAGTTAATAAAGTAATTACATTTTTTTGGCCTTCGACTACTTGAGCGGTTACTAAAAGTCTAAAACCCATTGCCCCACCACTTATGCACATTCCGATCGCCAGTACTGGGATCAAGGCTATTGGTTGGGCTGGAGGTAGAGCTGCAATCATGAGTAGTACCTATTTTGTTCACTATCACTCACGCTCACGAAAATCATTTTCAACTCACGCCCGTTCACGCCTGCTACTATTTTTTATAATCACTCACGCACACTCACGGCTAGGTTTCAACACTCACTCACGTTCACACTCGATAAAAATTATATTTCGAGACTCACGCACGTTTAATCACATTCACGTAACTTTAGAATTCATATTATAACATTTCTTAATTAAGCTACCAAAACATGATACAGTAATATGGCCTATGGAAATAGGATCAGGTTATGGGTTTGTCAACTATAAAGTACTAAACAATGAATGTTTGTAATTTTATGTAATCTACGTTACAGTTTACACATCACAAATACAATAAACAAAAAAAAACAAAAAAATTCAATAGTAAGTAGGTACATACTTTAAACAAAAAAATCATGACTGTTTAACAGTTCGCATACAGGGAATAATCATAACTCGGGAACAGTTTGGTTGCAATTTTGTACAGTGTGGCTTCACCTTATTGATCTTGTTACGCGGGGCAACAGTAGTAAATACCTCGGCTCCACCGTTTTATAGTCTTGTCTCGCGGCAGCGACAACAGTAATAGGGCAAACAAACTTTAATTTAACAAGAATAAGATTTTTTTCGGGTCAGAAACCTTCGCAAGCGCACGCGCAATAATTCTTGAAAATTTCATTGTAATAAAAAAAAAACGTGTAGAAGACGAACAAACAAACATTGATTTTTACTGATATTATCATACCCGACTAGACGTTGTCCTGTCCAAATTTCAATAAATTTGTATGTGATTGCTTTATGAATTTGTGAAAAGCTATAGAAATAAAATACCTAAAAACCTCACCAGACTATTACGAGAAATTAAAAAAAAATAGTCAAATCGGTCCAGCCGTGTTCAAGTGATGCGTTTACAACGAGCAGAATTTCATTTTTATTATACCGGGTGTTTTTTTCAAAACTTTGAATGGATTTTTTTGTTGATACACCAGTTGAATAAAAAAAATTTTTAGGCAAAAGTTGTTGGGTTTTGAGGGGGAAATAATTTACACGTAATACCAACCCCCTCCCCCACCCTTCGGCAGGGTGAGGGGGTAACTTTTGTTTTTTAAATGAAAACCCCCGATTTTTATGATTAAATTTTTTTTTGTGTAAAAATGAACAACTTTAAATATTTAATTTAATTTAATCATAAAAATCGGGGGTTTCCATTTTAAAAAAAAAGTTACCCCCTCCCCCTGCCGAGGGGTGGGTTGGTATTGCGTGTAAATTATTTCCCCCTCAAAACCCAACAACTTTTGCCTAAAACTTTTTTTGATTCAATCGGTGTATCAACAAAAAAATCCATTCAAAGTTTTGAAAAAAACACCCGGTATAGATAATATTAAGATTTGTCAGAAAAAATATTCTTGGTAAAAATTTGTTTATGCTATAAAGTCTAAAACCTAAAAGGAGATAATTAGAATCGACATAACTCTTCTCGCATACCGGGTGGGATATGAATGTTTTAAAATTTATTTGGTCCAAGAGTAAAGAAGCCCAGCTGACTCACCGCCCACTGGATCAAAACCAAATTTTAAACTTATGGTTTTTAGGAGATTTCTCAAGAAGGTTTTTCTGATTTTCTCCCGTAAATAAGGGTAGTTTCTGATGAACGTAAATAGAAAATTGTGATACTCTCCCAATCAGGATTTTTTCGAAAAAAAATGATTGGCGACGTATTGTAGAGTTTATTAATGACATATCGATTTATAAAATACGATAAGGAAATCGTTTGAGCCGTTTTCGAGAATATCCCAATATTCTACTAATATACTTTCACAGAAATGCACAGTCTAAAATCTAGACTGTGCATTTCTGTGAAAGTATATTAGTAGAATATTGAATCTAGATTGTTCCAAATTGCAATCTACAATGTGATGGACCAATATTCTAATTTGAATCGAACTGAAGAAGAAAGAAAAGAAAGAAATGACGCATTCATAGAAAAGGTTAGTATAATATCTTATAAGATAAAGGCAGTAAGTGTGTTTGTTGCTTATTCCTTGTTGTAGATTTTTGTAATTCAAAATAATGAGAGCAATGATTCCTCTAATTGTTTAGCTAACTGCGCAGTACAAAAGTATATGGGAGCAAAAATGTTCAAAACGTATGTAAAAGTATGTAAATGTGGGGGAGGGGGGGGCTGTGCCTGTGTTGGAACTCAATTTCATTATCGTTCATATCTTTGTTTGCATTCTTTCTTTATTAAGAGCAAGATCTACTAAGTTTGAACGACATTTTACGATAAACATTAAAATATAATTCCATTTCTAAATGTTAATCAAAATGTGTTTAGTGGAATATTATCAAAAAGAATGTAATAAAATAAATGATAAGTAATGAAAACTTTTATTATATTACGATATTACATGTAAAATAAACATTAAACGAATGTTCAATAATAATTATTATTATTATTATATAGTTAATAATATCTAAAATTACAATACAAATTATCATATTCTTTTATAAAATGAAATTTAAAAATGGTGAACAAGCCCATTGTGCGCATAATACAAAAACGGCTGCACAACTTTCAAAAAATTAGTGCATGGCCCAGCATCCGCGCAGCAGGGAATTTTGAACGGGAGGTGCACGCGCACAGTCTGTCTTTAGACTGCGCGTGCGCCCCTCATTATTTTGATGGACATTTTCAAAATTTTCAACGTCAATGAGTATTCGGCCAGGGGTTAGGGGATTTGAATTCGGAATTGATTAGGGGAAAGCTGAAAATTGTTTTAATCCGTTCAGTTGAGATCTGAAGTGAACATGTAGACCTAAACTGAAAGGATTAAAATCATTTCCAGCTTCCTCTTAATTGATAATATGAATATATGTTTTCTTTTAATTTTAACGTTAATATTTTTTTCAGCCTATAATTAAACAAAAGCATCCCTTAAATGTGATGACTTTAGGAGATACTTTGACGTGTGAATGGCTTCCTGAAGAAATGGAAGATGGATTTTTGGAAATGAAAGTGGGGGAAGTGTATAATCCAAGTAAATTTTGGATAATTAGGAAAGATAAACTTCAAGGCGTAAAGAAGTTAATTAAGCATTTGCAGCTACATTACATTTGCTATTCATCTCACTACTTCATTCCCGATGAACTACTTGACGTTAGCTTGGTATGCGCCGGAATTGTGTGCGGTAAATATTATCGAATGGAAGTCGTCAGAATCAAAAATGAAAAGCAAGTGAAGGTATTTTGCGTCGATACCGGTATGATCGAAATGTGTGAAAGATCAACCTTACGCTTCTTGCCAAGATATTTTGCAGATTTACCCCGACAGGCCATACGTTCAAGACTCCATAATTTAAGACCGAAACATCCGGACATCTTTTGGTCAAAAAACAGCGCGCGTTTATTTCTCGATTCTGTGGGAGACAAAGAGCTTCTTTCCATTATTAATGCTAGTGATTTTAAGGTAAATGTTATTTATATAAAAAACTAGACGTATTTCTATAATACGCGTCATTTAAAAAGGAAATCTTATTTTCTATTGAGATATACAACCTAAAATATAAACTATACTTTAATCTCCTGTTTTAACATTTAAACCTCACGGTTAATGACATTAGTTGTCGAGCGTCTATATTCTACAATATCCTTAATCTTCACACGCTTTATGGAATGCACGACCACTGAAAGTACACTAGATTTAATGCTGAGTCGTACCAGAAACCCAGCCTAAATATATCAAAAGAACCGTTTGAAGTAATCGGTCTTATACAACTTACTTCGTATTTAATGTTATACGAAAATTACCAAATGTAGGAATAACAACAAATGATTTTATACAAATTTTTTTCAGAATAAAACTTTAGAAATCACTATATACGACACAAGTACCGAACTGGACATCTGCATTAATGACCTGATGGTAGCGAAACAGGCTGCCGATTATATAATAGTGCCCAAAAATCAAAATTCCATCGTGACAGACACTAAGGTAAATGATTACACATATTCAAACGAGTTAGTAGTATTTGTCTCACATTTTTGAAACATTAAAACTATGTAATATAAAATAATTCCGGTTGATTAATAATAATTTATAATATGGTGAATGGTTGTGTTTAATGAACGTGTAAATGGGATTGACAAAGACAGTTGGGGGCAGGAGGAATTCACCCTATCCGATTAAAAATAGCAAAGTTTCATGCAAAAGTGAAAATATTAACGAAGTGCTCGAGAGAAGAAAATGTAAATAATATACTTTCTTCTAACAAAACCAAAGATGAGTCCCAAAATGGTTGATTTAAGGCGCGATAACATTATAGCTGTTTTTAAATAATGAAGTGAAATTGCAATAACATTGTCGATTTTTCATAAAAAATACAACAAATATCCATTACTTTGAAAAATAAATCATAAAGATTAATAACTACAAATTGCGATCTGATTCACGAGCTGTTTTATAAATATAAACATTAAACTGGTCGTCAATTTTTTATCTACACATCCGAGTTTTAGAGTCAAGTGTCCAGAAGTATTACCCGTCCATATTTCTGTAGTATAATATAATTATTACTAGCTGAACTTTGTTCCGCCTTATTAAGTTCAATTTTTTATTAGGATAATAAATATAAATAAAAAAAAAATCAAGTATTTTAATGATTCTTCATTGGCCATGTATTTTGGTGCATGGGTTGCACAATCGCTTTTTATTGTGAATGTTCAAAAATCGAAGAATAATCAAAATTGCCAAAAAACAAAAAAAACTTCGTACGTTCGCTCGAATTTATAATTATTTGTTTCATTACTCACTCTCACTCCGTTCGTTCACTCGAATTTATAATTATTTGGTTCATTATTTACTCACTCAGTTCGTTCGTTCGCTCGAATTAATACTTATTTGTTTCATTACTCACTCACTCACTCCCTTCATTCGCTCGAGTTTATAATTACTTGTTTCATTATTCATTCACTCACTCCGTTCGTTCGCTCGAATTTATAATTAATAGCCGGTCCCCGCGAGTCCGCCCGCGATTGTAATGAAACATGGTAGCAACAACAGTAGTGGAAACTTCGGCAGGACCAACAGCTAAACGTAAATTATTTGAATAGAAAAATAATAAGTTCAAAATAAAATAAATTTCAAAAAATAGTTTTGATCAGAATAATTTTAAACATTAATTAAAAAAATTATAATTATTTACAAATTATTTGACACTTGATATCAGAATGTTTCAGAGTTTGTTATTGGTAACCAAGGCAACCATCAACTCGTCCATGGCATGTTATATCATAGCCTTTTTCCGGAATAAAAGGTATCCTATGTCCGTCTCCTGGTTCTAAGCTACCTCCCCACCAATTTTCAGCCAAATCGGTTCAGCCGTTCTTGAGTTATAAATAGTGTAACTAACACGACTTTCTTTTATGTATATAGATTATAATTATATTTCAATTACCTATCATAAACCCATTATTTAATTGTTAGATTCTGCTAAAAATATTTTGTATTCCATTTTTCACTGAAATCAACTGATCATGTTTATAAATCAGACCTAGAGTGTATAAAGTTCTACCTTTTGAGTGTTGAAGTTTTATCAAATTTTATTGAAATCGGTTCAGTCGTTTGTTGATTTTGTATAAAAATACTTTTATGTGCATAGAAGCCCTGCCTTAATGTGAGCGAAGCCGAATTTAAAGTGGGCTAACCTTTGAGCTAAGGAGTCTTGTATACGTCTACCAAATCTCATTGAAATCAAATTCGTAATTTAGTTATGGCAGAACAGACAGACACAACCTACCTTTACAGTTTTATTATTAGTATTGATATTAGGGCCTGGTAAAATATCTATTTGCAGGTGCTTTTATTTTATTTTATTTTTCTTGTAAAACAAGTGTCCCATATTATTTTATGCGTTGTGGGTACAAATTACATCAAAATACCGCAATATTTGTTCTAGGCGTGTGGAAATAATTTAGAGTCGGTAATACCCGTAAGTTCATCAAAAACAGCCCAGATCGAGGAAAAGATAAGTGGACAGAAAAGGAGGAAACCAAGAAGGTAAATTATTATTATAATAGAAAACAGTATCACGGGTAATTGGAATAAAAATAAATCAATTTTAAACACTCATTGATTGCAACGTTTCGTCTTTATTTAATTAAGACTTTTTCAAGCTCTGAAAAAATTTTTACAAAAATTAACAATCATATAATAAAAATATTAAACATTATGAATTAAATAATTTACTAAAAAGAAACAATGGTGTAACTAACCTCAATATATTTAAATTATAAATTGTTTCTTTTTAGTAAATTATTTAATCCACAATGTTTAATATTTTTATTATATGATTGTTAATTTTTGTAAAAAAATTTTCAGAGCTTGAAAAAGTCTTAATTAAATAAAGACGAAACGTTGCAATCAATGAGTGTTTAAATTGATTTATTTTAATTATCCGTGATACTGTTTTCTATTATAACATATATCTGGAATTGAACTTTAAAGATGAATTATTATTATAATTGTTATATTATTCAATTATTATAAAATAGATGTACAAGGTGGTAAACTGCTAATGTGTAAGTGGAAATTTAACATGTAATTAAAAATATGCAATTTACTGCTCTCCTAGAACAAAAATGCATTGAATTGAAAACGATCACTCAAATTATTTACATGATAGGTCACTTAGTTATAAAGCAAATACTTTTTATACAGTTGGTTACAAAAAATAAATTTTTTTTTTTTTTAACTTTTTAATACTATAAATTATAATTATTATTTTAAATCTGCCAAAAAAACATATTCTTGATAAAAATTAGTTTGTGCTCTAAAACCTGAAAGGAGATAATTACATATAGGGTTTCTGGTTTCTCGACCTTTTTTATTTCTCGAGGCACGAGAATTCTCGACCAGGATTTCTGGAGTATCTCGAGAAATTTTTAATAAAACACGATGTTATTTTCAAATTTTTGCTTTATTGCAAATTAGACTGATAGATGAGATCAAATTTTTGCTTTATTACAAATTAGACTGATAGATGAGATCAATTAAATCAAATGGTAAATTTTTAGTTGCCATATATTGCAGTTATTAATTAACAAATCAACAACAAACAATAAATTAAACACACACTATACTCGGCTGTACTTAACTTTTTTATAATTATTGGGTCGCTACAAGTTCCCAAATGTACAACAGTCTTTAATTAAATAAAAAATAATTAGTAAAATTAAATCAACAAAATTACAATTACAAATTGTTTAACAAATATTTTGCTACCAACTTCAATTAAAAATGTCTTTTATATAATATAGAAATTATTGTTGTTAACATCACAGTCTTTCGATTAAACAAATCATAATTAACTTTCATTATTTTTTTAATTATTTGTGCATAAATTGATAACTAAAACTAAACCAGTAACCCGCAAAATAATCAAGGAAGAAATCAAATTTTAATTCAACGCTTTTTCCTTATAAAATAGTCTTACAGAATTCAGAAATACAAGAGACACTAATCACGTGCGTGTTATATGCGTGTTTTTTTTAGTCACTTAGCACAGAATTGATTTCTCGAGTTCTCGAAGCGTTGAGTTTTTTTCCCGTCTCTACTGAACACAAATTTCTCGAGAATTCTCGCCTTGAAAATTCTCGAACAGAAACCCTGAACGACTAAGAGTATAAAATATGATGATTTTAAATTTTATAGTAAGGTATGCAAGCATTCCTTTCTGAAGGATTTTTGAATACAATCCTAATCAAGTTTCTTTTAACCTATACCCAATTACATAGCTCTTCTCGTATACGGAGGATATGAAAGTTTTATTTGGTCCAATAGTAAAGAAACTCAGTTGACTCACCGTCCAATGGATCAAAACCAAATTTTAAGTTTAATGTTTTTTAAATTTTTGGAGGATTTCCCATAAATAAGTGTAGTATACTGATGAACAAAAATAGAAAATTGTGATATTCTACCAATCTGGATTTTTTCGAAAAAAATGATTGGCGACGTATTGTAGGGTTATTAATGACATATAACGATTTATAAAATACGATATGGAAATCGTTTGAGCCGTTTTCGAGAATATCCCAATTTTCTAATAATATAATTTCACAGAAATGCACAGTCTAGATTGTTCCAAATCGCAATCTATAATGTAATGAACGAATATTTTCCCTGATTCTAGGAGTCGTTTTTCAAAAAGTGAACAAAATTTGAATATTCACCGAACTGAAAAAGAAAGAAAGAAAGAACGAAAAGATATTTGCCATTTAGATTGGAATTCTGGTTTCAATCAATCAGAAGCTGCTGAAGTGTTTGGCAGCGATGATAATGGACCTATAATAATTATTGATAGTCATTCAAAATACGAAACTCCCTCAGCCAATGATGCATTGCCATTCTTAGAAAAGGTTAGTATATTGTCTTATAAGATAAAGGCAATAGTGTTGCGTTACAGAAAGCATTGTCCAAAAATCTGATTTGACCTTAGATTGTGACCAGGCATATTTGTCCATAAGAAAAGCATTATATAGTTTCAAATTGATTCTGCTCGAAATATAATTCATCAATTGAATCGACATTTTTTTTTAACTATGTATATATGTATTTAACATGTTTTTTATACAATTTCCACTACGAAACAAAATTTTTATGCACATTTTAATAAAAATTTTGCTTTGAAAGCGATCTTTTTCTATGTAGATCAATCATTTGTTTTTGTATGAGCACAATCCAATGACAGGGAGTTTTACGACACCTACTGCTCCTGCGTGTATAAAAACTAATTATATGATCATAATCTAAGGCCATTGTCAAAATCAATTTTTTTGACAATGCTTTCTGCAACCCAGCATAGGTGTGTTGATTTTTAATTTTTGTAGACGTCCACTAAAAAAACCCGAGTCGCAGTGCCAAAATCCTGCCGACAATATATATAATGTATTTGCTAATACAGGCAGTGTGACTTTATTAAATGTGTTGCGGATATGATTGCTGAATTAAGATAGATAATATTTTTAATGGTTTTATTAATTCTAACGACATTTTACAACTATTTTAATAAAATAAAATTCAATTCAAACTTAACAAAAATAAAGGAAGTTATATAATAAAGACATTGATAATTTAGAAATTAGACAACAAATGCAGTTTTATTTAACATAAAACGCAGGGTCGTAGTACGAGAACTACGGTCTCCAAACAAAATGAATTTGATTATTTTTGGAGAAAATAAAAAATTTTACTCCTAATACACCCCTTAAAATAATATTTTTTTTCTTAATTACAATATTATCAATCGAACATTTACACTAAGTGACTAAATTAAATACACCCTTCAGTAAGTAACTCACTATCTGAAAACTAGTGTTTTCATAAAATGTGTAAGTCCGACCCTGCCACGCCGATTTTATTAAAATTTTAGGGTCACCTTTCAATTGATACTAAAGGTTTAAACTTCAATTTTGAATTAATTCCAAAACCATTTGCAACCCCTAAATACTTCCCTTAAAATGGTCCGATTTGACCCATTTTAAGTAGGCTTCTTGCGGTGATGGATTCCAGCATGTGACTCGAATTTCGTTAAAATCAATTATCTCCTTCTAAAGTTATTGCACACATATATATTACGATATATATGTGTATGTCGTGATCAGATCTTAGAATTGATCATTTCATCATGTGGCCGACCAATTCATGAAATGGTTGTATTTATGATGTAACCATTTCATGAATTGCTCGGACATATATATAAATATTTTTAAAAATAGCGCCAAGTTGCTTAGAATGATGTGAAACGTCGAGAAATTTTGGTCCGACCCCTAGGTCCCGCCGTCCGACCGACGCCAGTAGTGTATGTTGCCATATTATGACAAATACACTAATAATAAATAATAGTCTATCTTTAGACTGCGCGTGCACCCCTCATAATTTTAATGGAAATTTTCAAAAAAAAAAAACCAACACCAATGTGCAAATATATTATACCTACCTATTAATTTTGACGTTAATATTTTTTCAGCCTATAATTAAACAAAAGCATTCCTTAAATGTGATGACTTTAGGAGATACTTTGACGTGTGAATGGCTTCCTGAAGTAATGGAAGATGGATTTTTAGAAATGACAGTGGGGAAAGTGTATGATCTAAGTAAATTTTGGATTATAAGAAGAGATAAATGCCACGATCTTAACGATTTAATGGAGAATATGCAGCGACAATACATTCTCAATCCATCTCACTACTTCATTCCCGATGAACTACTTGACGTTAGCTTGGTATGCGCCGGAATTGTGTGCGGTAAATATTATCGATTGGAAGTCGTCAGAATCAAAAATGAAAAGCAAGTGAAGGTATTTTGCGTCGATACCGGTATGATCGAAATGTGTGAAAGATCAACCTTACGCTTCTTGCCAAGATATTTTGCAGATTTACCCCGACAGGCCATACGTTCAAGACTCCATAATTTAAGAGCAAAACATCCGGACAGCGCGCGTTTGTTTCTCAATTCTGTGAGAGACAAGGAACTTGTTTCCATTATTAATTCTAGTGATTTTGAGGTAAATGTTATTTATATACAAACCGGGCGTATTATACGCGTAATTCTGATTTTCGATAAGATATGCAATCATATTAGCGTTTGGTAACTCAGTTCTAAACCGGTTTAAAAATCTGACTCCGACAGAAGATCTGTGAGAACCAACTCGTTTCTTTTTTATTCGACGGCTCGACGAATCAGTAACTCAGTTACAAAATACCAATTCTGTGAACTCAGTGAAACATTTAACACAGATATACACATGACACTTCTTTAGCAGTGTCAGAACAGCTCCAGTCCTTACTTTGTTGCATCTTTTTCTCTGTAGTGCTCAGATCCAGTGCAGAACTGTGCAATATAATGTATGTCTTTTCTAGATAGTAGACACATGGTACGCGCGATTGTAGTATTGTACAATGTACATCTTGGAATAAGATTGTGCACATAATTTTAACTTAACTGTTTTTATTTTAGTAGATTTTACATACGCTATAGCTACGTACAAGCTAAATTCATTTAGTAATATAGCTATTGTCTGCTATAATTGTTAAGAAACATTCATTGTTGTAGTGCTACATTAGAAAAATTTATTATTCAAACACGTCACCGTCGGGACTAAAACCCGAATCTTTCCACTTTCGCGGCGGAATGAGTTATCAATTACTCTACGGTGCACACAATTCCACATTTTGATCCTTCATAATATAGCAATTTACAACACTAAATTCACTACATGCGAGAGCCAATTATTTTAGCTATAGCTAGATATGAAATCTCACAGTAGCGAGAGCTCTGAATGAATCAAAGATGAACTTTCCATTATTAATACGGTCCCAAGTCACAGAATATTTCTGTTTAGTTAGAACTGTTTAACGGCGTTTGAATAATAAATTTTTCTGATATAGCACTACAACAATGAATATTTTTATTTTATTTTTTATGTTTCGGCATAATAGTAATTGTTCGAATTATTTTTATGCCATGACTTAAATTCAATTTAATAAACTATTAGGTTAAATTATTTAAATTCTTGCATATGTCGTAGGATAATTAAAAAATCAAGATTTTCGCGAAAATCCTAGGAAGATTGCAAAAAAGCGGGTAATTGGAATCCGGTTTTTTTGCAAACGTCCTAGGATTTTCGCGAAATCCGATTTTTTTAATTATCCTACGACATATATACCTACAGTATATTAATAATTCAGCATAGTTCGCTTTCTTTTCTAATCCATATCGAATATCATTAATGTGCGCAAACAATTTTAATTATTTTCAAATTTGATTTCAAATGAAAAATCGATTTTATTTTTAAGCTAAACGGCATGCCATATTTTTCCGTTAACATTAATGGATAACAGTTGCAGTAACATATTCAGATCTCAAATATTTTTGAGCCAGTTCAGACAGTTGGATCCTATACGCCATTTGTATCTAGATACAAAAACGCAAATCACTAAAAAAAATCCGTTTTTGCCATCTCTAAATCCTATCCAACTTTAAAGATCTCGCATCTTTAAAAAATAAAAAATTAAATTAAAAATGTAAAAAAACCCCGACTCAAATAAACCTATAAAAAGTTAAACAATAAAATTTCTGGGCCTGGTCCTTTAACTTTAATATTTAAATACTTAATTAGTAATATTTTGTGGTTCAAACGTCATCGCGTCGGGGGACCTTGATAGAGTACTTCTTTTTATTTGTATTCTAACTTTTATTTTATTTATTTAGCGGTCCCCCGACGCGACGACGCTTGAATTACAAAATATTACTAATTAAGTATTTAAATATTAAAGTTAAAGCACCAGGCCCAGAAATTTTATTTTTTAACTTTTTATAGGTTTTTTTGTGTCAGGGGCTTTTTAAATTTTTTAAACTTAGTTACAAACAAAATATCCGTTATGCGTCTAAGATCCCTACCGCAGCTAAGAAAAGAGCTGATGACCTTGAAACAGTTGAACCTATTTTGGTAAAACATGTCTAAAAACCACCGCTAGAAAACCTGCTTTCCAAATCGGTTCACCCGTTTAAGAGCTACAGTGCCACAGACACACACACACACACTTAGCGGTCAAACTTATAACACCCCTGTTTTTGCGTTGATGGTTAAAAAAACTATACTTAAATCTTCTGTTTTAATATTTAAACTTCACCCCTAATTAGTTGTCGAGCGTTTATATTCTACAATACCCTTAATCTTCACACGCTTTATGGAATGCACGGCCACTGAAAGTACACTAGAATGAAGGCTGAGTCGTACCAGAAACCCAGCCTAAATATATTAAAAGGACCGTTTGAAGTAATCTGTCTTATACAACTTACTTACTTCGTATTTAATGTTATATGAAAATTACCAAATGTAGTAATAATAACAAATTTTGTACAAATTTTTTTCAGAATAAAATTTTAGAAATCACTATTTATGACACAAGTACCGAACTGGATATCTGCATTAATGACCTGATGGTAGCGAAACAGGCTGCCGATTATGACGCAATAGCTGTGTAACTCCATGTGATGTCACAAGTCTACTTCTTCAACCCTCTCTCGCGTCTCGCCATGTCACACCTTTAACAATGCTGACGCCCAACCTTGGTTTCTAGTAACCTTGTGGTTGCAGTACTTACTGACTGTATGCTTAGTTTCCAATATTTGTGTAGAAAAAAAAACTATTTTTTAAAGCCAATATATCAAACAATGTTTTTTTAAATGTATTGACATATCAATATTTTTTTTCCATATATCAATTCCGATATTGATATACTTAAAAATATTGGTAAATCGAAAATCGGATATTTTTAAAAATATCAACGTGCTGTTAATTTACCCTCATAATATTTCTAATGGTACTAAACTAAAAACTGTGTTTTGTAACAAAATTATATAGTATTGTTTACAAGATATTTGGCGTAGTTACAGTAACATTCTTACGATCACAGTTAAAAACACTAAATACAAAAAAAAGTACAAATCTGATCCAGATTATCTAGAGATCCGGATCAATGAAGACCAAATAAACGAGGTTCTACTGTAATTGATTTTAACGAAATTTGATCTCCAATCTTGAAATCAGCGCGCTAATCCCATTTAAAATGGGCTATTTTAAAAATTGAAAACATGTTTTTGGACCCAAAAATATCAAAAAAATTCTAAGAATTGTTTCAAATTTGATATTTATTAAAGATTAAAACGTGGTGTCAACGTATTAACAAATTCGGCCAGATAGAGCCGAACTTATGAAAACACTAGTTTGCAAGTTATAGATTTTGGATTGATAATATTGCAATTAAAAAAAATATTATTTTAAGGGATGCATTAATGGATTATTTTTTTTTTGTTCAAAAACAAACTTACGTTCACATAATAATGCCACAATGCCTGTATTACCAAATGCACTATACACTATACTACGAACCGAGTTTTTAAAGGTATATTTAAATAAACAAGTAGTATTTATAAAGCTACATATAGTTTTATTTAAAAATGTTTTAATTCCATTCCAATACATATTTAAG
Organism: Venustoraphidia nigricollis; assembly: GCA_034508555.1. Lineage (NCBI taxonomy): Eukaryota > Metazoa > Arthropoda > Insecta > Raphidioptera > Raphidiidae > Venustoraphidia > Venustoraphidia nigricollis. Next base: position 2,297,676 of record JAVRKA010000071.1, read on the forward strand.
CAAGAAGTATAATAACAATCAGTAGCAAAAACTTGAACATGTAATGACAATTGACGACTATTCCACTTTCGACCAACCATCAGAGTTAGGAAGAAATGTATAACCTTAAAACCACTTCTTTTTGAAATGATACCTCTGAACCTGCTAGTTATAGAAATTTAATTTTTTTTTTCAAATATACGTATTTCGCAACAAAATTATCACACCTGATTTTTTATAGTTCACGTTATTCGACAATTCTTTTGAGAAACGCATACAGTATTTTTATTCTTATAAGAACTTAGTAAAATCCAGAGGCTGCACACAAAACCGTCAAAAAACATCTGTCGAAGATAATAAATAGTAAAAACTAAAGTATTGAGTTTGGAATCTGCTGAACAATTTATGGTTAATATTTTTACTTATATAGAGAAAATATTAAAATCATATCAGTCACAGAGTGACAATATTATAAAATTAGATTGTTGCTACTTTAAATGTTTATATATTGAAATATTCAGGTATGGACATCACAGTGAAACCGGCCAGACAATTTTGAGTGTTTTTCTCCAATTTTTTCAAAGCCTGTCAATTCTGCCCAGGAACGTATCTATATACTTATCCCACAACCGACTATTTGTCTCTCCATTTTCAGTTCCATTTACTCTGCGACTAACACATTACTTCCGATATTTAAAACATGGTTTGTTAATTTGTGCCGCCCTCTTGAGTCTGCCGCTCCGGGCAAGTGTTCTTTTCGTCTTTAGGCAAATACGTCCCTGAATCCTGATAGTGTATAAGCACAACTTTTATATTTATTTTGTGATTAAAACAAAAAGGATGGAATAATATGAAATTATTATAAACGCAAAAAGGAAAAAAAATATTTTCTATTTAAAAAATTGTCTGGCACGTGATTTTTGGACCATTGTATTGTCTAGTCACTTTTCAAATACAGTGTAAACTCCATGTAACGTCACTCGATTTAACGTCAAACTCCCTAAAACGTCGTAATAACTCGACTTTGGTTGGTTTACCTTGTTGTCCATACAATGATACTCTATGTGGCATCACACTTATAAAGCACCTACTGTTTGTAGGTACTTTCTAAGTTGCCGAAATTGATAAGAATTGCAGCTTTATTGTCTAGCCCTAATTTACCTCGACTGTTGGGATCATACGTACCGAAATTTTATGCGTTATTATTAAATAGTACTGTAATAGTAAAACAATATTGATTTTTCTTTCTCTCCATATAACGACAACTCTCTATAACGCCAGAAAATGCGCAGTCCCTTCAGCGTCGCTATATAGAGTTTACACTGTATTTTGTCAAAAAATAAATAGACATTTGGCAATACTATAAAATTATAATATTGAACAGACAATGTTATAACAAAAATCGTTCAGCAAAGAGTCGCCAGTCCAACACGTTGATTGTATTAAACTCTGTTGCAAGCATGCAAGATTTACCTTCAACGCTTTTACTTTTTAACAATTTGTATAACATCTTCATCGTTCATAATATGAGACATTCCGACTCTCTGAGGCGAATATTTAGTTGACGTTCCCCACACCAGAGCATATTTAAATGCAGCAGCTAAAGTGCGATGAATGGCGTGGCAAACATGTTCGACAGTAACGCCTCTTCTAAGGATCAACCCATCGGAAAAATCTGGTGGCTGACCCGGTTTTTTTGTGTACACTCTTATTAGTGACAAATATTCCCACAGAGTTTCCAAAAGGTAGTCTAAGTTCAACTTCATATTGCAACTAAAAATTATAATTATTAGATAAATGAATAATTGAATATTTATATTATACATGTACAGTCAAAATCTGTTATAATGACATCGAAGGGTCTACTCATATTTGGTCGTAAAAACCGATATTCGTAACAAACGGTGATGTTTTCGAAGTACAAAGTAATTTTTTATTAAGTATGCAATGTTATTGAATGTGTAAGTACATATAAATCCATTGATATTAATAGGAATAATATTCACATTAATATTATCATTTTTCTGTATTCATAAAACTGTAATTTTAGTCTGTTTGGAATACTTCCGAGCGTATGAATTTTGTTTACAATACAGCTGGTCGTTCTAACACATATAGTTCTCCGAAGATATGAAGATATTACATTAAATATAGTCCCTTAACGTGGTATGTTGTAAAAAGCAGTGTTTTTTATAAGGTGGTCATATAGCATTCAGCCGGGACCAATGATTTTGGTCAATATAACCAGTATGTTGTTCTAAAAGATGTCGTCGTAAACGGTTTTGACTGTATTTATATTATTCACAGGCTGGCCATGTCTCGTTTTCAAAGCAACAATACCGTTTTTTTCTTCTTTTTTGCAAATTCTGGCTTACATGTCACTTTCGTAAAAATATAATTTTTGATCAGTTTTTAAAAATAACTCAACCCAAACTAGTGCTGAGTTGCACAAAGAATTGTCAAATCATTTGATTTGACAATGACCTTAGATTGTGAACACATATTTCTCCATAAGAAAAGCAACGTAGAATTTTAATTCGAATTCTGTTCGAAAAATAATTGATCGATTGAAATGATATTTTTTTTAAACTGTGTATACGTGTATTTAACATAGTTTTTTGCATAATTTTTATTTCCAAACGACATTTTTCTACACATTTTAATCAAAATTTGACTTGAAAAACGACCTTTTTCTGTGTAGATCAAGTATTTGTTTTTGTGTGAATACAATCTAAACAGAGAGTTTGAATACGACATTAGACTGCTCTTGCATGTATAAAAACTAATTATATTATCACAATCTAAGGTCATTGTCAAATCAGATTTTTTTTGACGTTTTGTGCAACCCAGCATAGGTGTGTTTGTTGGCAAGTTCAGAACTACTAAAGCGTGTGTTTGAAATACACAACTCTTCAGTCACCACTGCGTGTTTGTTGGTCAAATTCTTTTAGTTGTTTGAACTTCATTTTAGCAGTTCTAGGTTCTTAAAACTGTTACAAATCTAGAATAAAGTCCAAACAGTCCGAGAATTTGACCAATTGTATCCAGACTTCTGTGTTACCAACACATGCTTTAACAAGACAGAACCAGGGACCTTGTTCCTGAGACCATGCGAAATATTGTCGCATACAGAAATTGTCACCGGTTAATGTCAAATGCGACTAATTCCGAATAAAATTTTACTTAACCCTAGAATTTGGCGTAAACTAAAACCGGTACTTACCTAACGACAACGCTATTGGGCTGCCTTGCAATTCTGTCTACTTCTTCGATAGATATTTGATCGATTTTATTGTATACGTAAAGGCAAGGTATATAAACACGGTTCGCACAAATTACATCTATTAATTCATCAGCCGTACAATCTTCACGAAATAGCACTTCTGCGTTAAACAGCTTATATTCATGTAAAATCATTTGAACTAATTTTTCATCGCATCGTGTTAATGGAACAGTTGAATTAAATGCTACACCACCACCTTTTTTAATCTGAATCATAAAAAGTCTTTAGTGAATAGGAAAAAAAGTTGCAAAGCAAATAAATATTATACGTACTTTAAAATAAATGTTTGGTTTCCTTTTATTTAATCTAATTCCAACACTTTCCAATTCCCTCTCTAATAATTGTCTTTGCACATCCTGTTTGGTGGCATCCAGCATCATCAAAACCAAATCGGCCGTTCGAGCTACAGCAATAACCTAAAAAATAATTTTATTTTTACAATGGGCATTGGATAACCATGGGCCAATAAAAAAGTGAATATTAATGGTGAAATGCGTACTTGTCTACCACGACCTTTGCCTTGGGCAGCACCTTCAATAATTCCGGGCAAATCAAGAAGTTGGATGTTAGCACCTTTATATTCTATGACTCCAGGTATGCATGTTAATGTTGTGAATTCATAGCTTGCCGCTTCGGATTCAGTATGCGTTAAAGTACTTAATAATGTCGACTACAAATCATGCAAAATTTAGATTTTGAAACAAATGGTTGTAACAAACTAACTGCATCTTAACAGAACAATTTTTAGATGGGTAAGTACCTTTCCAACTGATGGAAAACCTATTAGCGCAACGCGAGCATCGCCACTTTTAAGAACGTCAAAACCTTCACCTTTTTCAGATTTTTTTGAAGGTTCGAGTAACTGAGAACGGTATTTGGCTAACTTAGCCTTCAGCAGTCCTAAATGGTATTCAGTGGCTAAAACACAATTATATATTTTTTTTTAATATTTCAAAATGATTATCGGCATTGTAACCTAAAAGTTGAACATCAAATACCTTTATTTTTTTGTGTACGTGCTATTTCTTTTTCGATTTCAGATATTTTTTCTAAAATGCCCATTTTTTACCGTTATGTATAAATAAAAATTAATAGTCTGTGAAATAAGTAGTAAAACCAATCACATTTCCTTTATGTCACAAAAAAGTCTCATCACGTTTATGCACTTTCGTGACAGCTGTGCTGGCTTATTTTTACGACATCTATCCAAATAAATTTAAGCCATTTTTGTTTGTATTGTTTTATTTTGGATTGTTCATTTTCGAATGAAATTAAAAGTGTACATTTTCGATATATTATAGGAAAATGCCCTTTTTCAGTAACAAATTTTCACCGAAGAAAACTCCCAATAGAAAATTATCTTCAGCTAAAGAAGAAACCAAAAAAGCTAAGGAGGAATTAATCAGTGAAGGAAATAGAATATTACTTCAGCTCGATAACCAAGAAACTGTTTTTGAAAATGGGCAGTGGACAATTGGTAAATTTATTATGTTCAGTATAAATTATTTTTAGAATTCCGTTAAATTGTCACTAAAATTTTTTGCTTTTTTCTAGAATCCGGACAAGTCGGAGTGTTTAATAAAGATAATAAAAAATTACGCAAGCATATACAACGATTAAATGAAGAAAAAAATTTATTAAGATTGAAATTTGAAGTGTTACTGGATCTGGTAAAATAAGTTTAGAATATTTCTGACATACGACAGTTAGTTATTAAATCGTTTAATGGTAATATTCTTTATTTTAGTGTACGCAAACAACTGCAGAGAGTCATTTAATGCAACGAGAGATAGAAAAATTAAGAAGAGAGCTTAAAATTGCTGAAAATAACGTAGAATTACTAAAATAAAAACCCATGGTTCCAGTGACTACTGTTCTATGCCTATGAAACTTACAAAAATAATGTAGATCAATAATTAGTTTTATGCGGATGAGAAACACACTAGAAAAGTGTTTTCTATAAAAAGAAATTGAGAATAATGTAGTTAGGTACTATATGAATAAATTGGCTTATAATGTGTAGAATTTTATTTTTATAAATTACGGGGAATAAGCATGATTGGTTAAAGGGAATCTTAGGAGATATAATTAAAAATAGAAGGTTCATAATTAATTCGATTTAGTTCACAAGAGAATATTACTTGGCGAGTGGCTCTACCATATAAGGTTTTGGCTAGTATCAATTAGGGATGTCGGGAGTGCCAAAAAGTATCAATATATATCGTATCGATATTTTTTTCAAGTATCGATATCGGTACTGATATATTTTTTACAATATATCGGTACGATTTGAAAGAGAACATTGGCACTCGAAGAAATTTAGTTGACTATTAGACATATTGGCTAGCTTAATATAATCTCAAATAGCAGTTAACGGACATTATTTCTAATAAATCAAGTAATAAATAATTATCTGAAATCAGAAACTACGATAAGAATTTTTTTTTATTTATTAATCAAACGTCTAATACATTTAGGAGCAGATAATTTGAGAGATTAATCGAAAAATTACTTAATAAAGCCAGAGATGGCGAATCTATGTCATGCGAGCCACAGTTGACATTCAACAGATAATTGTTGGTACAGCATAAATTGAAGTGTAAATTGGAATAATTAGAAATATTCTAGATGTTGTAGAAATGAAATGAAATATTGTATGAATGGCTATTTTGACTGTTTATTATTCCTAAAATATCGAAAAATCCGGTGAAAAAGAACCGTGTTTTTCATGTGCTTTATTTACTGTTGTTGTTTTTGGAGCGCACTTAAAAGTATGTTTCAAAAACATATGTTTCTGTTTTAATGGAGTTTTAGATATTTTCGAAATAATTAAACGGCCATAGTCAGTCGCGATAGTACATACAAGTGTTGCTACTGGAAAGAAATATCGGTTTTCGATACTCGGAATTTTATATCGATATAACGAAATATTAAATATCGGCCAAAAATATAGATATATCAAATAAAAAATATCGATATTATCGATATTTTTTCGACATCCCTAGTATCAATTAAAACCAACAAAATAGAGGAACTTTTGTACTTTGTTAACGTCTGTATATATTTAGAATAAGTAAAACTAAACGACTGATGACAGGCAATTGTCTGTTATTAGTCGTTTAATTTTATTTATTCAAAATAGAAGAATTTGATGGAGCAGTCTGGGGGAAGGTTACGGACCCTCTGACAATTCAAATTTTTTTTTAACAATGTTGTTAAAATAAATAAATTTCTACTGTTAAGCGTCACATTTAAATTTCATTTGTTGACTGCTTATACGGTATTAATCACTGAAAGTTAATTTAAATTATGAAATGAATTTTAATAACATGAGATCATTATTTAGCAAAATTATATAAATATTCAAAATGACACCTATACCTATAATCTTGTATATGTGTATGTTACGGTAAATGTACACTCTTGGGAAATGTACACTTTTACCGTAAAATGTGTATATTTCCCAAAAAGTTAGGTATATGTGAACTGAATATAATATATATGTACATTTCCCGGCAAATGTGTACTCTTGCCTTCACGTTTTGGTAAATGTATACTCTTACCTTCATGTTTTAAGAAAAGTTGGAATACAAATAAATTAAAAATGTTGTTGCAGTAAAAAAAAATATTTATTTAAATAAACATAATACAAAAGGCTTTAATAACGAAAATTATTTTAATTAAAAAATGTAAAAAAACCCGGGTCGCAGTGCCAAAACCCTGCCGACAATATAGTGTATTTGCTGATACAGGCAGTGTGGCTTTATTATGCGAACTTAAGTTGGTTTTTGGGTAAAAAAAAACTTTTACTCCTTAATACAGCCCTTAAAATAACATTTTTTTTCTTAATTGCATTATTATTATCAGTCGAACCTCTATACCAAATTATATGCACCTTTCAGTAAATAATTCACTATCTGCAAACTAGTGTTTTCATAAAATTTGTAAGTCCGGTCCTGTCGGGCCAATTTTATTAAAATTTTAGGGACACTTTTTAATTACTACCGAAGGGTTAAATTTCAATTTCGAAACGATTCGGAGAATTTTTTCGGTATTTTGGGCCCCAAAAACATTTTTCAACCCCTAAAAACTACCCTTAAAATGGCCCGATTGGGCCCATTTTAAATAGGCTTCGTGCGGTGATGGATTCCAACATGTGTGCCAAATTTCGTTAAAATAAATTAACTTCTTCGAAAGTTATAGCCCGCACACATATATACCTATATATATATATATATATATAAACATTTTTAAAAATGGTGGCAAAGTGTTTAGGAGGCTATGAAACGTCGAGAAATTTTGGTCCGACCCCTAGGTCCCGCCATCCGACCGACGCCAATAGTGTATGTTGCCATATGGCAAATACACTAATAACAAACAAAACATACCTTTCTTAGCATATTATATAATATGTCAAGTTGGAATACAAATAAATTAAAAATGTTGTTGCAGTAAAAAAATATTTTTTTAAATAAACATAATACAAAAGGCTTTAATAATGAAAATTATTTTAATTAAAAAATGTAAATGACAAACAAAACATACTTTTCTTTACATATTATAGAATATGTCAAGTTGGAATACAAATAAATTAAAAATGTTGTTGCAGTAAAAAAATATTTATTTAAATAAACATAATACAAAAGGCTTTAATAACGATTTCGTATTTTGTATGCTCACATTTACCAAAACGACATGGTCATTGTGAATTCAATGTACATTTCCCTTCTTTGAAATTGTAAATGTTAGTTGAATGCACATTACCCAAACGAGGAGGCAAATGTGCACATTTACCGGAAAATGTGTACATTTGCCGCAATATCTACTTTTGCCGTAACATGTATACATTGGAGAAAATTTTAACTTTTCAAGAAAATCTTGGCTGTACAGTGGCGGATCTAGGATCCAGGTCTGGGGGGGGGGCTCAAGAGTTAAAACCTCGAGAGTCCAGTTGAGTTGATTCATTGCAACTACTCATTGAAAGTTTTTTTGTTCAAAATGTTTTTCTTCGGTAAAGTTTGTGTGAATACATATTTGAATTCAATGGATAGAATTTTTATTACAAATGCTTTATTATACCCTATTATAAACCATTACAATATAAGTAACGGTACATAAAAATAATGATTTTTCCACGTTGCACTTTGGAGGCTACAATATTCCATTCATTACACTCTTATTTAATACTGAAGGCTTCTAGTCCCCGTTTTCACGTTGGAAAAATCATTTACCGACCTATCCAAAAAATCTAGTCATCGAGGTTTTGATTTTCAAAATTCTCATCTGAATCATCGACCGACCAGTCTAAAGTTTCAATTTGTCGAGATTTCAATTTACAGAATGTATCCACAACTTTTTCAACCTTGATTACTATTTCTTTGTGAATGTTAGCTAACGCCTAACCGTTGAGACGATTTTCAGACATGTTGACTCTTAAAAAACTCTTCAATCGTTTGAGTGTCGAAAAAGTACGCACCGCTGTCGGTGAAGTCACCGGGATCGTAGCGAATAATTGTAGCAGTGTCGCAACGTTCGGGAAAAATGAGCCATAATCCTTCGATTTCATGACTTGCAGAGCATCGATCGCTGTCTGAGCTTGCTTAAAAGCGGAGGTCTTGCAGTGCTTATACCAAAGGAGAATTTTCTTTTTCAGTTCCGTCTCACTGCAGAGTGCAGCCGCTTAGAACTCCTTCGTATACTTTTGCGGCTTTCAAGATTTCGTTAACAGCAACTTTGGTATGGAGCGTTGGGATCAGCCCTTCCAAAGGTAGTATCTTCAAAAATTCACCCTTGAACCTCGAAGTCAGGGAAGAAATCATATGATCCAAATAAGGGTAAAAAATTTATTCTGGTATTTCTAGAAATGATTTTTTTTTCCTGTGGCTCTGGGGGGGGGGGGCTTTAGCCCCCATAGACCCCCCCTGGATCCGCCACTGTGACTGTATGTGAATTTAATGCATAATTTTATTTTTTTTATGTGAATTTAATGCATAATTTTATTTTTTTTTTATTAATTTGGTTAATATCTTTTATAATACAACAGAACGTTAGAATGTTTTTGTTGATTTGTGAACACACAATTTTTTTATATCACTGTTGTAAACAAACTATTAAATATTTTCACAAAATATTATTTCTTATAGGTATATAACGTTTGACCTAAACTAGCTCAATATACTATTATAAAACCCAAAAATAAATTCTAAAAGAATAATAAAAATCAACGTCTGTAGACACAGACCAATGCAAAATCTCTCTTCCAATACGTTAGAATGTGATCTTTTTGTTGATTTATGAACACACAGTTTTTTGTTATCACTATTGTAAGCACAGTAATAAATATTTTCACAAAATACTATTTTTTATGTATAACGTTTGAGCTAAACTAACTCAGTAAATTACTATAAAACCCAAAAATAAATTATAAAAGAATAATAAAAAATCACCGTCTGTACACACATACCAGTGCAAAATCTCTCTTGTACAACGTTAGAATGTGATCTTTTTATTGATTTATGAGCAGACAGTTTTTTGTTATCACTATTGTAAGCACACTATTGAATATTTTAGCAAAATACTATTTTTTATGTATTATGTTTGACCTTTTCTAATTCAGTTGGGTATTTAGAAATCCGAAAATTAATTATAGGATAATTATAAAAAATCACAATCTAATATTGAAAAAATAGGCAACGTGACTATCGTTTGACGATTAGAGCGTGACTTTTTATTTCACAGTATACATGTATAAAACACAATAAAAAATCATTGCGTCAAGGTCAAAGACGGTATGACGAATAAAGTTAGCCAGGGCCGTACTTTTCAATCTATCCAAAAGTAGGTAGTAGCGCGTGTATGTCTATGAAGTTTTCAAAATATTTCCGAAAGTATAGTTTAGAAACAAAAAAAATTACGAAACGTTTTTGAATTATATAACTTTTACAGACCTGAAATTTGGTAAGAATGTCTCTTCTACACTAATATTATAAAGAGGAAAGATTTGTATTTTTGTGTGTATGTTTGTAATGAATAAACTCAAAAACTACTGTGCCGATTTAAAAAATTCTTTCACCATTAGAAAGCTACATTGACCTTTATTGCTAGAAAATATTAGGGATCCTTACTAAAACTTTAGTAACGTAACCCAAGGTGTAAAAAAAATACCATAAAACATCTTTCGTCACATGCGCTGTCGAAACTATTGATGATAGAACAAAAGTATATTCTACAATATTAAACTTCACGATACTACATGTCCAACTATTATCGTTATGTCACAATAACCACTTTTTACATTGTAATAATCTATATAAATAAAAGACGATGTATATGTATTCTATGGACTCCAAACGGGTAGACCATTTTTGATGAAATTTTCAGACAATCTTTAGATTATTATATATATATATATATATATATATATATATATATATATATATATATATATATATATATATATATATATATATATATATATATATATATAATAAAACAAATAAATAAATATTAAACATACCTTAATTAATTGTCTTAATAACTAGATTTAATTCAATTATCTTGTTATACTATTTTAAATTATCATAACAAATCAAAATTTTAAGATATTACAATTCATACAGAGTGACAATTTGTTTTAAACTAAATAAACAAATAAAAAGTTTATATTAATCACAACAGTTACGTAGTAACTAATTTGTATCTATACAAAATTTCATTACTATAATTTTATATATGTGTCAATCTCAGTCATAAAGACAACTTAAGTTATTATTTAATGTTATTAAATGAAATTAAATTGATATTTGAAAATATAAAGTTTAATATAATGACTGAGATTGACGCATATATAAAATTATAGTAATGAAATTTTGTATAGATACAAATTAGTTACTACGTAACTGTTGTGATTAATATAAACTTTTTATTTGTTTATTTAGTTTAAAATATATATAATTGATTAATCCAGCTCTGTAAAATTACTTAAAAGTACGTGTTTTCTTGTTCAGTTTTAAAAATATTTATATTTAAAAAAATATTACTTGTGATTCATTATAATTTTCCAACATATAATTCGTGTACCTAATAATTCGAAAAATAATTTTAATTTTACAGAAATTCTCAAAATCTTTAAATATAACGAAATAAATTGTTTAGTCATCAAATTTTATGCTAATGAATATATTTAACGTGCTGAACGATTAATTATTTGATTAGTTATTTGATTTGAAAGTTGCCTAGTTTTCTTTTTTGAATTGGCGCTTCAAATAATATTATTTTTGTCGATAAAACAGTTTACTGGTATAAATAAAATAGTTGTTTGAGAAATGAGAGATGATAAAATCGTATTTAGGTATTTATTTGTTTCATAGTAAATAATTATCAATTCCAATAATTAATTTTTAAAAATTTTATTTATGCGAAGAAAAAAGATTTTAAGTGTAGTGATTTTGAAAAATGTGTTATTTATTTTTAAATATATGAAAACAATTAATAACCTAGGTGTTTCGACCCACCTGCAAGGATTCTAATTGAAAAAGTGAACTAAATAAATAAAATAAGGTAAATAAATTATAAACATGGTTACTTTTTGTTGTGAATTGCAGAAGAGGAATTGCAGATTATAGACGCTCAACAGACGAGATCATCAGCGTTTATAATGAATCTCATGATAAACATTATACGTATACCTATATACATATACGTCGACCTGACATTTTTGACATCCAACATGGGAAAAAATCTGAAAATTTCTGAACATAAAAAAAATTAGAAGGTAAATAAATTTACATATTATGTATTTGTTTATCAAGTAGTGATGTCATAACATACAAGACTACTATTTTTTAAGTATTGATGTTTTTCTATCAGATAACACAACAAAACTTTGAATAAGAAATATGTCCAATATCGATACTACCGAAGCAATCAACAACGATGAGATACAAAGAAATACCGAGTGGTAAGCCTGCAATGAAATTGTATCCTGCGATACCACTAGTTGAACCAAAATTTAAAATGCAAACTCATGAACATTTCCTACAGTCCGTATTTTTAGATCTCCGACTAGTAGGTTAGACCCGAATTATCTGGTATTTATTTGAATAAGTATCCATTCGTTATAAGGATTATACTGTTCGAGTGATCGTACGTCGAATCGATAAGAATATACCAGTCGATGGACATTTCTGTGGTCACAAATCAAAGGGGCTTAAGTCGATTTTTTGCAAAAATGAGTTTTTAATACAGTCTTTATGAATTTTTTATGATGTATCTAATGCAATAAGGCTTATGTCTACGTACAATATTTCTTTAGTTACGAGCAAGTGCAAAACGTCTTATGTCGAAAACTGATATACCTAGCATAAAGCAAAGAGACTAAAATACATTGTGAGAACTGTCAAAATTTATCAAAGAGATTTAAGTTTTTTTAAGCCGTAGTGGTGTGCATATTCAAGCAACTAAAGTGTACATATGCAATTTGCTATTTGTGTTTTATAAGCGTGGTGTCCGTTTTAAATTGAATTAAGCCACTTTTCAAATCATTCGGGTTTTACTATTTATGTGTTTAAGTGAAGTAAGCTGCTTTGTAAAATCAAACAATCAAGACTTGGAATTATTAAATGTACATAAATCATTTTGAATTATTCATTATTGTGTGCGGTGGGTTTTTAAGTAATGATAGTTCACTTAACATTTTTCTGAGATATGTTATTAAATTTTTAAACTAAACTTTATTCAAAAAGTAACCAATAATAAATAATTCATTTCAACAATGAATACCCGTGCAAGCAAAATATTATCAATGGTAAAGGCGCAAACAATGGATACAGGTAATTTATTTTATTTTTTTTAGTTAATTTACATTGTACTGAGTACCTATATGTTGCATATTTAATATTTTCATAATAATAATAATTTATTCCAGAACAATTGTCAATAGAAACCAGCGTTGAAGACAAATTCGACCGTAAGGAAGATAATACGTTAGTTTTCAATGAAAATGATAATATTATTGATTACGAACAATTCGATGACAGTGATGCAGATCCGAATTATGCACCTAGTAGCAAGAGTACATCCGATGACGAGAATAAAACGGCTCAAACTGCTTCATTAATTGAAGAAAATTTAATAAACAGCCCTAATTCACCTGTACAAGATGTCAAAATTGAATCAAGAAGAATTAGAAAAGATAAACGCAATCGAGGAATCTCTTATCAAACAGCAAAAGGCAAAATCATAAAAGAAAGGACATGCAAGAGCTTAGAAAAGTGTAGAAAAGGCTGTAAAAATAAAGTTAGTGAAGAGCAGCAGAAAATCATATTTAAAAAATACTGGAGTCTAGCAAGCTTCGATTTGAGAGTTGCTTATCTTGCACATCTAATTACAATCCGGAACAAATTAACACAGAGACTCAATAAGAGTACTAGTGCGCCGCGAAATAGACAATTCAGTTATTATTATACTCTTGTAGTAGAGGGTTCACATGTAGATGTTTGTCAGAAATGCTTTAAATTAACTTTTGATGAAACAGACAGATTTTTGAAAACAGTCATTCGAAAAAAAATGGAATCGCCCAGTGGAATAACAACACCTGATGGCAGAGGAAGACATCGGCATGCAACAACACTTTCAAAAGAAAAAGTTAACGAAATTAAAAACCACATCAAAAGTTTTCCAGCATACGAGAGTCATTAATCTCGTAGACACACTTCAAAAAAATATTTATCCCCTGATCTCACATTATCAATGATGTATAAATTATATAAAGGAAGTCATGAGAATCCAGCTTCAATGTCTACATATTCAAGTATTTTTAAAACAATGAATTTAAAATTCAAGCCATCTAAAACCGACACTTGCTACCTTTGCGATGAACTGAAATCAAAAATTGACTTAGCAGTTGATGATAAAGTCGAATTGCAAGCTAAATTAAATGAGCATCATGAAAAAGCAGATTTAGCATTTAATACTAAGAATAACGACAAGGAAAAGTCCAAGAGTGATGCATCACTTGGTGTTTATTCGTTCGATCTTCAGCAATGCCTTCCTACGCCTTTTCTTCAAACGTCCACCTCATTTTATAAACGCCAGTTATGGACCTTTAATTTAAACAAACCATTTTGCTACATGTGGTACGAAGGCATAGCCAAACGTGGCGGGAATGAGATAGCATCCTGCCTCTTCAAACACTTGACTAATCTTCCACCTGAAATAAAACACGTTATATTTTATAGCGACACTTGCACCGGACGAAACAAAAACTCCTTCGTTTCATGTATGTTTCTGGCTTTTTTGTGTTTTAATCCACATGTAACAAGTATTGATCACAAATTCCTAATATCAGGTCACACGCATCTTGAATGCGATGTAGATCATACTGTCATCGAACGTAAAAAGAAAAAAACTACTATGAAAATTCACTTGCCTCGTGACTGGTATCAGTTTGTACGAGGTGTTGATGTAAAAAATGATTTTTCGGTTGTTGAAATGTCACAAAATGATTTCTTTGATTTCTGTGACCTTTTAAAAAATAAATTTACATTTCGCAAATTCAATCAAGACGGAGACAAATTCGTTTGTGTTCAGTGGTTAAGGTATGATCAGCAATAAAATATAAAGTATCGCTACAGGAAAGCGAACCGTTTAAAACTTTAAATCTGAAACGTCGTGGAACACATAATATAACCTTAACTGATCTCAAGCATTTTTATGTGGGTCCAAATCCTATATCGTCAGTCAAAAAACGGGATCTATTAGACATGTTGCGATTTATTGATCCTGAATGTCGTCCATTTTATCAAAATCTGAAGACAGACGAAGATTTAGAAGATATTCATCCAGATATTATTGCAAATTCTGATGAAGAATTGGAAAATAATTTGTTTGGTATTAAAAAATAAACTGATAATATTGTTAATTTCGATTCACCAAATAGGGCAGTTTTGTGTTTATTTAAAAAAAAAATCGTTATGAATCAGTCTTTTGGTAAAATCAAAGCCGAAATCGAATAATTTGTTTACTGTTTAATAATTTTAATAAAATAATATTGATGATGTTTTATATTCTTTTAAGTTCTTACAAGTTGGAATTTTGAAAAAGAACATTATTTTCTGTTTTTACTTTTGTTGAAAATAATTAGAATATTAATATAATAATTTAATGTAATAGACATTAATGTAATTATTTATTCAATATAATTATTAGACTCAATAAAGTCCTAAGAAAACTTAATGATATGTTTTGTGTAAGTAAAATTTCCTTCTAATGACTTAGAAACGGTTAAGTTTTTCAAAATCACTTTCTTATATTATACAAAAAGAATTAAGTGTACATAATGAAAAGTTCCGCTGTCTACATATTTTTTCATAGTGGCCTAGAGAACCTTAAGCTTTTTAAAATCAACTTTGTAAGTACTGCAAACAGGCTTAAGTTGATAATCGTCATTTTTTTCTAAAATACAACGAGTTTGGTGGTTCATTCGTAGAGTAAATTGTAAGTCAAAGAGTTATTTATCACTAGTGATAATACAAAATCAATGGCAGTAAAAATGGATTTCACAGACATATTTGAATCTTAAATCGCTTATACTGAAAAAAGTAAAAAACCGACATAAGCCCCTTTCATTTGTAGCCACAGATTTATTAACCAATCTCAAAGTAGAATGTTCTGTCTTATTAGTTATTTCCCACAATGCTGTTATATCAAAATTGTATAATAATGATCGTTTTTAGATAATTTCAGATGGATGTAAGCACGCCATTGCTTTCTTGACCTGGTTGAATAGAGATGAAGCAAAGATCTTCCGTCTACCTACCAGTTTTTGTTCAAGCAAAAGAACTAGGCGACGTTTCAAAAACTTAAGACTGTCCCAATATCTATGTCTATTTCATCAATAATGCCGCCTAAAACTAGTGGTAAAGCCGCCAAAAAAGCTGGCAAAGCGCAAAAGAACATCTCAAAAAGCGACAAGAAGAAGAAGCGCAAAAGGAAGGAAAGCTACGCCATTTACATTTACAAAGTTTTGAAACAAGTTCATCCCGACACCGGTATTTCGAGCAAAGCCATGAGCATCATGAACAGTTTTGTCAACGATATTTTCGAACGAATTGCCGCCGAAGCATCGCGATTGGCGCATTACAACAAACGTTCAACAATCACCAGCCGGGAAATTCAAACTGCCGTTCGTCTGCTTTTACCGGGTGAACTTGCCAAGCACGCCGTCAGCGAAGGCACAAAGGCCGTCACCAAATATACCAGTTCAAAATAGAAGATCAATTAATAACGTAACCTATTTGTGTCACAGAAGAAGAAGAAGCATCCTGCAATACTATTAGTGTTGTCTAAACAAAACCGGTTCTTTTCAGAACCACCAATTATTTTCAAAAATAAGTTCAAAGGCGTTATGGCAAAAAATTTTACCTATATATTATATTGTTTTGATCTCTGCTTTTCTCTTATTTCTTTCTTAATGTAATATAACCTGTATAATATGTATGTATATTCGATACCTACTTAAAATATAGTTCACGCGATTGAGATGAAATATAATACGGGTACTTACTATTAAATCATTATCATATTTTGTATTATTTCTTTGATTATAATATTATTATGATAGTACAAAAACGTGTCTATACTATATGTATTTGATTTCAGCGCTTAACGGTCGGCAACGGCCACACCATGTTGAAAACACCGGTTCTCGTCCGATCACCGAAGTTAAGCAACATCGGGCGCGGTCAGTACTTGGATGGGTGACCGCTTGGGAACACCGCGTGCCGTTGTCATCCGCACTATTTTTGTTTTTAGTTCTTTTTTTCTTTTAATTTATTTATTCATTTGATTTTTTAAGTCTCGTACGACAATGTTGTTTTATCTTTCCGTTGATACTCACAAAATGATGTATCGCTTCGTATTGTTGTGCTCTACAATGTTATTATAGAATATATTATAGCAGGGGTGGCCAACTTTTCTGTATATAAGATCTACTTTTTATCTTAAAAGTGTGACGCGATCGACTTGTTGTCATAGGCGTAGTCTAAGGGGGAAGAAGGGGTGTGAAATTAATTCTATGTTTCAGGGGCGTAGCTACCGCCGTAAGCAAAAATTAATAAAAACTTTCCAATTTTTTTTTATTTCAGAAATGACAAAAGTCAAATAAAGCAATTTCTTTTTTTCCCGCGTAATGCGTGCGTTCAAAAGTTGGCAACACCCTACATCGGTTATCGTGGGCTGCGGGATTTCCCCGCTTAAGTCATTTACTTCAACGGGGGAAGGGCCCCCAAACAAAATTTTATACGGGGCCCCGCCAAGGCACGCTACGCTTCTGCTATGTTTATACACTGTGTTTCAGTATAAGGTGTATTCCAGCTAGGTATGGGTAGACAAGTAAAATATATATGTTTAAAAATTAAAACTATTTTTTAAATCACTTAAGTTTTCGAGATATAGGCTCATGAAGAAAATGAATTTCCAGACCCAACTTTTGATAGCAGCATTCCGTACATGCGGTCCTTAAAAAAAACGATTTTCCGACACTTTTTTGAGATGGATTTTTACTAACGTAAAATTATAGCGACTGATGTGACAGAGAGAGAGATAAATGCGAACCTTTCGTGGTTTTAATAAAAGTTTATTTATTTTTAAGGCATGTTTTTCGATCGGCTGATAGTAACTCATACGGTAAATATGTAGGTACTGTTAAATCATTAAGTATCATTAATTGTATTATTTCTTTGGTTATAAATATTATGATAGTACAAAGAGGTGTCTGCATATTGTGTATTTGATTTCAGCGCTTAGCGATCGGCAACGGCCATACCATGTTGAAAACACCGGTTCTCGTCCGATCACCGAAGCTAAGCAACATCGGGCGCGGTCAGTACTTGGATGGGTGACCGCTTGGGAACACCGCGTGCCGTTGTCATCGCAATCTTTTTGTTTGTAGTTTTTTTATTTATTTGATTGTTTGCAAGTCTCTTACGCCAATATTATAATATCAGAAAATAATACATTCGCTTCGTATTTTTGTGCTCTACAATATTATTATATACCTAGGTGGTGTGGTTTTCTTTATATAGGACCTAATGTCACGTTTTTATCCGGAAGCATATTATAGAATTATAGCGACTTATGTGACAGAGTGAGAGAAAGAAAAAAAAAGTCGTCGAGGTGGATAGTGGTAGTCTAGGTCTCACAATGAGTGCAACCCTGGAGATCTACACGATCAACTTTCCATTATGATTAAAAAATAAATTTTAAATAATATGTATTTGATTAATAATAATAATAATAATAAAGAATTTATTAATTAGATCTTCAGAGAAGATATATAACAAGTCAATACAATAAGATAATATTAAGATATTTAAAATTTTAAATTTAAAATTATGCAAAGTTGCTATATAAATCATCCAGTTTGTAGGGTGCAAGATCTATAAGAATTTGTTTAAGTTTATATTTTAGTTTATTGTTGGGTAATTGTATTATGTTTTTGGGTATTGTATTACAGATTTTAACTATTATATTGTGATTATTATTGTGAATGGCGCATACGGATGTTTGAATATAGTTCAAGTCATTTTTATTTCTTGTGTCATGCATATGTTTATTTGATCTGTTTTCAAAGTAGTCCTTATGCTTTTTATAAAACATTACACATTTTAGTATAAAAATTGCCGTTACTGTTAATATTTTGTATTTCTTGAAATACGGTTTACAACTCTCTCTATTGGATATTTTTGCTATTATCCTGATAATTTTCTTTTGTGTTATTAATATTTGCTGGTTTTTATTTGTGCTACCCCAAAATTCGATTCCATAGCTAATAATGGAATGTATAAATGCATGATACGCCTGTAATAATACATTTTCGCTAACTAGTGTTCTTAGTTGTCGTATAAGATATAATTTTTTGTTTAACTTCTTGTTTACTTTTTCAATTTGTTCCTTCCAGCTTAGTTTCCGATCAATCGTTAATCCTAAGAAAATAACACTTTTAGCTATTTTAATATTATTGTGATTCATAGGCAAAAGTTCTTTGTTTCCATTTCCGTATGTGCCCAGCTTTAGCGCCTGTGTTTTCTCTGGGATAACGATTAGTCCATTATTATCAAACCATTTTTTTAATTGTGTCAAAGCATTGTCTACATCACTATTTAATTGTTCTTCATTTTCTGATTTTATAAGTATGGTGGTATCATCTGCGAACATGACCGATTTATATGTTATATGTTGTGGAAAATCATTCGTGTATAGTATATATATAGTAACGGGCCTAGAATGGATAAAGATTAAGTTATATAAATTGCGTTTGGTGAAATGATAAAAATTCTGTTGTTGTTAAACTCTAAATACATATATATCTAATATTTGAAAGTATCGATTGCCACTAGAACAATCTAGACGCAATGAATCCGTAAATTTATATATGACTTCTTCGGGTGTCAATACAATAATGTAATAACAGGTGAGAATTTTTTTCGAAAGAAAAATATACGGTTGTGTTGTTTTAAAACAATATCTTTTGTGTTCTTCACTACTATTTGTTTCATTTTATTTATTTATTTTTTTTTTTGCATGGGGGTAAAGTATTAAAATTAAAATAAAATTTTCAATTTATCCCCGATTTAAGTCCTTTAAAAACAAATAAAGAAAGAAAGAAAAAATTACAGTCCGTCTTATTATAAATGTGCATAATTGTTCATATTGTACAAGTTCGGTAAATTTGATCCATATGCAATTTTTGCTATTGTTGTTTGTGTGTTCCTCTTTTTCGGCTTATTTATGCTCGTTGGCGGTTAAAAAATTGCACTTTTTTAAATAAGAATTAGTGTCGATCGCCGTATGAAAATGCATCTGGAATCTGAACGTCGAACAATTCGGCGAGCGAGCGCGTGTGTCGGAGTCGAACGGATGAATGTTTTTTTTCAATTATTAATTCGAGACAGCGAGCAGAGCCGACTGTGCAGTCGTTGACTACGATGTTCTGTGATATTGGCGTTAGTTATTTTCGATCAATATTCATTAAGATGCGTCGGTGAAAATTGTCAAAGTTCAGTGTAAACTCTGCCGAGATTACACTATCGGGAAAGAGGTGCTTTTTCGGCGGCATTAAATCGCATAGAAAATAAACGAGTCGTTTTAGACTTGTGCACGCATTTAAGAAATATTCGTCGAGACTGTTGTCGACGCTCGAATCGACGCCGTATCGATTGTACGTCGTCATAAAGTCGATTCGCTTAGCGCGAACGTCGACATCAAACACAACGTGACAATCTCTTCTGAACGCTGAGCGTTCTCTGCACGGTCGTAGCGCTTGCACGACTATCGGCGACTATACGCGTGCGTTCATTCATTCGTTTCAACTGTGCTCTCTGTACGCTTAGTAAGTACTCACAGCAGTTCGAGATTTTATACGTTGTTATTCGTCACTAACGATTGTTGTAATAATTAATATTTTGGTAATATAATACCGGATATATTTTCGACATGACTGACACGGCTACAGCACCGGCGTCCGGCGCCGTTGAAAAGACCACTCCCGTCAAGAAGAGTGCGGCGAAAAAAACGGGAGCAGCGCGAAACAAACCGACTCATCCTCCCACGTCAGAGATGGTCAACAATGCCATTAAGAATTTGAAAGAACGCGGCGGTTCGTCACTGCAAGCCATCAAAAAATACACCGCTGCCAATTACAAAGTCGACTCGGAAAAACTTGCGCCGTTCATAAAGAAATATCTTAAAGCCGCCGTCACGAACGGATCTTTAGTGCAGACAAAAGGCAAAGGCGCATCCGGTTCGTTCAAATTGGCTTCGGCAGGCAAACAGGGCTCGTCCGATTCGGCGGCTGCTCCGAAGAAGGCTAAACGTCCGGCGAAAGAAAAGAAAGTCGCCGCCACCAAAGCGACAGGCGCCGCTGCCAAAAAAGCAGCTGCCGCTAAAAAACAGTCGGCCGTGAAAAGTGCGAAGAAATCTGCAGCTTCGCCTAAAAAATCGACGACCGCAGCGCCGAAATCAAAACCGTCGACGCCGTCCAAGGCCAAGAAAGCGACCAAAGGTCCTACCAAGAAGCCCAAAGCTCCGAAACCGAAAAAGGCTTCTGCGAAAGTTGCCAAATCTCCTAAGAAGACAGCGGCAAAAAAGAAGTGAATCGTTCGCTGATTATTATCCATTCTGTTATTATTACTGCGTTCCGTACGCATTGATAATCGCCGGCGGGCGTGCAGTTGTAGTACCGCCACAACGACGCCATAAAAAATGGCCCTTTTCAGGGCCAACAATTCGTTTAAGAATGAGTTCGTGGCGACTTTGGAAGTTTTGACAATACCTACGTATAATATTAATTATTA
Source organism: Venustoraphidia nigricollis (assembly GCA_034508555.1). Lineage (NCBI taxonomy): Eukaryota > Metazoa > Arthropoda > Insecta > Raphidioptera > Raphidiidae > Venustoraphidia > Venustoraphidia nigricollis. The sequence continues at coordinate 2,319,291 of JAVRKA010000071.1, forward strand.
TTATTGCCTTCACAATTTCGTACACACAGATAAATTTTGTAAAAAGTATAAAAAAAAAAAATAATAAAAAAACAATAGAAAACAAAAATCACTTAAACCTACACACGTATGACCCATCTATTCGGTTTGACAAAAAAAAGAAATAATTGCTTCAAATTGTTATTTTTACAAAATTTTCATAAATTGGGACAATATCTACATATATAATTTCCAATTGTGTGTCCAGATGTCTGTCTGTCTTTCCAGACCCTCCAGAAGGCCCCAGCAGACTTAGGAAGTTGAAATTTGGCACACTTATAGTACGAAACACGGGACAGATCCTTACGTAGCCGGATTTTCGATTTTCTCCCCGGGGGTCAAAATAGGGGGTTTTTTAGAAAAAAACTTCATAGAACACAATAGGCCATGGATGGATATTTGGTTGCCTTGGTTACCAATAACAAACTCAGAAACATTCTAATATCAAATGTCAAATAAGTTTGCAAATAATTACAATTTTTTTTATTGAGTTAATAATCAGTCGAAAAACGTGTAGAATAATTGTGTGCGCAATGAGTTATTAGTTTACAGATTATTTTTCGTCTTATAATAGTAAAAAATGTAGTGCAAACGTCATACTTCTGTATTCAAAATATGAAAACCGCATTTTGCCGTCTAAAATATGTTCAGGAGTCACAGTGTTGTCAGAAAAAATTATGGTCCAATATGTTGTTAACATATTCACGCTTCACAGCTCAGGTTTGAGAAAGTTGCTGTTGCTGAAACTATGAAACATGAAATTTGGAATCTACATATTATATTTCTTCTATAACCTAACAAAGGGATATTCAAAATTTGTTTTTACAGATTGGGCCTTTGACCCATACATTTAGACTTCCTAGGTCAACGGGACATAACTTAAGGGGATCTTCTAAAATATATGTAAAAAAATGCCATTTTGAATATTTGAACTTCAATTGCGCCTGACGGAGACAGGCTTAACCCACTAGTTTATTTATAATTTTTATGTACATATTGTCATTTTGATCGGAATAATTTTATATTATTATGCACGTGTACCAGAATCGCGAATCGAAAAAAAAAACAAAAATAAATAAAAATAAAAAAAGTCACTAAAACGAGGAAAATAGTGAAATCGGAGCCAATTTAAATTTAATTAGTAAAACTTTTTAGATATTTTACTTTTGAATGGATTTGATTTCGATGCATTTTTAATAAATCGCTCTTTGTTTATAAATTACATAGAAAAAAAAAAAAAACTACCTAACCGATTTAAGCAAAATTTAAGGTATGCTCTATAAAATGGGAAAAGAATCATTAAAATCTTTTCACAAAATATGCTGGAGTAATTTAAAAACGGATGAACCGATCTTTAAAAAAACTATATCATCGTACCAGTCCGATAATATTCTAAACCAAATGCCGTTGAAAATTTTCACACAATTGACGAGAATATCGGTGAACATTAATAAATAATAGTAATTAATAATAATGCATAATATACAGACGAGCTTAGAACCCGCCTCCTTTTTTGAAGTCGGTTTATAAATAAAATTTGAAACTAGGCGCCAAATTCAAAATAAAACTATAATGTGAACATCAAATAAAAGAGTCACTCATAAATTGCATTAAGGGGGGGGGGGGGTAGGGTTTTAAAGGCGAAAAAAAGCATATTTTTGTGATTTTTTTGCGGCGACATGAGTAATATAATTTTATTAAATTTAATTACATATTATTGTACAACTTTTGAAGTATGTTAGAAAAAATTTTCAATGAAAAATATTGATAAATGAGCCGGTGACGGTGAATCTCTAGAGGCGCCTTGAAAAAAAATGGTTTTGCGGTGAACATTATAACTCGTTACCGGATCATCTGAAACAAAAAAATTGATATGCATTTTAAAGGTGATGTATTTCTCGAGGTAATCACGGAGTTTTTTTTTTTTTTTTTTTTCTATTTTTTGCAGCACTTGGAAGTGAAAAACCCGATTTTAGCTCAAAAAATCGCGGTTAATTTGTTATTAAAAAATAGAAAAAAATGAAAAGAAAAAAAAAAACTCTTCCTGATTACCTGTTGATTTATATGAAGAAGTAATGTTCAAATTTTCAAAAGAATCGGTTCAGTAGATTTTGAGTTCTAATGTTCACGAACTTCAAAAATGACGTTTTCGGGAAAATCGATTTAAAGTTTTTTATACGTGAAAATTCGAAATAAACCATCAATAAAAGAACATGAATTTTTATACTTACATAGAATCATCAATGCCAGCTCCATACAGTGAAACACTGTCATTCAGGATATCCAATGCATCTTTTTGCTCTTGTCTACGTTGAATTCTACCCTCTTTTGTTGTACGCGCAGCTTCCTCGTTCGCTCGGGTTATCCGTAATTCATCAGTTGATTGCCTTGACTCTTTTTTCACTCTTTCACTAGACGGAACATACCGAGGCGCTTTGCACTTTCCACAATATGACACTTTGATGGTGAAAGCTATACCTTCGGATTTGCAATGGCGAAAACTCATTTTTCCATCACATTCAACGCACTTCACTAATGTACTTATCGTTGAAAATACTAACAGAAAGTCTATAATCCTATAATGTTTCTCCAAATCTTGCTCTACATGTTCATAAGTACTAAGTTTTATTTTTTTATGCGACGCGCTGGACGCTTCTACACTATCATTTCCACGTTTTGGGAAAGATTTTTTTCTCGGTCGACCCACAATATTGGCACTTTCCTGGCGATCTTGCCGGTTTACTTTTTTGGCATTTTGCATTGAAACGTTGTAACTCCGTTAGTTTTACTCGGGTTGACTTAAAATTTGTACACAATATTCTCGACATATTGTTCATTCAGAAAAAAAATAAAAAAAAAATGCAAAAAATAATAATTTTAAAACCCTACCCCCCCCCCTTAAGTTAAGAAGAAGGAGCCAAGGGCTGGGGGATGGTTTTATATCAACTCAATAATACTAATTCTTACTATATGAGGGGGGGGGGGGGGTTGGGATAAGAATTTGATCTTACGTAAGTTTTTGCGTTTAAAATCTACTATACTTTCGCGCTAAGAAACACACTGCTGTTCTCAGATTCCAGTATTGAATCCTATAGAATTCGTATGGTCTGAGTACAACTTACATTATCTTAAGACATCCGTTCATTTCTATTGTCTCGCTGACTGGCGATATTTCTCGATTACTTGAATTTTTAAAAATAATTGCAATTTCAGTATCATTTATTTATTATCAAATTGTCTTTTATTAGTGTATTTGCCATATGGCAACATAAACTATTGGCGTCGGTCGGATGGCGGGACCTGGGGGTCGGACCAAAATATCTCGACGTGTCACAACCTCCTAAACACTTTGGCACCATTTTTAAAAATGTATATATTGTGACATTATGCCCATATATCACAAGAATATATAGTATAACCTTAATAGTTAATTAAATAAAAAGTTAATAATTTAATTATACCTGAACAGTTATAGGCAGCTGTGATTCGGTATAGCATTTTCTGATATCCGTGGCTACTACGATATCATGCCTCACTTAGCAACGAACAATAAAGCCTGACATTGTTGTGTAATGAATATGTTTGCTAGGTGACGGTTTCGTGAAAATAATAAACAATAATAAAATAACAAACCTCTCTGTTCCGGTATTTGAAGGATATAGACGTATCTGTTTTTGTTCCGTAGTCTAAGTCGGTATCTTGTGAATTATTGTTTGATTGTCCGTTCTGTCCGTTTATAGTATTTAAGTTTGCTACGTTAGTAATTATTAAAATAGTATTATATTAGTTAAGTAAAATCTCTCTGTTCCGGCATTTGAAGGATATAGACGTATCTGTTTTTTGTTCCGTAGTCTAAGTCGGTATCTTGTGAATTTTTGTTTGATTGTCCGTTCTGTCCGTTTATAGTACTTAAGTTTGCTCCGTTAGTAACTATTAAAATAGTACTATATTAGTAAATAAGTCATTTGTGATTTTCTGCGTACACGATATTATTGAAGTTGTGAATTATTGTCCGATTGTCCGTTCTGCCTGTTTATAGTAATTAAGTTTGCTCCGTTAATAATTAACACGTTTAAATATAACTAAGTATTAACACGATTGTTTTCTTTTTTTTTTGTTTTAAGGGTCTGTGTTGATCGGACGCCCATAGGCGGATATCAAATTATCTGTCAAATAAACTAAACGGGCCCAGCAACTTAAGAACAGATATCCTCCTGCGACGCCGACAACACAGATTCGACTGTTGTCTTTTTCTTTTCTTTTCAAGACAGTGTTGTAACAAGTGGGAGTCCGTCTACACAAGAGAACATCATAATATATATATATAAACATTTTTAAAAATGGTGCCAAAGTGTATATGTATATATATATATATATATATATATATATATATATATATATATATATATATATATATAACTTTCGAAAGAGTTAATTTATTTCAACTAAATTTGGCCCACGTGTTGAAATTCATCACCGCAAGATGCCTATTTAAAATGGGCCTAATCGGGTCATTTTAAGGGTAGTTTTTAGGGGTTGCAAAATGTTTTTGGGCCCCAAAATACCGAAAAAAATCCTCCGAATGGTTTCAAAATTGAAATTTAACCCTCTGGTAGTAATTAAAAAGTGCCCCTAAAATTTTAATAAAATCGGCCGGACAGAACCGGATTTACAAGTTTTATGAAAACACTAATTTGTAGATAGTGACGTATTTACTGAACGGTGTATTTAATTCGGTACACTCGTTAGATTGTTAATAATATTGCAATTAAGAAAAAAAAATATTTTAAGGGGTGTATTAAGGGGTTAAATTTTATATTTTGCCGAAAAACAAATTTAAGTTCATAAAATAAAGCCACACTACCTGTATTAGCAAACACACTATATGTTGTCGGCAGGGCTTTGGCACTTCGACCCGGGTTTTTCTTATCAATACGATCATTTCTTATTAGATGTTTAAAAAAAAAAAATAGAAAGAAATAGTGCTCTACATATATTTCGAACGTATTCCGATAAGAAAAATTGGTGGCTCTGAAAAGAGCCGGTTTCTCCCCGTTTCTACTGTGTGCGTGTCTGTGATGTTTTACAGAAATGCGATCGAGTTTTGTATATCATTCTGTTGACAGAACCTTAGGCGCGTTCACCTCGTATACGGCGTGCCAACTGGATGTCTTTCGGCATGATAGTGACGCGTTTGGCGTGAATAGCGCACAGGTTCGTGTCCTCGAACAGACCGACGAGATAGGCTTCGCTGGCTTCCTGAAGCGCCATTACGGCCGAACTCTGGAAACGCAGATCGGTCTTGAAGTCCTGGGCGATTTCACGAACCAAGCGCTGGAACGGCAGTTTGCGGATTAACAATTCGGTACTTTTTTGATAGCGACGAATTTCGCGAAGGGCCACCGTACCCGGACGATAACGATGAGGTTTCTTCACACCACCAGTTGCCGGTGCACTTTTACGCGCAGCTTTCGTGGCGAGCTGTTTGCGCGGCGCTTTGCCACCGGTCGATTTACGGGCAGTCTGCTTGGTACGGGCCATTTTGTTTTGAAATGATACAAGAAAATATATTGACGAGGAGCAAAGAACAAATTCTTACTTCACAATCAGCGCGAATCGAACTAAACACGAAAGGCAAATGATTTTCGTTCCGGCCGTTACGAACTATTTATAAACTGGCCGTGTGACGTTTCGAACGGAACGTGCCGTCATTGGTCGAGCTCTGTCTGTCTGACGGCCCGCCCATAAGAAGACTGTCGACGCGCTCACAGTATAAATACCGTCTGAAATTGAAAACTCACGAACAGTTGCCCGTTGAAATTCGATCGGTGAACGTCGTATTGAATATTTTTTTTTTCTCGACTATTATTTCGAATTGATCAAAGATGACAGGTCGCGGTAAAGGAGGTAAAGGTTTGGGAAAAGGTGGCGCCAAACGTCATCGTAAAGTGTTGCGCGATAACATCCAGGGCATCACGAAACCAGCTATCCGTCGTCTAGCACGTCGCGGTGGCGTCAAGCGTATATCAGGTCTCATCTACGAGGAGACTCGCGGTGTTCTCAAAGTCTTTTTGGAAAACGTCATCCGTGACGCTGTCACCTACACCGAACACGCCAAGAGGAAAACGGTCACCGCCATGGACGTTGTATACGCATTGAAACGTCAAGGTCGTACCCTTTACGGTTTTGGCGGTTAAATCCACGGACCGCTATAATGGCCATTGCGCAATTAAACCATGAAGTTTAAATAGACAAGCATGCGCGTTCGTCTCTTTTAAAGACAACAACAATAACAACCGGCTCTTTTCAGAGCCACCAATTTCTTATCGAATATGTTCGTGACAATAATGCTATTGAGCTATTAAAAATAATACCAACGTATCAAATACATTTTTTATAATTATTATATAATTAATTATATTATCGACGTAACTGAATGTCGCTTTGAAAACAATTAATTATAATTTTTTAGTCGGTAGTCAAATTAGGTAATTTTTTTCATGTAAGTATTTTATTTGGCACAATGAAAATAATTTGCAGAATAAGTTGAATATTTATTTTCAAACATCGGTTACTTTTATTAAAAACGCTATACAGTGGTACCTTGAGATACGAATTTAATTCGTTCCGGGATCATCGTCGTATGTCAAAACAATCGTATCTCAAAGCAATTTTTCCCATTTAAAACAATGTAATGTATATTAATGCGTTCTAGCGATATGAAACTACCCCAATACACAGTTAAATTAGTTGCGCCATCTGGTGACATCATCTGTATATGTAGGTAGGTTATTTTTACAATCGGATAGGCAACCAGCTGTTATTCATACTGTACGGTCGGTAAAGCAGTTGATATTGATAATAATTCTGTAAAATATTGTGGACGCATTGCGGCCATACTCTTTTGCTAAGTCGCCGATACGAATGCCACACTCATGCTTCGCAATAATTTCATGTTATGCTTCCATTGAAATCATTTTCTTAGATTTTTTCTTCTCACTTACTTTAACTTTGGGACCCATTGTTAAAATAACAGGGTACATACAGTATTTAAACTAAAATAGCACGAAAAACAGACACAACACAACGAATAACACAGCTACGTGTGAACAAGGAACGATGCGGCGACGCGGTGTCAACAACCAAACAGAGCGAACGCTCTGCCATCTAGCGATCATCTATAAAAAATCGCGCATTAAAATTCGTATCTCAAATTTTTCGTCGTATGTCGAGGTAGAAATTTTCGAATATTATTCGTCGTATCTCAAAAAATTCGTATGTCAGGGCATTCGTATCTCACGGTACCACTGTATTATGTTCTTAGAATGCCGTATGCACGTGCGACTTGTAGACATATTATAGTGCGCGGATGGTATGGATTCAACACGCACGTTTGATCTAGTCAACGTGCCGCGTCGTTCCGATATCTGATGTCTGAAAGCATTAAGACACTCGCTATTACACTATAAAAAATTATACATATATAATTATAACAAATATCAGTCTTGTTCATTTTAAATCAAATTTTCTGAATAGTTTGTTAAAAGAAAACACAAATTGTCTTCTGAACTTGATAAATAAAAAAAAAAAAAAAAACTATCGTCCGTCGGTGGTGTCATAGGAAAGGTTACGGTAGCCTGACATGAAGGATGGGGCGTGATGTCAGTCCAGAGTGGCTGAAATAGGGCTACGTGGTTTATGAACGCCCTCTTACGTGGTGATATCTATAAAATTTCTAATATTTATATAGGTTAATAATTTATTAGTTTCTAAATAAAACCGTTTAATTTAGAAGCTTTTTTTTTTTTTTTTTTTTTTGTTTTCTTTATCTATTTTTATTTCCTGGTTTTTAGTTTGATTTTTGGCTTAAGTATCCTCAGAATCAGCTATATAGTTATCATGGTATTGTATTGTCATCGAAATTACACACACGTGTGCAAAATTTTAACTCAATCGGTTAATGGGAAGTAGGTAAAATTATATTATCGAATTATGGCCAATATTGCGGATAGATGCACGTATAATATAATATTACCGTTTTTTTATCGATCAATTACAAAAACTATTCTTTTCTATTTGACTCAAAAATTAAATTATTAAATAATCTGTCGGCTCATAAGTAAAACGAACTTATCTACAAAATGTTTGGTGGTCCTGAAAAGGACCGGGTTTTTTTTCATTTTCTAAGTTGAAATGCCGTCGTCGTCGTCGCAGTCATTGTGTTACACGTTGGACTTAAGCTTTCTTTTCCGTTTTCTTTGGCAATAGGACGGCCTGAATGTTCGGCAATACACCGCCTTGGGCGATGGTGACGCCGGAAAGCAATTTGTTCAGTTCTTCGTCGTTTCGGATTGCCAACTGCAAATGACGCGGAATGATACGTGTTTTTTTATTGTCGCGAGCCGCATTGCCGGCCAATTCGAGAACTTCGGCGGCGAGATATTCCATCACGGCGGCCAAATACACAGGAGCTCCGGCACCGACACGCTCGGCGTAATTGCCTTTGCGCAGCAGACGATGGATACGTCCGACCGGGAACTGTAGTCCGGCTCTACTTGAACGGGACTTTGCCTTTCCCTTCACTTTGCCACCTTTGCCACGGCCTGACATGTTTTTTCTTTAGCTATTTATTTATTTCTTTATAAAATAATACGAAAAGCACTTGAACACGGTGCTCAGTGCTTATTGCTTGGCGAGAAGTCACAAGTCGAATGAGCCGGCGCCAGCCGTTTCAGTGTTTATATCCATCGAGAGTCCCTAACGTAGCGACCAATCACAGACGAAACAGTTGCCGTCAGAGTGCCTGTACAGACTCTATATATAAAGTCCACAGTGTGCTGCACATTCGACAGACGTCTTTCGACCGTTGAGCCTTAAGCACGTATCATTTGTGTTCAGATCGTACAGAGTTATATTTCATCAATAATGCCGCCTAAAACTAGTGGTAAAGCCGCCAAAAAAGCTGGCAAAGCGCAAAAGAACATCTCAAAAAGCGACAAGAAGAAGAAGCGCAAAAGGAAGGAAAGCTACGCCATTTACATTTACAAAGTTTTGAAACAAGTTCATCCCGACACCGGTATTTCGAGCAAAGCCATGAGCATCATGAACAGTTTTGTCAACGATATTTTCGAACGAATTGCCGCCGAAGCATCGCGATTGGCGCATTACAACAAACGTTCAACAATCACCAGCCGGGAAATTCAAACTGCCGTTCGTCTGCTTTTACCGGGTGAACTTGCCAAGCACGCCGTCAGCGAAGGCACAAAGGCCGTCACCAAATATACCAGTTCAAAATAGAAGATCAATTAATAACGTAACCTATTTGTGTCACAGAAGAAGAAGAAGCATCCTGCAATACTATTAGTGTTGTCTAAACAAAACCGGTTCTTTTCAGAACCACCAATTATTTTCAAAAATAAGTTCAAAGGCGTTATGGCAAAAAATTTTACCTATATATTATATTGTTTTGATCTCTGCTTTTCTCTTATTTCTTTCTTAATGTAATATAACCTGTATAATATGTATGTATATTCGATACCTACTTAAAATATAGTTCACGCGATTGAGATGAAATATAATACGGGTACTTACTATTAAATCATTATCATATTTTGTATTATTTCTTTGATTATAATACTATTATGATAGTACAAAAACGTGTCTATAATATATGTATTTGATTTCAGCGGTTAACGGTCGGCAACGGCCATACCATGTTGAAAACACCGGTTCTCGTCCGATCACCGAAGTTAAGCAACATCGGGCGCGGTCGGTCAGTACTTGGATGGGTGACCGCTTGGGAACACCGCGTGCCGTTGTCATCCGCACTCTTTTTGTTTTTAGTTCTTTTTTTAACGAGTTAAATGTCAATTTTGAAACGATTCTGAGAATTTTTTTGGTATTTTGGGGCCCAAAAACTTTTTTCAACCCCTAAAAATAGCCCGATTACGCCCATTTTAAATAGGCTTCTTGCGGTGATTGATCTCAATACGTGGGCTAAATTTCGTTGAAATCAATTAACTCTTTCGAAAGTTATTGCGCGTTATATATATATATATATATATATATATATATATATATATATATATATATATATATATATTTATATATATATATATTTATATATATATATATATTTATATATATATATATTTATATATATATATATATATATATATATATATATATATATATATTATAGAATACTAATTTCCGTCGTAAAAGGGAGGTCTAGAGTACCCGGATCCATAGCGACAACTTCCGTAACTCTAGGACAACATTTGGCTTCAAAAATTGAAAAATAAAAATTTGAGCGTGTGTGACCCCCTTTAGTGTTTGAATTTCATTATACATAAGAATGCAACACCAGATCGTTTTTGCTTTTCATGAAAATAAAAGAAACATTTATTGCGTATCATCAAAATTAAAGCAAACATCTTTTATTACAGTAACAGCGAACGCACTATAAATTTTATATTACTAAAATTTGTGTATAATGACACGAACTTGTGTTTAAAGACAGAAATCGGTTTCATTTGGACGATGTTGAAACAGAAGATCATATGTTTTTGTGTATTTAGAGAGATAGATACTGCATAGATTTCGCAGATTCATGTTAGAGAACTTGTCTAATTCGCGTATTTTGTCTTGAATGTTTATGAACGACAGTCATCGGCTGGCCTCTTGGCTGGTCAGATTGACGAATAGCGTGATATATTTTAACACAGCAAAATAAAATGAGATATTATTATCGCCAATAATCAATTATTTTTCTCGCAAATTTCGATTGTTATTATCTCTCGCTAACCTGGAGGTGTATCGTTCTAGTTTCCGTTATTGACTCCAGTTTTATCGTACCTATCCAGAGATTTTTTCCCGTTTATCGTAATTCCCGTATTTTCCTGGATATCTGGATTTTTGTATAAATTCAATTGTTGTTTATTGTTGCGAGCGCTGTTAGGGAATGTAAGCTTTCCGTGTTGCCCATTATATACCTGGATTTAGGAGCGTTTTTCGAATAGGGAATATTTACCGTGAATTATTCATCAAGGATCTTTTAGATTTTCGTAATTGTGTTGGATCTGGATTCTGGAATACAGGAATACATTCCACAGTTTTCTGGAACTGTGTTACAATTCTATTTTACTTCGAACATTCCTGTGCATAGGTTCCGTTGTGAATAAAACTTTTTGGCGAACTATTACCGACCGTCCTGTCGGACTAATAAAAATCCAGTTCGGGAATCCGGACCGAGAAAATATTCAAGGAATGTGCATTAAGTGCAGTTAAGCCACATTTCTACATGGTGTTTTAGATCTTACGATTAGTTCCCGGTTTTATCATTGTATGGTCATTAATATTAACGCTTCCCGTGACGAAAACGACGTCATATACAGGGTGTCTACAAAATTACGTGCTTACTTTTGCTGTGTTTTTGTTTTTTATTTTCTTTGTGTCGTTTACGCATATCTCAGTCATGATTTATTCCCGTGACGCCAGAAATCATATATACAGAGTGTACGAAAGTTTACGGATTAATTATCGCCCTGCGAACTGTTTCTGCTTATCTCAATCCTATCTTAAGTGTATTTTGACGGCAAGAATTTAATATACCGGGTGTCAGATAATTCCCGGATCAAGTATTCCGTAAAATATGTTTGCGTTCTAGTCAAAAGTTTTTAACGTGTTATTCATATTGTTTCGTGTACTGTGTCTGGTGTCTGGCCCTTCCAGGATTGTAGTTGAACCATTTGGGTCTAAGCTTCCTAGTCTGGACTATCTAGGTGTGGCTATTTACGATTCGTGTCTTGGCGCCCCGGTAACTCAGTCGGAGAATACGTAAATTTTTTATGAATATCAGGACCGATTTTGGTCAGCTACGTGTTTTCGTGTCTTGTCTTATTGTTAATTTTCCGAGTGGTAGGATTTTTCAGGCCGTTCTACGGTCATTCCGTTGGGATATTTTTTTGAGAACTCGTTATTTTGTGCTGTCCTGTGTGTCGTGTGGTAGGTGGTGGATTTTTAAGCGCCTTTTAAGGCATTTTGTTAAATATACTCTATTCGCGTTTCGTACTTGTGTTTGGATATTTTTTATGCGATTATTTTCTGAAAATTTTTTAAACTAAACTCCGGCCCAGCGCCAGCTGAAGCTAGCCGCGCAACCGATTAAATTCGGATTCAGTTTAAATGGTTCTTCGGTGCTACAAATGAAAGATATTAACCCTACATCAAGTTTTATTGAACTTAGAATAATTTCGAATAAATTCGAATATCTCCGAATACTTTCGCACAACGCCGAACGACGCCTATAATATATATATATATTTTTTATATATATGTTACGGTAAAAGTAGATTTTGCGGCAAATGTACACATTTTCCGGTAAATGTGCACATTTGCCTCCTCGTTTGGGTAATGTGCATTCAACTAACATTTACAATTTCAAAGAAGGGAAATGTACATTGAATTCACAATGACCATGTCGTTTTGGTAAATGTGAGCATAACCTACGACATATTATATAATATGCAAAGAAAAGTATGTTTTGTTTGTCATTTACATTTTTTAATTAAAATAATTTTCGTTATTAAAGCCTTTTGTATTATGTTTATTTAAATAAATATTTTTTTACTGCAACAACATTTTTAATTTATTTGTATTCCAACTTGACATATTATATAATATGCAAAGAAAAGTATGTTTTGTTTGTCATTTACATTTTTTAATTAAAATAATTTTCGTTATTAAAGCCTTTTGTATTATGTTTATTTAAATAAATATTTTTTTACTACAACATTTTTAATGTATTTGTATTCCAACTTTTCTTAAAACATGAAGGTAAGAGTTTTCATTTACCAAAACGTGAAGGCAAGAGTACACATTTGCCGGGAAATGTACATAATATACATTATATTCAGTTCACATATACCTAACTTTTTGGAAAATGTACACATTTTACGGTAAAAGTGTACATTTCCCAAGAGTGTACATTTACCGTAACATATATATATATATATATATATATATATATATATATATATATATATATATATATATATATATATATATATATATATATATGTATATATTTATATACGTATATATATATACATTTTTAAAAATGGTACCAATGTGTTTAGGAGGTTATGAAACGTCGAGAAATTTCGGTACGACCCCTAGGTCCCGCCATCCGACCGACGTCAATTCAATAGTGTATTTTGCCATATTATGGCAAATACACTAAAAACCTATACAAAGTTAAAAAATAAAATTTCTGGGCCTGGTCCTATAACTTTAATATTTAAAGATAGAGTACTTCTTTTTATTTGTATTCTAACTTTTATTTTATTTAATTAGCGGTCCCCCGACGCGACGACGTTTGAATCACAAAGTATTACTAATTAAGTAAGTATTTAATTATTAAATATAAAGTTAAAGGACCAGGCCCGGAAATTTTATTTTTTCACTTTTCATAGGTTTTTTGTGTCGGGGTTTTTTTAAATTTTTAATTTAATTTTTATTTTAAACTTTTTAAACTTAGTTACAAATAAAATATCCGTTATGCGTCTAATATCCCTACCGCAACAGAGAAAAGAGCTGATGACCTTGAAACGGCTGAACCGATTTTGATAAAACATGTCTAAGAACCACCGCTAGAAAACCTGTTTTCATATAAAAAAATCGCATCCAAATCGGTTCACCCGTTTAAGAGTTACAGTGCCACAGACATACACACACACACACACACTTTAGCGGTCAAACTTATAACACCCCTGTTTTTGTGTCGGGGGTTAAAAATAGTGTAACAATCCAAAATACTGTAGTGACTTTGAAACATAAAAATATGTAAAAAAAATTATATCTATTTTCGGATCTATTCGAATATAGCTTTCCAATGATTTACTGGGAAATAAAAAAAAAAAAATAAATAAATAAAGAAAAAAAAAAAACTTTCAGTATATTTAATGTAAATCATTTTTTTAATGATTCATTGTGGTATTTATAAAATGTTATGTCGTTCTGTATAATAAAATTATGCGATTTAGAATCAGACACATATATAATATACCTACAACAAATTATATACGTGTTTTATGTTGAAAAACACAAATAAATAATTAATAATTATTATGACTTCTTCAGGTGTCAATACAATAATATAAATGTAATAACACGTGAGAATTTTGATTCGAAAAAAAAAACTGTTGTGTTGTTTTAAAACAATATCTTTTGTATTCTTCACTATTATTTGTTTCATTTTATTTATTTTTTTTTTCATGGGGGTAAAGTAAAAAATTAAAATTGTAAATTATCCCCGATTTCAGTCTTTTAAAAACAAATAAAGATAGAAAAAAAAAAAAAATCACAGTCCGTCTTATTATAAATGCGCATAATGTTCATATTGTACACGTTCGGTAAATTTGTTCCATATGCAATTTTTGTTATTGTTGTTTGTGTTCCTCTTTTTCGGCTTATTTATGCTCGTTCGCATAAGAATTAGTGTCGATCGCCGCATGAAAATGCATCTGGAGTCTGAACGCCGAACAATTCGGCGAGCGACGCGTGTGTCGGAGTCGAACGGATGAATGTTTTTTTTCAACTATTAATTCGAGACAGCGAGCAGAGCCGACTGTGCAGTCGTTGACTACGATGTTCAGTGATATTGGCGTTAGTTATTTTCGATCAATATTCATTAAGGTGCGTCGGTGAAAATTGTCAAAGTTCAGTGTAAACTCGGCCGAGATTATACTATCGGGAAAGAGGTGCTTTTTCGGCGGCATTGAATCGCATAGAAAATAAACGAGTCGTTTTAGACTTGTGCACGCATTTAAGAAATATTCGTCGAGACTGTTGTCGACGCTCGAATCGACGCCGTATCGATTGTACGTCGTCATAAAGTCGATTCGCTTAGCGCGAACGTCGACATCAAACACAACGTGACAATCTCTTCTGAACGCTGAACGTTCTCTGCACGGTCGTAGTGCTTGCACGACTATCGGCGACTATACGCGTGCGTTCATTCATTCGTTTCAACTGTGCTCTCTGTACGCTTAGTAAGTACTCACAGCAGTTCGAGATTTTATACGTTGTTATTCGTCACTAACGATTGTTGTAATCATTAATATTTTGGTAATATAATACCGGATATATTTTCGACATGACTGACACGGCTACAGCACCGGCGTCCGGCGCCGTTGAAAAGACCACTCCCGTCAAGAAGAGTGTGGCGAAAAAAACGGGAGCAGCGCGGAACAAACCGACTCACCCTCCCACATCGGAGATGGTCAACAATGCCATTAAGAATTTAAAAGAACGCGGCGGTTCGTCACTGCAAGCCATCAAAAAATACACCGCTGCCAATTACAAAGTCGACTCGGAAAAACTTGCGCCGTTCATAAAGAAATATCTTAAAGCCGCCGTCACGAACGGATCTTTAGTGCAGACAAAAGGCAAAGGCGCTTCCGGTTCGTTCAAATTGGCTTCGGCAGGCAAACAGGGCTCGTCCGATTCGACGGCTGCTCCGAAGAAGACTAAGCGTCCGGCGAAAGAAAAGAAAGTCGCCGCCACCAAAGCGACCGGCGCCGCTGCGAAAAAAGCAGCTGCCGCTAAAAAACAGTCGGCCGTAAAAAGTGCGAAGAAATCTGCAGCTTCGCCTAAAAAATCGACGACCGCAGCGCCGAAATCAAAACCGTCGACGCCGTCCAAGGCCAAGAAAGCGACCAAAGGTCCTACCAAGAAGCCCAAAGCTCCGAAACCGAAAAAGGCTTCCGCGAAAGTTGCCAAATCTCCTAAGAAGACAGCGGCAAAAAAGAAGTGAATCGTGCGCTGATTATTATCCATTCTGTTATTACTGCGTTCTGTACGCATTGATAATTGCCGGCGGGCGTGCAGTTGTAAAATCGCCACAACGACGCCATAAAAAATGGCCCTTTTCAGGGCCAACAATTCGTTTAAAAATGAGTTCGTTGCGACTTTAGGAGTTTTGACAATACCTACATAATATAAAAGAAACAAAAAAACATTAAGATAATATTTATTTATACATACCATATAACGATAATTTTCATATTGTCATTTTGATCAGAATAATTTTATATTATTATGCACAATATGCCAGAAACGATTTAAACAAAATTTACGTGGGATCGCCCTGAAGGTATGTCCTATTAAATGGAAAAAGAATCATTAAAAATTGTTCACAAAATACGCTGGAGTAATATTATAAAAAACGGATGAACCGATCTTTAAAAGAACTACATACATGGTAACCAGTCCGATAACATTCTAAACAAAATGTCGTTAAAAATTTTCAAGTCGGTTCACAATTGACGAGAATATCGGCGAACAATAAAAAGAAAATAATAATATTATAATAATAATGCATAACATACAGACGAGCATAGAACCCGCCTCCTTTTTTGATGTCGGTTCATAAATAAAATTTAAAATTAGGCGCCAAATTCAAATTAAAACACAAACGTGAACATCAAATAAAGGGGTCATTCATAAATTGCGTTTAGGAAAAGGAGGAGCCAAGTGCTGGGGAGTGTGTGTGGTGGTATTATATCAACTCAATATTACTAAATCTTTACTATATATGAGGGGGGGGGGGTTGCATTTAAAATCATCTACTACCTATATTTTCGCGCCAAGAAACACACTACTGTTCTCAGATTTCAGTATTGAATCCTACAGAATTCGTATGGTCTCAGTACAAAACCAGCTAAAACATAATATTATTATTCGTTTCGCTGACTGGCTATATTTTCCTATTGCTTGAATTTTGAAAAACAATTGTAATTTTAGTATCATTTATTTATTATAAAATTGTCTTTTATTTTATCAATATGATCATTTCTGACTAGACGTTTAAAAAAGAAAGAAAGAAAAAAAAATAATAATAATGCTCTACACTTATTTCGAACGTATTCTGATAAGAAAAATTGGTGGCTCTGAAAAGAGCCGGTTTCTCCCCGTTTCTACTGTGTGCGCGTCTGTGATGTTTTGCAGAAATGCAACCGAGTTTTGTAGGTGTATTATTCTGTTGGCAGAACCTTAGGCGCGTTCACCTCGGATACGGCGTGCCAACTGAATGTCTTTCGGCATGATAGTGACGCGTTTGGCGTGAATAGCGCACAGGTTCGTGTCCTCGAACAGACCGACGAGATAGGCTTCGCTGGCTTCCTGAAGCGCCATTACGGCCGAACTCTGGAAACGCAGATCGGTCTTGAAGTCCTGGGCGATTTCACGAACCAAGCGCTGGAACGGCAGTTTGCGGATTAACAATTCGGTACTTTTTTGATAGCGACGAATTTCGCGAAGGGCCACCGTACCCGGACGATAACGATGAGGTTTCTTCACACCACCAGTTGCCGGTGCACTTTTACGCGCAGCTTTCGTGGCGAGCTGTTTGCGAGGCGCTTTGCCACCGGTCGATTTACGGGCAGTCTGCTTGGTACGGGCCATTTTGTTTTGAAATGATACAAGAAAATATATTGACGAGGAGCAAAGAACAAATTCTTACTTCACAATCAGCGCGAATCGAACTAAACACGAAAGGCAAATGATTTTCGTTCCGGCCGTTACGAACTATTTATAAACTGGCCGTGTGACGTTTCGAACGGAACGTGCCGTCATTGGTCGAGTTCTGTCTGTTTGACGGCCCGCCCATAAGAAGACTGTCGACGCGCTCACAGTATAAATATCGTCTGAAATCGAAAACTCACGAACAGTTGCCTGTTGGAATTCAAACGGTCAACGTCGTATTGAATATTTTTTTTCTCGACTATTATTTCGAATTGATCAAAGATGACAGGTCGCGGTAAAGGAGGTAAGGGTTTGGGAAAAGGTGGCGCCAAACGTCATCGTAAAGTGTTGCGCGATAACATCCAGGGCATCACGAAACCAGCTATCCGTCGTCTAGCACGTCGCGGTGGCGTCAAGCGTATATCAGGTCTCATCTACGAGGAGACTCGAGGTGTTCTCAAAGTCTTTTTGGAAAACGTCATCCGTGACGCTGTCACCTACACCGAACACGCCAAGAGGAAAACGGTCACTGCCATGGACGTCGTGTACGCATTGAAACGTCAAGGTCGTACCCTTTACGGTTTTGGCGGTTAAATCCACGGACCACGTTAATGGCCATTACGCAATTAAACCATGAAGTTTAAATATACGATCATGCGCGCTCGTCTCGTTTAAAGACAACAACAACAACCGGCTCTTTTCAGAGCCACCAATTTCTTATCGAATATGTTCGTGACAATGCTATGAGCTATTAAAAATAATACCAACGTATCAAATACATTTTTTTATATTTATTATATAATTAACTATATTATCGACGTAACTGAATGTCGTCTTGAAAACAATTAATTATAATTTTTTAGTTGGTAGTCAAATTACGTAATTTTTTTCATGTAAGTATTTTATTTGGCACAATGAAAATAATTTGCAGAATAAGTTGAACATTTATTTGTAAACATCGGTTACTTTTATTAAAAGCGCTATATTATGTTCTTACAATGCACGTGCGACTTGTAGACATATTATATAGGTGCGCGGGTGGTATGGGCTCAACGCGCACGTTTGATCTAGTCAACGTGCCGCGTCGTTCCGGGTATCTGATGTCTGAAAACATTAAAAGACACTCGCTATTACACTATAAAAAAAATATATAATAATATAACAAATATCCAGTCTTGTTCATTTTGTTGACGCCACTGTGCGTATAGAATTTGGTTTTATTTATTTTCAATAGATGGCAATTGTGTCATGGGAAGATTTCAATATTTTTATTCTCACGATTGCAAGTTTGATTGAATAGTTGCTGTTTAACTTTGCAATGAATCAGTTCGTTTGATTTAGTAGTGAGTAGCATTTCGATATTAGTTTGAATAAGTAACGCATGGGCATTCGGTCAATGCAGTTTTGTTTAATTATTGGGCATTGATGGTCGATCAATGCAATTTGTTTATTACACTGATATTGGTTCAGTGAAGTATATTGATAATTTTGTTCAATTCAGTTTTTGATTTAAAAGTCGCAATTGATATTTGTTCAATCCAGTATTGTTTGAAAAGTGTTCAGTTTTCCTTTACTTTCCATTCCCTTAAACTGAAATTCATCAACAGCAAGGAAGCATCAACATATTGGTAAGTCGATTTTATCACTAACTGAATATTAGCTATTAAAAAATACAGTCCACTTAAAGTTTAGAATACCGGCAAAGACATTTTGGTCCTAACCGGTTATCAAACATTTTGGTCATTCGGACACAACACATTTTAAAGCAAATTTTGTTAAAATAGTTTGTTAAAAGAAAACACAAGTTGTGTTCTGAACTTGATAAATAAAAAAAAAAAAACTATTGTCCGTCGGTCGTGTCATAGGAAAGGTTACGGTAGCCTGGCATGAAGGATGGGGGGCGGGATGTCGGTCCAGAGTGGCTGAAATAGGGCTACGTGGTTTTATGAACGCCCTCTTACGTGGTGATACATAGGTTAATAATTTATTAGTTTCTAAATAAAACCGTTTAATTCAGAAGTTATTTTTTTTTGTTTTCTTTATCTATTTTTATTTCCTGGTTTTTAGTTTGATTTTTGGCTTACGTATCGTTGCGCAAACTCCTCAGAATCAGTTATAGTTATCATAGTATTGTATTGTCATCGAAACTCCGCACACGTGTGCAAAATTTTAACTCATTCGTTTAATGGGAAGTAGGTAAAATTATATTATCGAATTAAGCGCAATATTGTGATAGATGTATATAATATAATGTGACCGTTTTTTATCGATCAATAATTATAGAAACTATTCTTTTCTATTTGATTCAAAAATTAAATTATTAAATAATCTGTCGGCTCATAAACAAAACGAACTTATCTACAAAATGCTTGGTGGTCCTGAAAAGGACCGGTTTTTTTTTTTAAAGTTGAAATGCCGTCGTCGTCGTCGCAGTCATTGTGTTACGTTGGACTTAAGCTTTCTTTTCAGTTTTCTTTGGCAATAGGACGGCCTGAATGTTCGGCAATACACCGCCTTGGGCGATGGTGACGCCGGAAAGCAATTTGTTCAGTTCTTCGTCGTTTCGGATTGCCAGCTGCAAATGACGCGGAATGATACGCGTCTTTTTATTGTCGCGAGCCGCATTGCCGGCCAATTCGAGAACTTCGGCGGCGAGATATTCCATCACGGCGGCCAAATATACAGGAGCTCCGGCACCGACACGCTCGGCATAATTGCCTTTGCGCAGCAGACGATGGATACGTCCGACCGGGAACTGTAGTCCGGCTCTACTTGAACGGGACTTTGCCTTTCCCTTCACTTTGCCACCTTTGCCACGGCCTGACATGTTTTTTCTTTAGCTGTTTATTTCTTTATAAAATAATACGAAAAGCACTCGAACACAGTGCGTAGTGCTTGGCGAGAAGCTACGAGTCGAATGAGCCGGCGCCAGCCGTTTCAGTGTTTATATGCATCGAGAGTATCTAACGCAGCGACCAATCACAGACGAAACAGCTGCCGTTAGAGTGCCTGTACAGACTATATATACAAAGTCCACAGTGTGCTGCACATTCGACAGAAGTCTTTCGACCGTTGAGCCGTAAGCACGTGTCATTTGTATTCAGATAGTACAGAGTTGTATTTCATCAATAATGCCGCCTAAAACTAGTGGTAAAGCCGCCAAAAAAGCTGGCAAAGCGCAAAAGAACATCTCAAAAAGCGACAAGAAGAAGAAGCGCAAAAGGAAGGAAAGCTACGCCATTTACATTTACAAAGTTTTGAAACAAGTTCATCCCGACACCGGTATTTCGAGCAAAGCCATGAGCATCATGAACAGTTTTGTCAACGATATTTTCGAACGAATTGCCGCCGAAGCATCGCGATTGGCGCATTACAACAAACGTTCAACAATCACCAGCCGGGAAATTCAAACTGCCGTTCGTCTGCTTTTACCGGGTGAACTTGCCAAGCACGCCGTCAGCGAAGGCACAAAGGCCGTCACCAAATATACCAGTTCAAAATAGAAGATCAATTAATAACGTAACCTATTTGTGTCACAGAAGAAGAAGAAGCATCCTGCAATACTATTAGTGTTGTCTAAACAAAACCGGTTCTTTTCAGAACCACCAATTATTTTCAAAAATAAGTTCAAAGGCGTTATGGCAAAAAATTTTACCTATATATTATATTGTTTTGATCTCTGCTTTTCTCTTATTTCTTTCTTAATGTAATATAACCTGTATAATATGTATGTATATTCGATACCTACTTAAAATATAGTTCACGCGATTGAGATGAAATATAATACGGGTACTTACTATTAAATCATTATCATATTTTGTATTATTTCTTTGATTATAATATTATTATGATAGTACAAAAACGTGTCTATACTATATGTATTTGATTTCAGCGCTTAACGGTCGGCAACGGCCACACCATGTTGAAAACACCGGTTCTCGTCCGATCACCGAAGTTAAGCAACATCGGGCGCGGTCAGTACTTGGATGGGTGACCGCTTGGGAACACCGCGTGCCGTTGTCATCCGCACTCTTTTTGTTTTTAGTTCTTTTTTTTCTTTTAATTTATTTATTCATTTGATTTTTTAAGTCTCGTACGACAATGTTGTTTTATCTTTCCGTTGATACTCACAAAATGATGTATTCGCTTCGTATTGTTGTGCTCTACAATGTTATTATAGAATATATTATAGCAGGGGTGGCCAACTTTTCTGTATATAAGATCTACTTTTTATCTTAAAAGTGTGACGCGATCGACTTGTTGTCATAGGCGTAGTCTAAGGGGGAAGAAGGGGTGTGAAATTAATTCTATGTTTCAGGGGCGTAGCTACCGCCGTAAGCAAAAATTAATAAAAACTTTCCAATTTTTTTTTATTTCAGAAATGACAAAAGTCCAATAAAGCAATTTCTTTTTTTCCCGCGTAAAGCGTGCGTTCAAAAGTTGGCAACACCCTACATCGGTTATCGTGGGCTGCGGGATTTCCCCGCTTAAGTCATTTACTTCAACGGGGGAAGGGCCCCCAAACAAAATTTTATACGGGGCCCCGCCAAGGCACGCTACGCTTCTGCTATGTTTATACACTGTGTTTCAGTATAAGGTGTATTCCAGCTAGGTATGGGTAGACAAGTAAAATATATATGTTTAAAAATTAAAACTATTTTTTAAATCACTTAAGTTTTCGAGATATAGGCTCATGAAGAAAATGAATTTCCAGACCCAACTTTTGATAGCAGCATTCCGTACATGCGGTCCTTAAAAAAAACGATTTTACGACACTTTTTTGAGATAGATTTTTACTAACGTAAAATTATAGCGACTGATGTGACAGAGAGAGAGATAAATGCGAACCTTTCGTGGTTTTAATAAAAGTTTATTTATTTTTAAGGCATGTTTTTCGATCGGCTGATAGTAACTCATACGGTAAATATGTAGGTACTGTTAAATCATTAAGTATCATTAATTGTATTATTTCTTTGGTTATAAATATTATGATAGTACAAAGAGGTGTCTGCATATTGTGTATTTGATTTCAGCCCTTAGCGATCGGCAACGGCCATACCATGTTGAAAACACCGGTTCTCGTCCGATCACCGAAGCTAAGCAACATCGGGCGCGGTCAGTACTTGGATGGGTGACCGCTTGGGAACACCGCGTGCCGTTGTCATCGCAATCTTTTTGTTTGTAGTTTTTTTATTTATTTGATTGTTTGCAAGTCTCTTACGCCAATATTATAATATCAGAAAATAATACATTCGCTTCGTATTTTTGTGCTCTACAATATTATTATATACCTAGGTGGTGTGGTTTTCTTTATATAGGACCTAATGTCACGTTTTTATCCGGAAGCATATTATAGAATTATAGCGACTTATGTGACAGAGTGAGAGAAAGAAAAAAAAAGTCGTCGAGGTGGATAGTGGTAGTCTAGGTCTCACAATGAGTGCAACCCTGGAGATCTACACGATCAACTTTCCATTATGATTAAAAAATAAATTTTAAATAATATGTATTTGATTAATAATAATAATAAAGAATTTATTAATTAGATCTTCAGAGAAGATATATAACAAGTCAATACAATAAGATAATATTAAGATATTTAAAATTTTAAATTTAAAATTATGCAAAGTTGCTATATAAATCATCCAGTTTGTAGGGTGCAAGATCTATAAGAATTTGTTTAAGTTTATATTTTAGTTTATTGTTGGGTAATTGTATTATGTTTTTGGGTATTGTATTACAGATTTTAACTATTATATTGTGATTATTATTGTGAATGGCGCATACGGATGTTTGAATATAGTTCAAGTCATTTTTATTTCTTGTGTCATGCATATGTTTATTTGATCTGTTTTCAAAGTAGTCCTTATGCTTTTTATAAAACATTACACATTTTAGTATAAAAATTGCCGTTACTGTTAATATTTTGTATTTCTTGAAATACGGTTTACAACTCTCTCTATTGGATATTTTTGCTATTATCCTGATAATTTTCTTTTGTGTTATTAATATTTGCTGGTTTTTATTTGTGCTACCCCAAAATTCGATTCCATAGCTAATAATGGAATGTATAAATGCATGATACGCCTGTAATAATACATTTTCGCTAACTAGTGTTCTTAGTTGTCGTATAAGATATAATTTTTTGTTTAACTTCTTGTTTACTTTTTCAATTTGTTCCTTCCAGCTTAGTTTCCGATCAATCGTTAATCCTAAGAAAATAACACTTTTAGCTATTTTAATATTATTGTGATTCATAGGCAAAAGTTCTTTGTTTCCATTTCCGTATGTGCCCAGCTTTAGCGCCTGTGTTTTCTCTGGGATAACGATTAGTCCATTATTATCAAACCATTTTTTTAATTGTGTCAAAGCATTGTCTACATCACTATTTAATTGTTCTTCATTTTCTGATTTTATAAGTATGGTGGTATCATCTGCGAACATGACCGATTTATATGTTATATGTTGTGGAAAATCATTCGTGTATAGTATATATATAGTAACGGGCCTAGAATGGATAAAGATTAAGTTATATAAATTGTGTTTGGTGAAATGATAAAAATTCTGTTGTTGTTAAACTCTAAATACATATATATCTGATATTTGAAAGTATCGATTGCCACTAGAACAATCTAGACGCAATGAATCCGTAAATTTATATATGACTTCTTCGGGTGTCAATACAATAATGTAATAACAGGTGAGAATTTTTATTCGAAAGAAAAATATACGGTTGTGTTGTTTTAAAACAATATCTTTTGTGTTCTTCACTACTATTTGTTTCATTTTATTTATTTATTTTTTTTTTTGCATGGGGGTAAAGTATTAAAATTAAAATAAAATTTTCAATTTATCCCCGATTTAAGTCCTTTAAAAACAAATAAAGAAAGAAAGAAAAAATTACAGTCCGTCTTATTATAAATGTGCATAATTGTTCATATTGTACAAGTTCGGTAAATTTGATCCATATGCAATTTTTGCTATTGTTGTTTGTGTGTTCCTCTTTTTCGGCTTATTTATGCTCGTTGGCGGTTAAAAAATTGCACTTTTTTAAATAAGAATTAGTGTCGATCGCCGTATGAAAATGCATCTGGAATCTGAACGTCGAACAATTCGGCGAGCGAGCGCGTGTGTCGGAGTCGAACGGATGAATGTTTTTTTTCAATTATTAATTCGAGACAGCGAGCAGAGCCGACTGTGCAGTCGTTGACTACGATGTTCTGTGATATTGGCGTTAGTTATTTTCGATCAATATTCATTAAGATGCGTCGGTGAAAATTGTCAAAGTTCAGTGTAAACTCTGCCGAGATTACACTATCGGGAAAGAGGTGCTTTTTCGGCGGCATTAAATCGCATAGAAAATAAACGAGTCGTTTTAGACTTGTGCACGCATTTAAGAAATATTCGTCGAGACTGTTGTCGACGCTCGAATCGACGCCGTATCGATTGTACGTCGTCATAAAGTCGATTCGCTTAGCGCGAACGTCGACATCAAACACAACGTGACAATCTCTTCTGAACGCTGAACGTTCTCTGCACGGTCGTAGCGCTTGCACGACTATCGGCGACTATACGCGTGCGTTCATTCATTCGTTTCAAGTTTCAACTGTGCTCTCTGTACGCTTAGTAAGTACTCACAGCAGTTCGAGGTTTTATACGTTGTTATTCGTCACTAACGATTGTTGTAATAATTAATATTTTGGTAATATAATACCGGATATATTTTCGACATGACTGACACGGCTACAGCACCGGCGTCCGGCGCCGTTGAAAAGACCACTCCCGTCAAGAAGAGTGCGGCGAAAAAAACGGGAGCAGCGCGAAACAAACCGACTCATCCTCCCACGTCAGAGATGGTCAACAATGCCATTAAGAATTTGAAAGAACGCGGCGGTTCGTCACTGCAAGCCATCAAAAAATACACCGCTGCCAATTACAAAGTCGACTCGGAAAAACTTGCGCCGTTCATAAAGAAATATCTTAAAGCCGCCGTCACGAACGGATCTTTAGTGCAGACAAAAGGCAAAGGCGCATCCGGTTCGTTCAAATTGGCTTCGGCAGGCAAACAGGGCTCGTCCGATTCGGCGGCTGCTCCGAAGAAGGCTAAACGTCCGGCGAAAGAAAAGAAAGTCGCCGCCACCAAAGCGACAGGCGCCGCTGCCAAAAAAGCAGCTGCCGCTAAAAAACAGTCGGCCGTGAAAAGTGCGAAGAAATCTGCAGCTTCGCCTAAAAAATCGACGACCGCAGCGCCGAAATCAAAACCGTCGACGCCGTCCAAGGCCAAGAAAGCGACCAAAGGTCCTACCAAGAAGCCCAAAGCTCCGAAACCGAAAAAGGCTTCTGCGAAAGTTGCCAAATCTCCTAAGAAGACAGCGGCAAAAAAGAAGTGAATCGTTCGCTGATTATTATCCATTCTGTTATTATTACTGCGTTCCGTACGCATTGATAATCGCCGGCGGGCGTGCAGTTGTAGTACCGCCACAACGACGCCATAAAAAATGGCCCTTTTCAGGGCCAACAATTCGTTTAAGAATGAGTTCGTGGCGACTTTGGAAGTTTTGACAATACCTACGTATAATATTAATTATTATTATTGCCTTCACAATTTCGTACACACAGATAAATTTTGTAAAAAGTATAAAAAAAAAAATAATAAAAAAACAATAGAAAACAAAAATCACTTAAACCTACACACGTATGACCCATCTATTCGGTTTGACAAAAAAAAGAAATAATTGCTTCAAATTGTTATTTTTACAAAATTTTCATAAATTGGGACAATATCTACATATATAATTTCCAATTGTGTGTCCAGATGTCTGTCTGTCTTTCCAGACCCTCCAGAAGGCCCCAGCAGACTTAGGAAGTTGAAATTTGGCACACTTATAGTACGAAACACGGGACAGATCCTTACGTAGCCGGATTTTCGATTTTCTCCCCGGGGGTCAAAATAGGGGGTTTTTTAGAAAAAAACTTCATAGAACACAATAGGCCATGGATGGATATTTGGTTGCCTTGGTTACCAATAACAAACTCAGAAACATTCTAATATCAAATGTCAAATAAGTTTGCAAATAATTACAATTTTTTTTATTGAGTTAATAATCAGTCGAAAAACGTGTAGAATAATTGTGTGCGCAATGAGTTATTAGTTTACAGATTATTTTTCGTCTTATAATAGTAAAAAATGTAGTGCAAACGTCATACTTCTGTATTCAAAATATGAAAACCGCATTTTGCCGTCTAAAATATGTTCAGGAGTCACAGTGTTGTCAGAAAAAATTATGGTCCAATATGTTGTTAACATATTCACACTTCACAGCTCAGGTTTGAGAAAGTTGCTGTTGCTGAAACTATGAAACATGAAATTTGGAATCTACATATTATATTTCTTCTATAACCTAACAAAGGGATATTCAAAATTTGTTTTTACAGATTGGGCCTTTGACCCATACATTTAGACTTCCTAGGTCAACGGGACATAACTTAAGGGGATCTTCTAAAATATATGTAAAAAAAATGCCATTTTGAATATTTGAACTTCAATTGCGCCTGACGGAGACAGGCTTAACCCACTAGTTTATTTATAATTTTTATGTACATATTGTCATTTTGATCGGAATAATTTTATATTATTATGCACGTGTACCAGAATCGCGAATCGAAAAAAAAAACAAAAATAAATAAAAATAAAAAAAGTCACTAAAACGAGGAAAATAGTGAAATCGGAGCCAATTTAAATTTAATTAGTAAAACTTTTTAGATATTTTACTTTTGAATGGATTTGATTTCGATGCATTTTTAATAAATCGCTTTTTGTTTATAAATTACATAGAAAAAAAAAAAACTACCTAACCGATTTAAGCAAAATTTAAGGTATGCTCTATAAAATGGGAAAAGAATCATTAAAATCTTTTCACAAAATATGCTGGAGTAATTTAAAAACGGATGAACCGATCTTTAAAAAAACTATATCATCGTACCAGTCCGATAATATTCTAAACCAAATGCCGTTGAAAATTTTCACACAATTGACGAGAATATCGGTGAACATTAATAAATAATAGTAATTAATAATAATGCATAATATACAGACGAGCTTAGAACCCGCCTCCTTTTTTGAAGTCGATTTATAAATAAAATTTGAAACTAGGCGCCAAATTCAAAATAAAACTATAATGTGAACATCAAATAAAAGAGTCACTCATAAATTGCATTAAGGGGGGGGGTAGGGTTTTAAAGGCGAAAAAAAGCATATTTTTGTGATTTTTTTGCGGCGACATGAGTAATATAATTTTATTAAATTTAATTACATATTATTGTACAACTTTTGAAGTATGTTAGAAAAAATTTTCAATGAAAAATATTGATAAATGAGCCGGTGACGGTGAATCTCTAGAGGCGCCTTGAAAAAAAGTGGTTTTGCGGTGAACATTATAACTCGTTACCGGATCATCTGAAACAAAAAAATTGATATGCATTTTAAAGGTGATGTATTTCTCGAGGTAATCACGGAGTTTTTTTTTTTTTTTTTTTTCTATTTTTTGCAGCACTTGGAAGTGAAAAACACGATTTTAGCTCAAAAAATCGCGGTTAATTTGTTATTAAAAAATAGAAAAAAATGAAAAGAAAAAAAAAACTCTTCCTGATTACCTGTTGATTTATATGAAGAAGTAATGTTCAAATTTTCAAAAGAATCGGTTCAGTAGATTTTGAGTTCTAATGTTCACGAACTTCAAAAATGACGTTTTCGGGAAAATCGATTTAAAGTTTTTTATACGTGAAAATTCGAAATAAACCATCAATAAAAGAACATGAATTTTTATACTTACATAGAATCATCAATGCCAGCTCCATACAGTGAAACACTGTCATTCAGGATATCCAATGCATCTTTTTGCTCTTGTCTACGTTGAATTCTACCCTCTTTTGTTGTACGCGCAGCTTCCTCGTTCGCTCGGGTTATCCGTAATTCATCAGTTGATTGCCTTGACTCTTTTTTCACTCTTTCACTAGACGGAACATACCGAGGCGCTTTGCACTTTCCACAATATGACACTTTGATGGTGAAAGCTATACCTTCGGATTTGCAATGGCGAAAACTCATTTTTCCATCACATTCAACGCACTTCACTAATGTACTTATCGTTGAAAATACTAACAGAAAGTCTATAATCCTATAATGTTTCTCCAAATCTTGCTCTACATGTTCATAAGTACTAAGTTTTATTTTTTTATGCGACGCGCTGGACGCTTCTACACTATCATTTCCACGTTTTGGGAAAGATTTTTTTCTCGGTCGACCCACAATATTGGCACTTTCCTGGCGATCTTGCCGGGTTACTTTTTTGGCATTTTGCATTGAAACGTTGTAACTCCGTTAGTTTTACTCGGGTTGACTTAAAATTTGTACACAATATTCTCGACATATTGTTCATTCAGAAAAAAAATAAAAAAAAAATGCAAAAAATAATAATTTTAAAACCCTACCCCCCCCCCTTAAGTTAAGAAGAAGGAGCCAAGGGCTGGGAGATGGTTTTATATCAACTCAATAATACTAATTCTTACTATATGAGGGGGGGGGTTGGGATAAGAATTTGATCTTACGTAAGTTTTTGCGTTTAAAATCTACTATACTTTCGCGCTAAGAAACACACTGCTGTTCTCAGATTCCAGTATTGAATCCTATAGAATTCGTATGGTCTGAGTACAACTTACATTATCTTAAGACATCCGTTCATTTCTATTGTCTCGCTGACTGGCGATATTTCTCGATTACTTGAATTTTTAAAAATAATTGCAATTTCAGTATCATTTATTTATTATCAAATTGTCTTTTATTAGTGTATTTGCCATATGGCAACATAAACTATTGGCGTCGGTCGGATGGCGGGACCTGGGGGTCGGACCAAAATATCTCGACGTGTCACAACCTCCTAAACACTTTGGCACCATTTTTAAAAATGTATATATTGTGACATTATGCCCATATATCACAAGAATATATAGTATAACCTTAATAGTTAATTAAATAAAAAGTTAATAATTTAATTATACCTGAACAGTTATAGGCAGCTGTGATTCGGTATAGCATTTTCTGATATCCGTGGCTACTACGATATCATGCCTCACTTAGCAACGAACAATAAAGCCTGACATTGTTGTGTAATGAATATGTTTGCTAGGTGACGGTTTCGTGAAAATAATAAACAATAATAAAATAACAAACCTCTCTGTTCCGGTATTTGAAGGATATAGACGTATCTGTTTTTGTTCCGTAGTCTAAGTCGGTATCTTGTGAATTATTGTTTGATTGTCCGTTCTGTCCGTTTATAGTATTTAAGTTTGCTACGTTAGTAATTATTAAAATAGTATTATATTAGTTAAGTAAAATCTCTCTGTTCCGGCATTTGAAGGATATAGACGTATCTGTTTTTTGTTCCGTAGTCTAAGTCGGTATCTTGTGAATTTTTGTTTGATTGTCCGTTCTGCCTGTTTATAGTAATTAAGTTTGCTCCGTTAATAATTAACACGTTTAAATATAACTAAGTATTAACACGATTGTTTTCTTTTTTTTTGTTTTAAGTGTCTGTGTTGATCGGACGCCCATAGGCGGATATCAAATTATCTGTCAAATAAACTAAACGGGCCCAGCAACTTAAGAACAGATATCCTCCTGCGACGCCGACAACACAGATTCGACTGTTGTCTTTTTCTTTTCTTTTCAAGACAGTGTTGTAACAAGTGGGAGTCCGTCTACACAAGAGAACATCATAATATATATATATATAAACATTTTTAAAAATGGTGCCAAAGTGTATATGTATATATATATATATATATATATATATATAACTTTCGAAAGAGTTAATTTATTTCAACTAAATTTGGCCCACGTGTTGAAATCCATCACCGCAAGATGCCTATTTAAAATGGGCCTAATCGGGTCATTTTAAGGGTAGTTTTTAGGGGTTGCAAAATGTTTTTGGGCCCCAAAATACCGAAAAAAATCCTCCGAATGGTTTCAAAATTGAAATTTAACCCTCTGGTAGTAATTAAAAAGTGCCCCTAAAATTTTAATAAAATCGGCCGGACAGAACCGGATTTACAAGTTTTATGAAAACACTAATTTGTAGATAGTGACGTATTTACTGAACGGTGTATTTAATTCGGTACACTCGTTAGATTGTTAATAATATTGCAATTAAGAAAAAAAAATATTATAAGGGGTGTATTAAGGGGTTAAATTTTATATTTTGCCGAAAAACAAATTTAAGTTCATAAAATAAAGCCACACTACCTGTATTAGCAAACACACTATATATTGTCGGCAGGGCTTTGGCACTTCGACCCGGGTTTTTCTTATCAATACGATCATTTCTTATTAGATGTTTAAAAAAAAAAAAAATAGAAAGAAATAGTGCTCTACATATATTTCGAACGTATTCCGATAAGAAAAATTGGTGGCTCTGAAAAGAGCCGGTTTCTCCCCGTTTCTACTGTGTGCGTGTCTGTGATGTTTTACAGAAATGCGATCGAGTTTTGTATATCATTCTGTTGACAGAACCTTAGGCGCGTTCACCTCGTATACGGCGTGCCAACTGGATGTCTTTCGGCATGATAGTGACGCGTTTGGCGTGAATAGCGCACAGGTTCGTGTCCTCGAACAGACCGACGAGATAGGCTTCGCTGGCTTCCTGAAGCGCCATTACGGCCGAACTCTGGAAACGCAGATCGGTCTTGAAGTCCTGGGCGATTTCACGAACCAAGCGCTGGAACGGCAGTTTGCGGATTAACAATTCGGTACTTTTTTGATAGCGACGAATTTCGCGAAGGGCCACCGTACCCGGACGATAACGATGAGGTTTCTTCACACCACCAGTTGCCGGTGCACTTTTACGCGCAGCTTTCGTGGCGAGCTGTTTGCGCGGCGCTTTGCCACCGGTCGATTTACGGGCAGTCTGCTTGGTACGGGCCATTTTGTTTTGAAATGATACAAGAAAATATATTGACGAGGAGCAAAGAACAAATTCTTACTTCACAATCAGCGCGAATCGAACTAAACACGAAAGGCAAATGATTTTCGTTCCGGCCGTTACGAACTATTTATAAACTGGCCGTGTGACGTTTCGAACGGAACGTGCCGTCATTGGTCGAGCTCTGTCTGTCTGACGGCCCGCCCATAAGAAGACTGTCGACGCGCTCACAGTATAAATACCGTCTGAAATTGAAAACTCACGAACAGTTGCCCGTTGAAATTCGATCGGTGAACGTCGTATTGAATATTTTTTTTTTCTCGACTATTATTTCGAATTGATCAAAGATGACAGGTCGCGGTAAAGGAGGTAAAGGTTTGGGAAAAGGTGGCGCCAAACGTCATCGTAAAGTGTTGCGCGATAACATCCAGGGCATCACGAAACCAGCTATCCGTCGTCTAGCACGTCGCGGTGGCGTCAAGCGTATATCAGGTCTCATCTACGAGGAGACTCGCGGTGTTCTCAAAGTCTTTTTGGAAAACGTCATCCGTGACGCTGTCACCTACACCGAACACGCCAAGAGGAAAACGGTCACCGCCATGGACGTTGTATACGCATTGAAACGTCAAGGTCGTACCCTTTACGGTTTTGGCGGTTAAATCCACGGACCGCTATAATGGCCATTGCGCAATTAAACCATGAAGTTTAAATAGACAAGCATGCGCGTTCGTCTCTTTTAAAGACAACAACAATAACAACCGGCTCTTTTCAGAGCCACCAATTTCTTATCGAATATGTTCGTGACAATAATGCTATTGAGCTATTAAAAATAATACCAACGTATCAAATACATTTTTTATAATTATTATATAATTAATTATATTATCGACGTAACTGAATGTCGCTTTGAAAACAATTAATTATAATTTTTTAGTCGGTAGTCAAATTAGGTAATTTTTTTCATGTAAGTATTTTATTTGGCACAATGAAAATAATTTGCAGAATAAGTTGAATATTTATTTTCAAACATCGGTTACTTTTATTAAAAACGCTATACAGTGGTACCTTGAGATACGAATTTAATTCGTTCCGGGATCATCGTCGTATGTCAAAACAATCGTATCTCAAAGCAATTTTTCCCATTTAAAACAATGTAATGTATATTAATGCGTTCTAGCGATATGAAACTACCCCAATACACAGTTAAATTAGTTGCGCCATCTGGTGACATCATCTGTATATGTAGGTAGGTTATTTTTACAATCGGATAGGCAACCAGCTGTTATTCATACTGTACGGTCGGTAAAGCAGTTGATATTGATAATAATTCTGTAAAATATTGTGGACGCATTGCGGCCATACTCTTTTGCTAAGTCGCCGATACGAATGCCACACTCATGCTTCGCAATAATTTCATGTTATGCTTCCATTGAAATCATTTTCTTAGATTTTTTCTTCTCACTTACTTTAACTTTGGGACCCATTGTTAAAATAACAGGGTACATACAGTATTTAAACTAAAATAGCACGAAAAACAGACACAACACAACGAATAACACAGCTACGTGTGAACAAGGAACGATGCGGCGACGCGGTGTCAACAACCAAACAGAGCGAACGCTCTGCCATCTAGCGATCATCTATAAAATTATCGCGCATTAAAATTCGTATCTCAAATTTTTCGTCGTATGTCGAGGTAGAAATTTTCGAATATTATTCGTCGTATCTCAAAAAATTCGTATGTCAGGGCATTCGTATCTCACGGTACCACTGTATTATGTTCTTAGAATGCCGTATGCACGTGCGACTTGTAGACATATTATAGTGCGCGGATGGTATGGATTCAACACGCACGTTTGATCTAGTCAACGTGCCGCGTCGTTCCGATATCTGATGTCTGAAAACATTAAGACACTCGCTATTACACTATAAAAAATTATACATATATAATTATAACAAATATCAGTCTTGTTCATTTTAAATCAAATTTTCTGATAAGTTTGTTAAAAGAAAACACAAATTGTCTTCTGAACTTGATAAATAAAAAAAAAAAAAAAAACTATCGTCCGTCGGTGGTGTCATAGGAAAGGTTACGGTAGCCTGACATGAAGGATGGGGCGTGATGTCAGTCCAGAGTGGCTGAAATAGGGCTACGTGGTTTATGAACGCCCTCTTACGTGGTGATATCTATAAAATTTCTAATATTTATATAGGTTAATAATTTATTAGTTTCTAAATAAAACCGTTTAATTTAGAAGCTTTTTTTTTTTTTTTTTTTTTTGTTTTCTTTATCTATTTTTATTTCCTGGTTTTTAGTTTGATTTTTGGCTTAAGTATCCTCAGAATCAGCTATATAGTTATCATGGTATTGTATTGTCATCGAAATTACACACACGTGTGCAAAATTTTAACTCAATCGGTTAATGGGAAGTAGGTAAAATTATATTATCGAATTATGGCCAATATTGCGGATAGATGCACGTATAATATAATATTACCGTTTTTTTATCGATCAATTACAAAAACTATTCTTTTCTATTTGACTCAAAAATTAAATTATTAAATAATCTGTCGGCTCATAAGTAAAACGAACTTATCTACAAAATGTTTGGTGGTCCTGAAAAGGACCGGGTTTTTTTTCATTTTCTAAGTTGAAATGCCGTCGTCGTCGTCGCAGTCATTGTGTTACACGTTGGACTTAAGCTTTCTTTTCCGTTTTCTTTGGCAATAGGACGGCCTGAATGTTCGGCAATACACCGCCTTGGGCGATGGTGACGCCGGAAAGCAATTTGTTCAGTTCTTCGTCGTTTCGGATTGCCAACTGCAAATGACGCGGAATGATACGTGTTTTTTTATTGTCGCGAGCCGCATTGCCGGCCAATTCGAGAACTTCGGCGGCGAGATATTCCATCACGGCGGCCAAATACACAGGAGCTCCGGCACCGACACGCTCGGCGTAATTGCCTTTGCGCAGCAGACGATGGATACGTCCGACCGGGAAAGCGCAAAAGAACATCTCAAAAAGCGACAAGAAGAAGAAGCGCAAAAGGAAGGAAAGCTACGCCATTTACATTTACAAAGTTTTGAAACAAGTTCATCCCGACACCGGTATTTCGAGCAAAGCCATGAGCATCATGAACAGTTTTGTCAACGATATTTTCGAACGAATTGCCGCCGAAGCATCGCGATTGGCGCATTACAACAAACGTTCAACAATCACCAGCCGGGAAATTCAAACTGCCGTTCGTCTGCTTTTACCGGGTGAACTTGCCAAGCACGCCGTCAGCGAAGGCACAAAGGCCGTCACCAAATATACCAGTTCAAAATAGAAGATCAATTAATAACGTAACCTATTTGTGTCACAGAAGAAGAAGAAGCATCCTGCAATACTATTAGTGTTGTCTAAACAAAACCGGTTCTTTTCAGAACCACCAATTATTTTCAAAAATAAGTTCAAAGGCGTTATGGCAAAAAATTTTACCTATATATTATATTGTTTTGATCTCTGCTTTTCTCTTATTTCTTTCTTAATGTAATATAACCTGTATAATATGTATTGTTAGAAAACGTTTTCCGCTGGATAAATGTTAATGACTAATGGACCAGGTTCGCTATAGACGAACTATATGCCGATTCGATTTGCAGACGTGATTTGATGATTGTAACTGAAATATGCTGACTAAATAAACAGATGACTGAACGTGGACTTTAACATAAGAAGAGTATTGTATTGTATTGTATTGGAACCAAGCGAGTCGTATGGTGTTATGTGATGTGTTTTAATTTTTTAATAAAAAATTACTTTTACCTAATTTTGTTTTTATTTTTCTTTTATTAAATTAATGCTCTAACAAATTCAGAAGTG
Organism: Venustoraphidia nigricollis; assembly: GCA_034508555.1. Taxonomy (NCBI): domain Eukaryota; kingdom Metazoa; phylum Arthropoda; class Insecta; order Raphidioptera; family Raphidiidae; genus Venustoraphidia; species Venustoraphidia nigricollis. The sequence continues at coordinate 2,354,676 of JAVRKA010000071.1, forward strand.
GGATTCGAACGAAATTCAGTTGTTGTGTTGTAATCAGTCGTGAGCATTAACTATTCCTGTGATTTTTTTTTTTTTTTGTTGTGAATTCGATTTTGAGGTAAAACATAGACCTGGCCTACAAATGTCGCACGTCGACGCCCTCAGCAGGAATCCGGTAACTGCTAGCGTCAATCAAGTAAAACTGAGTAATGATTGGGTTTACGCTATTCAATTACAAGATGAAGACTTACAATTATTACGAAAGCAAATTCAAGATGGAAAAGCAGAAAAACACTTCACCCTTGTCGATGAGAAGATCTGTCGCATTGTGAATAACGAACCAAAAATTTGTGTTCCCCGAAATGTTCGTTGGAGGATTGTCAAAATGTATCATGATGATAATGGTCATGTGAACTTGGAACGGACATTGGAAGCCATAAGGACAGTGTATTGGTTTAATAAAATGCGTCCATTTGTAAAGAAATTCGTTAAAAATTGTTTTGCCTGTGCAGTAAGCAAGAGACCGACAGGCAAACGTCAGGTCGAGCTACACCCGATTAACAAGGTAATGGAACCTTTTCACACACTGCACATAGACCACGTTGGATCGTTTTGCAAAAGTGAAAATGGAAATACCGAAGTGCTAACCATTATCGATGGTTTCACCAAATTCGTTTGGCTGGAGGCTGTTCCAGACACAAAATGTGCTTCGGTACTTGTAATGTTGGATCGATTGTTCAGACTCGTACGTGTACCTAAAAGGATTATATCCGATCGTGGAAAAGCGTTTGATAATAAAAACTTCAAGGAATTTTGCAAAATTCATGAAATAAAGCATGTTCTAACCGCCACGGCTTCACCGCGTAGCAACGGGCAAGTTGAACGTACCAATCGTACTGTGTTGGAGGCCCTTACTGCATGCCTAGGTGATAAGCATGACAAATGGGAAGATCATCTGACGAAGGTTCAGCACGGTATTAATGGTACTGTGAATAGTACCACAGGCGTGGCGCCAAGCGAATTATTGTATGGACTGCGTCCACTAAAACCTTTCGAAATACGGTTACCAGAAAAACGAAAAGATATGAAGCTTATACGTCGTGAAGCGAAGAGACGTTGCGATGAAAGTGCTCGAAAGATGAAGTTGAGGTATGATCAAAAGCGATCGAAACCAAAGAAATACAACGTTGGAGATGTTGTGTTAGTGGAAAGAACCAGGTTGGTAAAAGGTCTAACGAGTGGGAAGCTGGTTCCCAAATACATCGGGCCTGTAAAAATAACGCATGTCATAGGAAATGATCGATACCGAATTGTTTCGTTCTCGAAGGACCGTAGACGGTTCAACGGTATAGTCGCTAGCGACCGCTTGAAACCGTTTAGATCGCAAGTAATCAGCGATGATGAGAAATGAATAGTAATGTTGTACTTGTATTTGAATTGCTGAATTGCTCAAATGTGTTGAACGCTGCGTTCTGGCACATTTGTTGTAATTGTATTGTTTGTTCTAGCACATTTGTTGTAATTGTATTGTTTGTTCTAGCACATTTGTTGTAGTTGTATTGTTTATAATCTGAATTGTTCAGATTTGAATTGTTTGAATTTGTTCAAGTGTGTTGGACGCTGCGTTCTGGCACATTTGTTGTATTGTTTAATATCTGAATTGTTCAGATTCGAATTGTTGTTATTGTTTATTATATGAATTGTTCAGATTTGACTTGTTGAAATTGTTTGAATATGTTGGACGCTGCGTTCTAGCATATTTCTTGTAATTGTTTATTAACTGGATTGGTCAGTTGGATTAGTTGAATTGTGTTGGACGCCGCGTTCCGACATATTTGTTGAGATTGTTTGTTACATGAATTGTTCAAATGTGTTAGACGCTGTGTTCTAGCTTATTTGTTGAAATTGTTATATGAACTCGCTGAGTTTCGGTGCTTAAAATGTCATTTAGCCCTAGCATGATCAGGGGCGCTACATTAAGGATCGCAGAGACGCGATCATTGTCAGGAGTGGCCGACTGTTAGAAAACGTTTTCCGCTGGATAAATGTTAATGACTAATGGACCAGGTTCGCTATAGACGAACTATATGCCGATTCGATTTGCAGACGTGATTTGATGATTGTAACTGAAATATGCTGACTAAATAAACAGATGACTGAACGTGGACTTTAACATAAGAAGAGTATTGTATTGTATTGGAACCAAGCGAGTCGTATGGTGTTATGTGATGTGTTTTAATTTTTTAATAAAAAATTACTTTTACCTAATTTTGTTTTTATTTTTCTTTTATTAAATTAATGCTCTAACAGTATGTATATTCGATACCTACTTAAAATATAGTTCACGCGATTGAGATGAAATATAATACGGGTACTTACTATTAAATCATTATCATATTTTGTATTATTTCTTTGATTATAATACTATTATGATAGTACAAAAACGTGTCTATAATATATGTATTTGATTTCAGCGCTTAACGGTCGGCAACGGCCATACCATGTTGAAAACACCGGTTCTCGTCCGATCACCGAAGTTAAGCAACATCGGGCGCGGTCGGTCAGTACTTGGATGGGTGACCGCTTGGGAACACCGCGTGCCGTTGTCATCCGCACTCTTTTTGTTTTTAGTTCTTTTTTTTCTTTTAATTTATTTATTCATTTGATTTTTTAAGTCTCGTACGACAATATTGTTTTATCTTTCCGTTGATACTCACAAAATGATTAATTCGCTTCGTATTGTTGTGACACTACAATATTATTATAGAATATATTATATGACCTGATGTCACGTTTTTTATCCGGAAGCATATTATAGAATTATAGCGACTGATGTGACAGATAGAGAGAGAGAGAGAGAGAGAAATGCAAACCTTTCGTGATTTTAATAAAAGTTTATTTATTTTTTAAGGCATGTTTTTCGATCGGCTGATAATAACTCATACGGGTACTACATAAATATGTAGGTACTGTAAAATCATTATCATTAATAAATTGTATTATCTCTTTGGTTATAATATTATGATAGTACAAGGACGTGTCTGTATATGTATTTGATTTCAGTGCTAAGCGATCGGCAACGGCCATACCATGTTGAAAACACCGGTTCTCGTCCGATCACCGAAGTTAAGCAACATCGGGCGCGGTCAGTACTTGGATGGGTGACCGCTTGGGAACACCGCGTGCCGTTGTCATCCGCACTCTTTTTGTTTTTAGTTTTTTTTTTTTATTTATTTGATTTTTTGCAAGTCTCGTACGTCAATATTATAATATCAAAAAATAATGTATTCGTTTCGTATCGTTGCGCTCTACAATATTATTATATACCTAGGTGGTGTGGTTTTCTTTATATATGTATATGACATAATGTCACGTTTTTATCCGGAAGCATATTATAGATTTACAGCGACTGATGTGAAAGAGTTGAGAGAAAAAAAAACCCGGGTCGCAGTGCCAAAATCCTGCCGACAATATAGTGTATAATTTGCTTGTATAGGGCCGTGAGGTTTTATACTTTTATTATGTGAAATTAAGTTTGTTTTTGGGCAAAATAAAAAATTTAACCCCTTAATACACCCCTTAAAATAATATTTTTTTTCTTAATTCTAATATTATTATCAATCTAACGTCTACACCGAATTAAATACACTTTTCTATAAATAAGTCACTATCTGAAAATTAGTGTTTTCAAAAAATGTGTAAGTCCGGTCCTGTTAAGCCGATTTTATTAAAATTATAGGGGCACTTTTAAATTGCTGCTAACGAGTTAAATGTCAATTTTGAAACGATTCTGAGAATTTTTTTGGTATTTTGGGGCCCAAAAACTTTTTTCAACCCATAAAAATAGCCCGATTACGCCCATTTTAAATAGGCTTCTTGCGGTGATTGATTTCAATACGTGGGCTAAATTTCGTTGAAATCAATTAACTCTTTCGAAAGTTATTGCGCGTTATATATATATATATATATATATATATATATATTTATATATATATTTATATATATATTTATATATATATATAATATATATTATAGAATGCTAATTTCCGTCGTAAAAGCGAGGTCTAGAGTACCCGGATCCATAGCGACAACTCCCGTAACTCTAGGACAACATTTGGCTTCAAAAATTGAAAAATAAAAATTTGAGCGTGTGTGACCCCCTTTAGTGTTTGAATTTCATTATACATAAGAATGCAACACCAGATCGTTTTTGCTTTTCATGAAAATAAAAGAAACATTTATTGCGTATCATCAAAATTAAAGCAAACATCTTTTATTACAGTAACAGCGAACGCACTATAAATTTTATATTACTAAAATTTGTGTATAATGACACGAACTTGTGTTTAAAGACAGAAATCGGTTTCATTTGGACAATGTTGAAACAGAAGATCATATGTTTTTGTGTATTTAGAGAGATAGATACTGCATAGATTTCGCAGATTCATGTTAGAGAACTTGTCTAATTCGCGTATTTTGTCTTGAATGTTTATGAACGACAGTCATCGGCTGGCCTCTTGGCTGGTCAGATTGACGAATAGCGTGATATATTTTAACACAGCAAAATAAAATGAGATATTATTATCGCCAATAATCAATTATTTTTCTCGCAAATTTCGATTGTTATTATCTCTCGCTAACCTGGAGGTGTATCGTTCTAGTTTCCGTTATTGACTCCAGTTTTATCGTACCTATCCAGAGATTTTTTCCCGTTTATCGTAATTCCCGTATTTTCCTGGATATCTGGATTTTTGTATAAATTCAATTGTTGTTTATTGTTGCGAGCGCTGTTAGGGAGTGTAAGCTTTCCGTGTTGCCCATTATATACCTGGATTTAGGAGCGTTTTTCGAATAGGGAATATTTACCGTGAATTATTCATCAAGGATCTTTTAGATTTTCGTAATTGTGTTGGATCTGGATTCTGGAATACAGGAATACATTCCACAGTTTTCTGGAACTGTGTTACAATTCTATTTTACTTCGAACATTCCTGTGCATAGGTTCCGTTGTGAATAAAACTTTTTGGCGAACTATTACCGACCGTCCTGTCGGACTAATAAAAATCCAGTTCGGGAATCCGGACCGAGAAAATATTCAAGGAATGTGCATTAAGTGCAGTTAAGCCACATTTCTACATGGTGTTTTAGATCTTACGATTAGTTCCCGGTTTTATCATTGTATGGTCATTAATATTAACGCTTCCCGTGACGAAAACGACGTCATATACAGGGTGTCTACAAAATTACGTGCTTACTTTTGCTGTGTTTTTGTTTTTTATTTTCTTTGTGTCGTTTACGCATATCTCAGTCATGATTTATTCCCGTGACGCCAGAAATCATATATACAGGGTGTACGAAAGTTTACGGATTAATTATCGCCCTGCGAACTGTTTCTGCTTATCTCAATCCTATCTTAAGTGTATTTTGACGGCAAGAATTTAATATACCGGGTGTCAGATAATTCCCGGATCAAGTATTCCGTAAAATATGTTTGCGTTCTAGTCAAAAGTTTTTAACGTGTTATTCATATTGTTTCGTGTACTGTGTCTGGTGTCTGGCCCTTCCAGGGTTGTAGTTGAACCATTTGGGTCTAAGCTTCCTAGTCTGGACTATCTAGGTGTGGCTATTTACGATTCGTGTCTTGGCGCCCCGGTAACTCAGTCGGAGAATACGTAAATTTTTTATGAATATCAGGACCGATTTTGGTCAGCTACGTGTTTTCGTGTCTTGTCTTATTGTTAATTTTCCGAGTGGTAGGATTTTTCAGGCCGTTCTACGGTCATTCCGTTGGGATATTTTTTTGAGAACTCGTTATTTTGTGCTGTCCTGTGTGTCGTGTGGTAGGTGGTGGATTTTTAAGCGCCTTTTAAGACATTTTGTTAAATATACTCTATTCGCGTTTCGTACTTGTGTTTGGATATTTTTTATGCGATTATTTTCTGAAAATTTTTTAAACTAAACTCCGGCCCAGCGCCAGCTGAAGCTAGCCGCGCAACCGATTAAATTCGGATTCAGTTTAAATGGTTCTTCGGTGCTACAAATGAAAGATATTAACCCTACATCAAGTTTTATTGAACTTAGAATAATTTCGAATAAATTCGAATATCTCCGAATACTTTCGCACAACGCCGAACGACGCCTATAATATATATATATATATATATATATATATATATATATATATATATATATATTTTTTATATATATGTTACGGTAAAAGTAGATTTTGCGGCAAATGTACACATTTTCCGGTAAATGTGCACATTTGCCTCCTCGTTTGGGTAATGTGCATTCAACTAACATTTACAATTTCAAAGAAGGGAAATGTACATTGAATTCACAATGACCATGTCGTTTTGGTAAATGTGAGCATAACCTACGACATATTATATAATATGCAAAGAAAAGTATGTTTTGTTTGTCATTTACATTTTTTAATTAAAATAATTTTCGTTATTAAAGCCTTTTGTATTATGTTTATTTAAATAAATATTTTTTTACTGCAACAACATTTTTAATTTATTTGTATTCCAACTTGACATATTATATAATATGCAAAGAAAAGTATGTTTTGTTTGTCATTTACATTTTTTAATTAAAATAATTTTCGTTATTAAAGCCTTTTGTATTATGTTTATTTAAATAAATATTTTTTTACTACAACATTTTTAATGTATTTGTATTCCAACTTTTCTTAAAACATGAAGGTAAGAGTTTTCATTTACCAAAACGTGAAGGCAAGAGTACACATTTGCCGGGAAATGTACATAATATACATTATATTCAGTTCACATATACCTAACTTTTTGGAAAATGTACACATTTTACGGTAAAAGTGTACATTTCCCAAGAGTGTACATTTACCGTAACATATATATATATATATATATATATATATATATATATATATATATATATATATATATATATATATGTATATATTTATATACGTATATATATATACATTTTTAAAAATGGTACCAATGTGTTTAGGAGGTTATGAAACGTCGAGAAATTTCGGTACGACCCCTAGGTCCCGCCATCCGACCGACGTCAATTCAATAGTGTATTTTGCCATATTATGGCAAATACACTAAAAACCTATACAAAGTTAAAAAATAAATTTTCTGGGCCTGGTCCTATAACTTTAATATTTAAAGATAGAGTACTTCTTTTTATTTGTATTCTAACTTTTATTTTATTTAATTAGCGGTCCCCCGACGCGACGACGTTTGAATCACAAAATATTACTAATTAAGTAAGTATTTAATTATTAAATATAAAGTTAAAGGACCAGGCCCGGAAATTTTATTTTTTCACTTTTCATAGGTTTTTTGTGTCGGGGTTTTTTTAAATTTTTAATTTAATTTTTATTTTAAACTTTTTAAACTTAGTTACAAATAAAATATCCGTTATGCGTCTAATATCCCTACCGCAACAGAGAAAAGAGCTGATGACCTTGAAACGGCTGAACCGATTTTGATAAAACATGTCTAAGAACCACCGCTAGAAAACCTGTTTTCATATAAAAAAATCGCATCCAAATCGGTTCACCCGTTTAAGAGTTACAGTGCCACAGACATACACACACACACACACACACTTTAGCGGTCAAACTTATAACACCCCTGTTTTTGTGTCGGGGGTTAAAAATAGTGTAACAATCCAAAATACTGTAGTGACTTTGAAACATAAAAATATGTAAAAAAAAATTATATCTATTTTCGGATCTATTCGAATATAGCTTTCCAATGATTTACTGGGAAATAAAAAAAAAAAATAAATAAATAAAGAAAAAAAAAAAAAACTTTCAGTATATTTAATGTAAATCATTTTTTTAATGATTCATTGTGGTATTTATAAAATGTTATGTCGTTCTGTATAATAAAATTATGCGATTTAGAATCAGACACATATATAATATACCTACAACAAATTATATACGTGTTTTATGTTGAAAAACACAAATAAATAATTAATAATTATTATGACTTCTTCAGGTGTCAATACAATAATATAAATGTAATAACACGTGAGAATTTTGATTCGAAAAAAAAAACTGTTGTGTTGTTTTAAAACAATATCTTTTGTATTCTTCACTATTATTTGTTTCATTTTATTTATTTTTTTTTCATGGGGGTAAAGTAAAAAATTAAAATTGTAAATTATCCCCGATTTCAGTCTTTTAAAAACAAATAAAGATAGAAAAAAAAAAAAAAATCACAGTCCGTCTTATTATAAATGCGCATAATGTTCATATTGTACACGTTCGGTAAATTTGTTCCATATGCAATTTTTGTTATTGTTGTTTGTGTTCCTCTTTTTCGGCTTATTTATGCTCGTTCGCATAAGAATTAGTGTCGATCGCCGCATGAAAATGCATCTGGAGTCTGAACGCCGAACAATTCGGCGAGCGACGCGTGTGTCGGAGTCGAACGGATGAATGTTTTTTTTCAACTATTAATTCGAGACAGCGAGCAGAGCCGACTGTGCAGTCGTTGACTACGATGTTCAGTGATATTGGCGTTAGTTATTTTCGATCAATATTCATTAAGGTGCGTCGGTGAAAATTGTCAAAGTTCAGTGTAAACTCGGCCGAGATTATACTATCGGGAAAGAGGTGCTTTTTCGGCGGCATTGAATCGCATAGAAAATAAACGAGTCGTTTTAGACTTGTGCACGCATTTAAGAAATATTCGTCGAGACTGTTGTCGACGCTCGAATCGACGCCGTATCGATTGTACGTCGTCATAAAGTCGATTCGCTTAGCGCGAACGTCGACATCAAACACAACGTGACAATCTCTTCTGAACGCTGAACGTTCTCTGCACGGTCGTAGCGCTTGCACGACTATCGGCGACTATACGCGTGCGTTCATTCATTCGTTTCAACTGTGCTCTCTGTACGCTTAGTAAGTACTCACAGCAGTTCGAGATTTTATACGTTGTTATTCGTCACTAACGATTGTTGTAATAATTAATATTTTGGTAATATAATACCGGATATATTTTCGACATGACTGCCACGGCTACAGCACCGGCGTCCGGCGCCGTTGAAAAGACCACTCCCGTCAAGAAGAGTGCGGCGAAAAAAACGGGAGCAGCGCGAAACAAACCGACTCATCCTCCCACGTCAGAGATGGTCAACAATGCCATTAAGAATTTGAAAGAACGCGGCGGTTCGTCACTGCAAGCCATCAAAAAATACACCGCTGCCAATTACAAAGTCGACTCGGAAAAACTTGCGCCGTTCATAAAGAAATATCTTAAAGCCGCCGTCACGAACGGATCTTTAGTGCAGACAAAAGGCAAAGGCGCATCCGGTTCGTTCAAATTGGCTTCGGCAGGCAAACAGGGCTCGTCCGATTCGGCGGCTAAACGTCCGGCGAAAGAAAAGAAAGTCGCCGCCACCAAAGCGACAGGCGCCGCTGCCAAAAAAGCAGCTGCCGCTAAAAAACAGTCGGCCGTGAAAAGTGCGAAGAAATCTGCAGCTTCGCCTAAAAAATCGACGACCGCAGCGCCGAAATCAAAACCGTCGACGCCGTCCAAGGCCAAGAAAGCGACCAAAGGTCCTACCAAGAAGCCCAAAGCTCCGAAACCGAAAAAGGCTTCTGCGAAAGTTGCCAAATCTCCTAAGAAGACAGCGGCAAAAAAGAAGTGAATCGTTCGCTGATTATTATCCATTCTGTTATTATTACTGCGTTCCGTACGCATTGATAATCGCCGGCGAGCGTGCAGTTGTAGTACCGCCACAACGACGCCATAAAAAATGGCCCTTTTCAGGGCCAACAATTCGTTTAAGAATGAGTTCGTGGCGACTTTGGAAGTTTTGACAATACCTACGTATAATATTAATTATTATTATTGCCTTCACAATTTCGTACACACAGATAAATTTTGTAAAAAGTATAAAAAAAAAATAATAAAAAAACAATAGAAAACAAAAATCACTTAAACCTACACACGTATGACCCATCTATTCGGTTTGACAAAAAAAAGAAATAATTGCTTCAAAATGTTATTTTTACAAAATTTTCATAAATTGGGACAATATCTACATATATAATTTCCAATTGTGTGTCCAGATGTCTGTCTGTCTTTCCAGACCCTCCAGAAGGCCCCAGCAGACTTAGGAAGTTGAAATTTGGCACACTTATAGTACGAAACACGGGACAGATCCTTACGTAGCCGGATTTTCGATTTTCTCCCCGGGGGTCAAAATAGGGGGTTTTTTAGAAAAAAACTTCATAGAACACAATAGGCCATGGATGGATATTTGGTTGCCTTGGTTACCAATAACAAACTCAGAAACATTCTAATATCAAATGTCAAATAAGTTTGCAAATAATTACAAATTTTTTTATTGAGTTAATAATCAGTCGAAAAACGTGCAGAATAATTGTGTGCGCAATGAGTTATTAGTTTACAGATTATTTTTCGTCTTATAATAGTAAAAAATGTAGTGCAAACGTCATACTTCTGTATTCAAAATATGAAAACCGCATTTTGCCGTCTAAAATATGTTCAGGAGTCACAGTGTTGTCAGAAAAAATTATGGTCCAATATGTTGTTAACATATTCACACTTCACAGCTCAGGTTTGAGAAAGTTGCTGTTGCTGAAACTATGAAACATGAAATTTGGAATCTACATATTATATTTCTTCTATAACCTAACAAAGGGATATTCAAAATTTGTTTTTACAGATTGGGCCTTTGACCCATACATTTAGACTTCCTAGGTCAACGGGACATAACTTAAGGGGATCTTCTAAAATATATGTAAAAAAAATGCCATTTTGAATATTTGAACTTCAATTGCGCCTGACGGAGACAGGCTTAACCCACTAGTTTATTTATAATTTTTATGTACATATTGTCATTTTGATCGGAATAATTTTATATTATTATGCACGTGTACCAGAATCGCGAATCGAAAAAAAAAACAAAAATAAATAAAAAAAAACCCGGGTCGCAGTGCCAAAACCCTGCCGACAATATAGTGTATTTGATATACAGGCAGTGTGGCTTTATTATGCGAACTTAAGTCGGTTTTTGGGCAAAATAAAAAGTTTTACTCCTTAATACACCCCTTAAAATAACATTTTTTTTTCTTAATTGCACTGTCATTATCAATCGAACCTATATACCAAATAATATACACCTTTCAGTAAAAAATTCCCTATCTGCAAAATAGTGTTTTCATAAAATTTGTAAATCCGGTCCTGTCCGGCCAATTTTATTAAAATTTTAGGGACACATTTTAATTATTACCAGAGGGTTAAATTTCAATTTTAAAACGAATCGGAGAATTTTTTCGGTGTTTTGGGGCCCAAAAACTATTTTCAACCCCTAAAAACTACCCTTAAAATGACCCGATTACGCCCATTTTAAATAGGCTTCTTGCGGTGATGGATTTCAACACGTGGGCCAAATTTCATTAAAATCAATTAACTCTTTCGAAAGTTATTGCCCGCACACATATATATATATATATATATATATATAAATATATATATATATACATATATATATAAACATTTTTAAAAATGGTGCCAACGTGTTTAGGAGGTTATGAAACGGCGAGAAATTTTGGTCCGACCCCTAGGTCCCGCCATCCGACCGACGCCAATAGTGTATGTTGCCTTATGGCAAATACACTAATAAAAAAAGTCACTAAAACGAGGAAAATAGTGAAATCGGAGCCAATTTAAATTTAATTAGTAAAACTTTTTAGATATTTTACTTTTGAATGGATTTGATTTCGATGCATTTTTAATAAATCGCTCTTTGTTTATAAATTACATAGAAAAAAAAAAAAAACTACCTAACCGATCTAAGCAAAATTTAAGGTATGCTCTATAAAATGGGAAAAGAATCATTAAAATCTTTTCACAAAATATGCAGGAGTAATTTAAAAACGGATGAACCGATCTTTAAAAAAACTATATCATCGTACCAGTCCGATAATATTCTAAACCAAATGCCGTTGAAAATTTTCACACAATTGACGAGAATATCGGTGAACATTAATAAATAATAGTAATTAATAATAATGCATAATATACAGACGAGCTTAGAACCCGCCTCCTTTTTTGAAGTCGGTTTATAAATAAAATTTGAAACTAGGCGCCAAATTCAAAATAAAACTATAATGTGAACATCAAATAAAAGAGTCACTCATAAATTGCATTAAGGGGGGGGTAGGGTTTTAAAGGCGAAAAAAAGCATATTTTTGTGATTTTTTTGCGGCGACATGAGTAATATAATTTTATTAAATTTAATTACATATTATTGTACAACTTTTGAAGTATGTTAGAAAAAATTTTCAATGAAAAATATTGATAAATGAGCCGGTGACGGTGAATCTCCAGAGGCGCCTTGAAAAAAAGTGGTTTTGCGGTGAACATTATAACTCGTTACCGGATCATCTGAAACAAAAAAATTGATATGCATTTTAAAGGTGATGTATTTCTCGAGGTAATCACGGAGAGTTTTTTTTTTTTTTTTTTTTTTCTATTTTTTGCAGCATTTGGAAGTGAAAAACACGATTTTAGCTCAAAAAATCGCGGTTAATTTGTTATTAAAAAATAGAAAAAAATGAAAAGAAAAAAAAACTCTTCCTGATTACCTGTTGATTTATATGAAGAAGTAATGTTCAAATTTTCAAAAGAATCGGTTCAGTAGATTTTGAGTTCTAATGTTCACGAACTTCAAAAATGACGTTTTCGGGAAAATCGATTTAAAGTTTTTTATACGTGAAAATTCGAAATAAACCATCAATAAAAGAACATGAATTTTTATACTTACATAGAATCATCAATGCCAGCTCCATACAGTGAAACACTGTCATTCAGGATATCCAATGCATCTTTTTGCTCTTGTCTACGTTGAATTCTACCCTCTTTTGTTGTACGCGCAGCTTCCTCGTTCGCTCGGGTTATCCGTAATTCATCAGTTGATTGCCTTGACTCTTTTTTCACTCTTTCACTAGACGGAACATACCGAGGCGCTTTGCACTTTACACAATATGACACTTTGATGGTGAAAGCTATACCTTCGGATTTGCACTGGCGAAAACTCATTTTTCCATCACATTCAACGCACTTCACTAATGTACTTATCGTTGAAAATACTAACAGAAAGTCTATAATCCTATAATGTTTCTCCAAATCTTGCTCTACATGTTCATAAGTACTAAGTTTTATTTTTTTATGCGACGCGCTGGACGCTTCTACACTATCATTTCCACGTTTTGGGAAAGATTTTTTTCTCGGTCGACCCACAATATTGGCACTTTCCTGGCGATCTTGCCGGGTTACTTTTTTGGCATTTTGCATTGAAACGTTGTAACTCCGTTAGTTTTACTCGGGTTGACTTAAAATTTGTACACAATATTCTCGACATATTGTTCATTCAGAAAAAAAATAAAAAAAAAATGCAAAAAATAATAATTTTAAAACCCTACCCCCCCCCTTAAGTTAAGAAGAAGGAGCCAAGGGCTGGGGGATGGTTTTATATCAACTCAATAATACTAATTCTTACTATATGAGGGGGGGGGAGTTTGGGATAAGAATTTGATCTTACGTAAGTTTTTGCGTTTAAAATCTACTATACTTTCGCGCTAAGAAACACACTGCTGTTCTCAGATTCCAGTATTGAATCCTATAGAATTCGTATGGTCTGAGTACAACTTACATTATCTTAAGACATCCGTTCATTTCTATTGTCTCGCTGACTGGCGATATTTCTCGATTACTTGAATTTTTAAAAATAATTGCAATTTCAGTATCATTTATTTATTATCAAATTGTCTTTTATTAGTGTATTTGCCATATGGCAACATAAACTATTGGCGTCGGTCGGATGGCGGGACCTGGGGGTCGGACCAAAATATCTCGACGTGTCACAACCTCCTAAACACTTTGGCACCATTTTTAAAAATGTATATATTGTGACATTATGCCCATATATCACAAGAATATATAGTATAACCTTAATAGTTAATTAAATAAAAAGTTAATAATTTAATTATACCTGAACAGTTATAGGCAGCTGTGATTCGGTATAGCATTTTCTGATATCCGTGGCTACTACGATATCATGCCTCACTTAGCAACGAACAATAAAGCCTGACATTGTTGTGTAATGAATATGTTTGCTAGGTGACGGTTTCGTGAAAATAATAAACAATAATAAAATAACAAACCTCTCTGTTCCGGTATTTGAAGGATATAGACGTATCTGTTTTTGTTCCGTAGTCTAAGTCGGTATCTTGTGAATTATTGTTTGATTGTCCGTTCTGTCCGTTTATAGTATTTAAGTTTGCTACGTTAGTAATTATTAAAATAGTATTATATTAGTTAAGTAAAATCTCTCTGTTCCGGCATTTGAAGGATATAGACGTATCTGTTTTTTGTTCCGTAGTCTAAGTCGGTATCTTGTGAATTTTTGTTTGATTGTCCGTTCTGTCCGTTTATAGTACTTAAGTTTGCTCCGTTAGTAACTATTAAAATAGTACTATATTAGTAAATAAGTCATTTGTGATTTTCTGCGTACACGATATTATTGAAGTTGTGAATTATTGTCCGATTGTCCGTTCTGCCTGTTTATAGTAATTAAGTTTGCTCCGTTAATAATTAACACGTTTAAATATAACTAAGTATTAACACGATTGTTTTCTTTTTTTTTTGTTTTAAGGGTCTGTGTTGATCGGACGCCCATAGGCGGATATCAAATTATCTGTCAAATAAACTAAACGGGCCCAGCAACTTAAGAACAGATATCCTCCTGCGACGCCGACAACACAGATTCGACTGTTGTCTTTTTCTTTTCTTTTCAAGACAGTGTTGTAACAAGTGGGAGTCCGTCTACACAAGAGAACATCATAATATATATATATAAACATTTTTAAAAATGGTGCCAAAGTGTATATGTATATATATATATATATATATATATATATATATATATATAACTTTCGAAAGAGTTAATTTATTTCAACTAAATTTGGCCCACGTGTTGAAATCCATCACCGCAAGATGCCTATTTAAAATGGGCCTAATCGGGTCATTTTAAGGGTAGTTTTTAGGGGTTGCAAAATGTTTTTGGGCCCCAAAATACCGAAAAAAATCCTCCGAATGGTTTCAAAATTGAAATTTAACCCTCTGGTAGTAATTAAAAAGTGCCCCTAAAATTTTAATAAAATCGGCCGGACAGAACCGGATTTACAAGTTTTATGAAAACACTAATTTGTAGATAGTGACGTATTTACTGAACGGTGTATTTAATTCGGTACACTCGTTAGATTGTTAATAATATTGCAATTAAGAAAAAAAAATATTATAAGGGGTGTATTAAGGGGTTAAATTTTATATTTTGCCGAAAAACAAATTTAAGTTCATAAAATAAAGCCACACTACCTGTATTAGCAAACACACTATATGTTGTCGGCAGGGCTTTGGCACTTCGACCCGGGTTTTTCTTATCAATACGATCATTTCTTATTAGATGTTTAAAAAAAAAAAATAGAAAGAAATAGTGCTCTACATATATTTCGAACGTATTCCGATAAGAAAAATTGGTGGCTCTGAAAAGAGCCGGTTTCTCCCCGTTTCTACTGTGTGCGTGTCTGTGATGTTTTACAGAAATGCGATCGAGTTTTGTATATCATTCTGTTGACAGAACCTTAGGCGCGTTCACCTCGTATACGGCGTGCCAACTGGATGTCTTTCGGCATGATAGTGACGCGTTTGGCGTGAATAGCGCACAGGTTCGTGTCCTCGAACAGACCGACGAGATAGGCTTCGCTGGCTTCCTGAAGCGCCATTACGGCCGAACTCTGGAAACGCAGATCGGTCTTGAAGTCCTGGGCGATTTCACGAACCAAGCGCTGGAACGGCAGTTTGCGGATTAACAATTCGGTACTTTTTTGATAGCGACGAATTTCGCGAAGGGCCACCGTACCCGGACGATAACGATGAGGTTTCTTCACACCACCAGTTGCCGGTGCACTTTTACGCGCAGCTTTCGTGGCGAGCTGTTTGCGCGGCGCTTTGCCACCGGTCGATTTACGGGCAGTCTGCTTGGTACGGGCCATTTTGTTTTGAAATGATACAAGAAAATATATTGACGAGGAGCAAAGAACAAATTCTTACTTCACAATCAGCGCGAATCGAACTAAACACGAAAGGCAAATGATTTTCGTTCCGGCCGTTACGAACTATTTATAAACTGGCCGTGTGACGTTTCGAACGGAACGTGCCGTCATTGGTCGAGCTCTGTCTGTCTGACGGCCCGCCCATAAGAAGACTCTCGACGCGCTCACAGTATAAATACCGTCTGAAATTGAAAACTCACGAACAGTTGCCCGTTGAAATTCAATCGGTGAACGTCGTATTGAATATTTTTTTTTTCTCGACTATTATTTCGAATTGATCAAGGATGACAGGTCGCGGTAAAGGAGGTAAAGGTTTGGGAAAAGGTGGCGCCAAACGTCATCGTAAAGTGTTGCGCGATAACATCCAGGGCATCACGAAACCAGCTATCCGTCGTCTAGCACGTCGCGGTGGCGTCAAGCGTATATCAGGTCTCATCTACGAGGAGACTCGCGGTGTTCTCAAAGTCTTTTTGGAAAACGTCATCCGTGACGCTGTCACCTACACCGAACACGCCAAGAGGAAAACGGTCACCGCCATGGACGTTGTATACGCATTGAAACGTCAAGGTCGTACCCTTTACGGTTTTGGCGGTTAAATCCACGGACCGCTATAATAACCATTGCGCAATTAAACCATGAAGTTTAAATAGACAAGCATGCGCGCTCGTCTCTTTTAAAGACAACAACAACCGGCTCTTTTCAGAGCCACCAATTTCTTATCGAATATGTTCGTGACAATAATGCTATGAGCTATTAAAAATAATACCAACGTATCAAATACATTTTTTATAATTATTATATAATTAATTATATTATCGACGTAACTGAATGTCGCTTTGAAAACAATTAATTATAATTTTTTAGTCGGTAGTCAAATTAGGTAATTTTTTTCATGTAAGTATTTTATTTGGCACAATGAAAATAATTTGCAGAATAAGTTGAATATTTATTTTCAAAC